>CP097510.1:82531532-82886532 GCA_023547065.1 Musa troglodytarum | reverse complement strand
ATTGGATGTCGAGCCGAAGGTTCGATCGACAATCGGTGGAAGGCTTTGTACGTCGGACATCGGGCTTAGAAGAGCGTGTTGCGCTAAGGATATCGGGGTTGTGGAGGTCAACTGCCGATTGGGCAATGGATCGCAAGAGAGGATGATGTGCCGAAGGATCGACGGCACCGACCAATGACGTCTTGTCGCAATCAATGTCAATTCGCATTATAATAACCGCTCTAGATCGGCGCAGTAAGTGTTTGTTATTTGTGTGCGGGATTAACTACGGCGAAGATAAAGACGTAGCGAAACAGAAGTCAAGTGGGATGGATCGTTGGGAGTTCGAGAGTTCGACTAAGTCCAAGATTCGTTGGGAGTGTTGAACCGAGAACGAGTAGGAACTTGCCAAGGGTTTTCAAAGTTCACCAAGGTCTCGCTTAAGTTCACGGAGCTTACTAAGAAAGATCGGAGCTTGCCACTGAAGCTTGTTGAAATTCGCCAAGATCATCGTGAAGTTCGGGAGCTTGCCGGGAGTCCGCTGAATAGTTTCAGAGTTCGCTTAAGTTCAGCACGCTAAGAAGTCTTGACTTAGTGGACTTTGTAATAGCTTAGGAAATATCTTTAATTTCGTAGTTAGCATATTAATTAGGATTAGGATTAGGTGTTAATCTTTTAACCCAAGTAGGGGCCCATTAGGCCTTGTTTGGGACCGGTTTGGGCCAAGTTTTCAGCCTAAACCAGTAAGTTGATTGGTGCTGGGCGGTGGCACCGCCCAACAGCCTATGTGTTGGGTGGTAGCACTGCCCAGCAACCAAAAATCCAAGCGGTGGAACCGCTTGGCAACCGAGCCTGGGTAGTGCTACCGCCCAGCCTAGGGCGCAACTACAATGCGCAGAGGTGGTAGTACCGCCTGGCACAAGCAGTAGCACCGTCGTCGCGGCTATTGTCGACGCTTGACGACGACAAGCACCCACCGCAGAAAATCCAAATTGATTTCAAATTTGGAGCCCAAATTTGAATCCACTTTAGATCTATAAATACCCCCCCCCCCTTTCTCAGCTGAAAGAAAACCCTTAGAGAGTTAGAAATTGAGGAAAAGGATTAGGAAAGTCTAGTTTTCAATAGCTTATGTTCACCTCCTTTCTCTTTGAAAAATCTATAAGAGTGTGGACTTCTTGTAAAAGGGTTGTAAGAGGGGTGTTTGGTCCTTCCCCTTCAAAAGGATTTGCTAGTGGAAGTTGAGAGCCTTATCGGAAGAAGGCTTCGAAAGTGGATGTAGGTCGGATAACCGAACCACTATAAATCGGTTTGCATTTACTTTCTCGCAACTTACTTTGCTGCAAACCATTTTCATTTGTTGTCTTATTTACTCAACTTCATCTTTATCTTCTTATGTATATTTTAAAGTTAAAACGCAAGCTTTCCGGGTTCAAACGAAATGCTACATTCATTCGTATGAAGTTTCTGAACTTGTTCAAATCGCTGAAAAATCTATCGTTCTTTACCGCTGTACTAATTCACCCCCCCCCCCCCCCTTCTTAGTGTTGCTCGATCCCTAACTTGTATATATTTATATATGTATTTATACATATATATATATATATTCTTTAATATTTTTTATCCTTCTCTCGTAAAAAAAACTACGTTCTTTCTCTCTCCCATTTCATATTCATTATATTAAACCAAACTACTCGATTAAATGGGTTGAACCAACCCAAACCTTTAATTAATTTAAAATAAATAATATTTAAAAAAATTAATGACATATATCAATTGATATTAATAAATATAATAATTAAATATAAAACTATTCAACTGTAAAAACTATAGGAATAAAATATAATAATATACTAAAAAATAATTTTATGTACTATAAAAGTAAAGAATAATATAGTAACAATATTTATATATTTTAAAAATCGTTAGATTTAATTTGAAAATGTTTATAAGATCATTATTTTGTTATTTTTAAGGCTTTAAAATATTTTTTTATTAGTTCTGGCTATTAGAAGATAAAATTATATAGAAAATACCAGAATTTGCTTTAAAATATCTTCTAAATAGGTTTGAAATCTACGTTAAAAGTGTGGTCCAAAAAAATCATGTTTTAAATACACTTATACTATTTTATTTTACCCAATTCAAAAACAGAGTCATTGGATCAAAACCTAGTTAAAACAAGTTGAAACATTCAGAAAACCTTTGAATTGCTCTCAGATTGGACAAAAAATATAACTTTTTAAATTTTATAAAATTTATTTTATATTTTTTTTATATTTCTGAGTGTGATACTCTGAATTTTTCTAATTTCTTTAATTTTTGTTAAAATTTGATAACATATCATTCGTACATCCAATATTTTATAACTTTTTAGCTTTTAAATAGGTTTGAAACTCATTCTAAAAGTGTGGTGAAAAAATCATGATTTAAATCCACTTATACTATTTTTTGGGACAATTCAAAATATTATAATTAGGTCAAAACTATTCAATAATAAATTACAAATTTTAGGAAATATTTTAAATTATCAGATAGACAAAAATATATTTTTTATCTTTCAAAAAGTTATTTGATATTTTTGTATTTTCAGATTGTGAATGCTTTGAATTTTTCTTTTTATTAATTTTTGATAAAATATAATATTTCAATGTATTGTTTTGTATCATATGAGTTTCTAAATAGGTTTAAATCTATTCCGACTATATGGTCCCTAAAAAATCATGACTTAGATCGACTTCCAATATTTTTTTTTTTGCGGACAACTCAAAAATATTATAATTAGGTCAAAACTTGGTCAAAATAAATTACAAATTTTAGGAAATATTTTAATTATAGGTAAAAATATAATTTTTTATTTTAGTAAAATTATTTATTTTTTTATATTTTTAATTCTAATTTTTTAGTTTCTTTATTTTTGATAAAATTTAATATTTCAATGTATTGTTTTGTAACTATTTTATTACAATTGGGCTTCAAATGTGTTCAAATATTAAAAAATTTTGGTCTAAAATTCATGATTTAGAAGATATTATATTACTCTTTTGAGGGCAATTCAAAAATAGTATAACTAGTCAACATCTAGTCAAGACAAGTTGAAACTTTTAGGAAATTTTTGAATTGCTATTAGATGGACAATTCGATATTTTTTTGGTATTTTTAGATTGTTAATACTTTAAATTTTTTAATCACTTTAAGTTTTGGTAAAATTTGATATAATATCATACTTTCATTCAATATTTTATTACAATTGGGCTTCCAAATAGGCCCGAAACCTATTAAAAAACGTAGTCTAAAAAAATCATGATTCAAAGATATTTATACTCTTTTTGAGGGCAATTCAAAAATAGTATAACTAGTCAACATCTAGTCAAAGCAAGTTGAAACTTTTAGAAAGCCTTTGAATTACTCTTAGATAGATAAAAATTATTTTACACTATTTTATAAAATTTAATTGATATTGTTTAGTATTTTCATATTGCCAATACTCTAAATTTGTCTAATTTCTTCAAATTTTAATAAAATTTGACAAAATATCATGCTTCCATTCAATATTTTATACATTTGAGCTTCTAAAGTGTTGTAAAAAAAAATCATGATTTAGACTCACATCTACTATTTTAGAGCACATTCAAAAACATTGTAATTATGTCAAACTCTGATCTAAACAAGTTGAATCATTCAGGAAACATTTGAATTGCTCCCACATGGATAAAAATATAACATTTTCTATTTATAAAATATTTAATATTTTTTATATTTTTAGATTCTAAATTTTTCTTTTTTTTTTCAAATTTTAATAAAATTTGATTTTTTTTTGGGGTCTAAATCATGGTTGTTTTTAGACTATACGTTCAGAATAGGTTTCTAATATATTTAAAAACTTAAATGTTACAAAATAATGAATAGAAGTATGATGTTTTATTAAATTTTATCAAAAATTGAAGATATTAAATAAAAGGAAAGATTTGTGATTTTGTCCATATGGGAGCAATTCAAAAGTTTCCTAAAAGTTTCAACTTGTTTTGGCCATGATTTAACCCAATTTTATTATTTTTAAATTGCTCCATGAAAAAGAGTGCTAGTGTGTCTAAATCGTAGTTTCCACACTTCAATAATATATAACTAAACCTATTTAGAAGTTCAAATGTCACAAAATATTAAATTTAAAAATATTTTTTATTAAATTTTATAAAAAAAATTAATTTATTTCACAATATGAAAATATAAAAAATTATGTAGCAATTCAAAGGTTTCCTGAAAGTCTTAACGTGTTTTGGTTCGATTTTGACCTAGCTACACTAATTTTGAATTACCTTTAAAAAATATTATAAGTGAGTTTAAATCATGACTTTTTGGAGCAAAATTGAAAAATAGGTTTTAAGTCTATTTAGAAGCTCAAATTTTACAACATATTACATGAAAGAATTAAATTTTATAAAAAAAATAAAGAAATAAAAAATTTTAGAGTAATTGTAATATTAGAATACCAGAAAAATATCAAATAAATTTCTTAAAATAGATATAGTTATATATATTTTTTTCCACCTGGTAGCAATTGAAAGGTTTCCTATAAATTTCAATTTGTTTTGACTAGGTTTTGATCTAGCTACACTATTTTATGAATTACCCTCAACAATCGTGTAAGCGAGTCTAAATCATAATTTTTTTGGACCATACTTTCATAATAAGTTTTAAACCTATTAATAAGCTCAAATATTAGAAAATATTGAATAGAAGAAGGACATTTGTCAAATATTATCAAAATTGAAGAAATTAGAAAAATTCAAAGTATTCATAATATAAAAATATCAAAAAAATATATCTTAATCCATCTAGAAGGAATTCAAAGGTTTTTTTTGAAAGTTCTAACTTGTTTGGATTAGGTTTTGACTCAATTATACTATTTTTGAATTGTCCCTAAAAATAATATGTGGGTCTAAATCATGATTTTTTTAGAACATAATTTCAGAATATGTTTCAAATCTATTTAGAATTTCAAATATTAGAAAATATTGCATGGAAGCATCACATTTGTCAAAATTTGTAAAAAAATGAAGATAATAAAAATTGAAAGTATTTCCAATTTGAAAATATAAAATAAATTCTCTAAAATAGAATTTTTTTTTGTTTATATGAAAGTAATTAAAAAGTTTTCTAAAAGCTTTAACTTGTTTTGACTAGGTTTTGACCCAATTATAGAATTTTTAAATTACCCAAAAATAGTATGAGAGAGTCTAAATTATGTGTTTTTTTTGTTTTACCACACTTCCCGAATAGATTGCAAAACTAGTTAGAATCCGTTTAAAGGATATTTTAAAAAACATTCTGTTTTTTTGGAGAAATTTAATTCTTTAAGGGTCAAATTTAATTAAAAATATTTTAAAACTTAAAAATAAAAAGTAATGGTTATATAGAGCTTTCAAATTTATTTTGAAGATTTTTAAATAATTCAATAATTTTTAAAATGTAAATATTTTTTTATTATATTACTTTTTTTCCTTTATAGATAATAATATGTTACTTTTTATTTTTATAATTTAAAATAATTTTTACATATTTAATTAAGATATTTACTATCATAAATTAATATATATTATTAAATAATTAAAATATTATTTATTTGTAAATTGGTTGAAGTTTTGGGCTGGTTCTACCGCTTCAATTGAGCGGTTCGATTCAACATAATAAATTTGAAAAGTGGGGGAGAGAGGATACAACTTTTTAATATTATTTATTTTAAATTGGTTCAATTGAGTAGTTTGGTTTAATGTAATGAATTAAAAAAGACAGAAGAGAAAGATGCAACTCTTTAAGAGAAAACAAATAATCACTGAGAGTTACTTTTATTGTTTTGAAATTTTAAGGCTCTTTGTGAAAATTAAAAAAAAAGTGGCCGCTAACTAAAAATTTTGTAAAATAAGGAGCTTTTGTAGAGAATTTACCCTATATATATATATATATATATATCTATATATATAAGTAACAGTGGTGAGCATTCCTAGGTGTGTCCTCATGTACTTAATTAAATGACATCAGTTTAAAAAGAAACAGTTCCAATTCCATCAGTTCCAAATGGAACAGCTATATATATATATATATATATATACATCCATCTAATTTGTTGTGAATTCTGTGAAATAGACCGGCTTTTTATCTAAAGAAAAGTTTCCAAACGGCCAATGACTTCATTCTTCTTCATCTTCAAATTGCAACTTCTAATATAGAGAGGCTTTTATCTGGAAAAAAGTTCCCAAACAAATGGCTTCTTCCTTCTTCTCCTTTCAAATTTCAATTTATGAAAATAGAGATTTTAAAAACTCTATTTCAGAAATTGAAATTTATCTGTAAGAAAGTTTCCAACTCAATGGTAAAGCTTCTTCAAGTATGAATCACTGAATCTGCAGCTACTTTAATCGTATAGCTGTTCCATTTGGAACTGATGGAATTGGAACTATTTTTTCTTAAACTGATGTCATTTAATTAAGTACATGAGGACACACCTAGGAATGCTCACCCACTGCTAATAGAGAAGTCATCCTATCAGGGAAGGAGAACGGAAGGCATTCAAAGAGACTGCTTAAAAAAGACTATACCACTTCATTTCAACACACACAAACACCGTGTCAACTAAAGCATGTGAAATCCACAAAGACTCGAATTCTTGTGTGGATCTTAAACATAAATTTTTCATAGACTTGGTCCACTCTCAAGTTGAAAGGAATGCCTTGCAATTTTGCTCTCTAAATATGGCAATGGATACATCATAAGATTAGATTTCAATGCTGTTATTCATTAGATAAAGAAGATCAATAAAATTTAGTGATTTCCTATAAAATCTATTTCAATTCCAATAGTTTGAACTCGGATTGTTGGAATTGCTACTATAGCTTATACCAATACATAAGATACTCGATATATCAACATTGATAATTCTAAAATTTATTATCAAATTTCTCATTCAATGAACATTCTTAATATTATCCCTTAAAAGAATCTCATGAAACACATTTTTAGGGGAAACTAATTACATAAAATCAAAATATTCAAATAATAGATATGAAATTTTAGGTTCTTTCTATCTATAAAATGCTTCATCTTGTCCAACCTATTAACTTCATTCACTGTCAGTAAGAAGTGTCACTAGTTTACCATTTTACTATGAAGTAGAGGCGGTAAAACAATATCATCAACGTCTACCCTCAATAACCTTTCAAGTCATACTTCTCTCTCTACATCAATTACATGATATCATCGGTTGAAACAATTCCACAACCAAACATATCTTTTACCAAGAAACAAATATAATTACTGTTGGGTGTAACCCATAGGTGGGCTTGGGTGAAATCCAAATTTAATATATTAAAAAAAAAAGGAAGCGGAGACGTGTAGTGAAGTGTGCGTGCAAATAGAAGAACGAAAAAAAAAAAAAAGAGAAAATTTAAGATTTTAAAATTTTTGCTCAATTTTATATGAAAAATTTTTATAGTAAACTCTATAATTCTAATGATGCCGATCTATAGTTTGTTTACTCTAAGGTACTTTTATACTATATCTATTTTGTAAGATCTAAAATTTTTTTTTTCATGAAATCCATCCATGATGATAATAATATGTTATGGTTGAGCCAAGTTCTATATTCTTAATATTATTATGATCCTTTAGTTATTCTAGAGAAAAATTATTGTAAACCTATTATTATTATTATTAGTGAAAGTAGAGATTTAAAGTGGACAACGGTACTGTGATTTTTTTATTGGATTTTCTACGTAAAAATTTGGTGTCTCACTTTGTGATTAATTCATTATTCTACTGTTTATACTATTCTAGTTAATATTTGCTGTTGGTAACTGTTGAATCTCGAATTTTGATGTTGAAACCAATTGATAGAGTTTATGATCTAATCTGGATTATGAGTAACGCAGGACTAACTTCAATCGTGGAGAGACAATTAAAGCAGGAGGAATCGGAAGTTGGGTTGAAGTGGAATATATCAAAAGATTGGATGTCGAGCTAGAGGATCAGTCGACGTATCAACAGAAGGCTTCGTGCTATGAGTTTAGGCATTGGGCCAAGAAGAACGAATATTGCGCCAAGGAGATCGGAGTTGCGGAGGTCAACATATCGATTGGGCAATAAGCCACAAGAGAGGATGATGCGTCGAAGGATCGGATGAAATGCCGATGAACCAATGATATGTCAAACAATATATGATTCATGTTTTATAATAATTGTCTAGATCGAAGTAATTTTAAGTTGTAATTAGGCTAACTCAATTAGGGGCCAATTGAGCCCGAATTAGGGTTGATTTGGGCCAAATAGATGGCCTAATCAGTGACTTAGAGTCACGTCAAGCGGTGGCACCACCAGGCCACCGCCCATTGTTAGTGCTATAGGTGGTGGTACTGCCCAACACAGGTGGTGGTACTGTCAGTACCTTGAAATCTTGGGGATTTAAATTTTGGCTCCAATTTTTGAAATCATTTGGGGTCTATAAATACCCTTACACTTTTTTACTTAGCAAAGTAAGAAAATAGAATAAAACTCTATAATTCTAGAGCTATAAATCCTATTAGAAAAGTTGAGTTCCCTCCTCCATATACTTAGAGGTTTTAAGGGAGTGTGAGAGAACACTTATAAAAGAGATCATAAAGATTCTCTTCTAAGCTTGTCAAAAGGAGAATAGAGTTATAAGGGTAGTTGATTTTTGCCCAATGAAAGAAGATTAGTTAGTAGAAGCCGGTGGCCTCGAGTGAAGAGGAATCAGGAGTGGATGTAGGTCAGGACAACCAAACCACTATAAAATCTAGTTTGCATTTACTTTATGCTTTTTATTCATACTGCAAAGTGATTTACTTACTCACTATACTTACGAGCGTTTTCAAGTTAAACTCATTTCTGATACGGGCTTTTTCGAGTTATCAAAGGTTTTAATTGAAATGAAAGTTTTCAAATAGATATTTTTATTATAAGCACTAATTCACCCAACTATCTTAGTGTCGACTCGGTCCTAATAGTAGCAAGTTAGTATTTTGATGAAAAACCTATTTTGATGCACAAAGGGGAAAAAAAATTATTTTACTATAATAGTTTTTCTTAACAAGTGGTATTAGAGCAACAGGTTTTTTACTGCTAGTATTTTTTGTGAAATGGAAAAGTCAGACCGTATGATTAAATTGAACTCATTAAATTATTCTTCTTGGAGGCATATGATGGAAAATTTACTCTATTACAAAGATTTGTATAAGCGCATCAAAGTTAAAAAAAAAATCTTCTACTATGAAAGATAAGGAATGAAAGGTTCAATATAGGAAAGTTATTGCCTATATTAGAAGATGGATGGAAATAAATTTGCATGAGCATATTTCTGATGAAACCAGAGCTGATATTGTTTGGCAAAGGTTAGAAAATATCTTTGCGAAAAAGACAGTGGGAAGTAAAATTTCTCTCCTTAGAAGACTCGTCAATTTAAAGTATAAAGATAGTGGTAATATTATTGAACACATAAGCCTGTTTCAGAGTTTTGCAAATAAACTAGTTGCTATGAAAATGAATATAGATGATAAGATGCATGAAAGTTGAAAAACATATATGGTGACAATTTATAACTCCATACCAGAGAGGACTCTAACCATAGACATGGTTAAAGACAGTTTGCTAAATGAAAATATCAGAAGGAAAGAATAAGAAGAAACTTCTTCTAATGCACTTGTTATTGAAAAACAAGAAAGACATGGAAGATGTCACAATAGAAATCCACATGGTTACAGAAGAAGATATAAGTCTAGAAGAGATATCAAGTATTTCTACTATAATAGGCCAAGCCATATGAAGAAAGAGTATAGGTTTTAGAAGTGAAATCAGAATAAAAGGAAGAAAAATGAGAAAGAGACCAATACAATTATTATTGAATATAATATTATTATTATTTATGATGACGGATATGTCAGTCTTGTAGCTCAGGACAGTAATTGGGTAATTGATTCTATTACTTCATTCCATGTTACTTCTCATAGTAATTTCTTCAGATCTTATACTGCTTATGATTTTGGCAATATTAGAATGAAAAATAATGGTACATATAAGATTATGGGTATTAGAGATATTTGCTTGGAGACTAGTACTGAGAGCAAATTGACACTTAAAGATGTTAGACATATTCCAGATATTCGTCTGAACTTGATATCTATAGGTATACTTGATTGAGGAATTTACATACTATTTTGGTGAAAGCAAATAGAAGCTTACTAAATGTTCTCTACTTGTGGTGAGAGGAAAGAAGCTAAGCTCTTTCTATATCATAGAAGCTAAGCTACACAAAGGAGAGATTAATGCAATTCAAAAGGATGAAAGTATAGATCTTTGGCATAAGATACATGGTCATATCAATGAGAAGGGACTTCAAACTCTTGCTAGAAAGTAGCTCTTACTAGAGTTGCAAGGTACATCTCTTAAATCTTGTAACCATTACTTAGCTAAAAAAACACACACAGTTACATTTCATATTTATTTGTCACCTAGAATATCAAATATTATTGATTTAGTTCACATTGATGTCTATACTATGCAAACTAGAACTTGTGCTCTTATTTTGTTACTTTCATTGATGATCATTCTAGAAAAGTTTGAGCTTTTGCTTTAAAATCTAAAGATCAGGTACTCGATATTCTTAAAGAGTTTCATGCCAATATTGAAAGAGAAACTAGAAGAAAGCTAAAGTGTGTTCGAGCAGATAATTATGGCAAGTACAGGGTCTTTTGAGAATTATTGCAAGTTTCATGGTATCAGGCTTAAGAAAATAGTTCCTAAAACTCCTTAGCAAAATAGTGTAGCAGAAAAGAAGAACAGAACCATTGAAGAAAAGATTAGGTGTTTGCTTTCCCATGCCAAGTTACTTAAGTTATTTTTGGGGGAGGCTATGAGAACTAAAATTGACCTAATAAATCTTTTCCCATTAATTTCTTTGAAAGGTGATATTCTAAAAAGAGTATGAAAGGGAAAAGATATATTTTATAATTATTTAAGAGTCTTTGAGTATAAAGCATTTGTTTATATTTCCAAAGATGAGAGGTCTAAGCTTGATAATAAGATAAAAGTATATATTTTCTTGGGGTATAATCATGAAGAGTTTGAGTATAAATTATGGGATCCAGTGAATAAAAAGATTATTAGAAGTAGAGATGTGTTTCTTGAAGACCAATTGTTTGATGATGGTGATAATGTTGAGAAGCTAAAAACCTTTGTTTATATTCCTTGGACTTTGGGTCTAATTCCTTCACTTGTAATTCATGATAATCATGAGGGAGATGAATAAGAAGATTATAATGAGAATATCAGTGATGATACTTCTACAATTAATGATGTTGAACCAATTGAACAATTTGGGTAAGCACCTCCGCCTCTAGTTGAGATTCTATTGAGAAAATCTACATGAGAGCGATAACCATCTATAAGATATTCTCCACATGAGTATGTTATGCTTACTAACGGGAGAGAGCCAAAAACTTACCAAGAAGCTATTCTACATAAGCACAAGAATAAATGGGTTAAACCCATGCAAGAAGAGATTAGATCCTTGCTTGAGAATTATACTTATGACTTAGTAAAGTTGCCTAAAGAGAAGAAAGCTATCAAGAATAAATAGGTGGGTTTATAAATTAAAGACTAAAAAAATAATAGCTCATAATAAAGATACAAGGCATGACTAGTTGTGAAAGGATTCAGTTAGAAGAAATGTATTGACTTTGAAGAAATATTTTCTCCTATGGTAAAAATATCCTCTATCCGAGTTGTTCTTAGTTTGGTTGCCCACTTAAACTTAGAAGTTGAGCAACTTGATGTGAAAACTACATTTCTTCATAGTGACTTAAAAGAAAAAAATTACATGGAGTAATTAGAAGGTTTTAAAGTCAAGAGAAAAGAAAGTCTAGTATGCAAGCTTAGGAAAAGCTTACATGAACTCAAATAAGCACTTAGACAGTTTAATTCCTTTATGATGAGCTAAGGATACAATAGAACAATATCTGATCATTGTGTGTTTATAAAGAAGTTTTCAGATGATAGTTTCATTATTCTCCTGCTATATATTGATGATATACTAATTGTCGGCTATGATGTTAGTAAAATTGAGAAAATTAAAAGAGAGTTAAGTAAATCTTTTGCTATGAAAGACTTGGGATCGACAAAACAAATACGTGGCATAAAGATTCTTCATAATAAGAAGAATGAGAAGATTTGACTATCTCAGGAGACCTACATTGAAAAGGATCTTGAAAGATTTAACATGAGTAAAGCCAAAGTAATTTGTTCTCCACTTATAGGTCATTTCAAGCTTAGTTTGAAACAATGTTTTATAAGTGAGAAAGAAAAAGAAGAAATGTCTAGAGTGCCTTACTCATCTACGATAGGCAATTTAATGTATGCTATAGTTTGTATTAGGCCAAATATAACTTATGTAGTTGGAGTTATCAACTAATTTCTCTCTAATCCTAGTCAGGAACATTGTACCCTAGTGAAATAGATTTTAAGATATCTAAGAGGTACTTCCAAGTTATGTTTATATTTTGGCAATAGTGAACGTATGCTAGAAGGGTACTCAAATATAGACATGCTAGAAGGGTTCTTGATGACATTCGTAGGGGGAGCAGTCTCTTGGCAGTTTAAGTTACAGAATTATATTGTTCTATCAACCACATAAGCAGAATATATAGCAATTACTAAAGTCTGCAAGGAAGCTTTGTGGATAAAATTTTTTTCTAGGAATTGGGCTTGAAACAGGAAAGATATACTATTTACTATGACAGTCAAAGTGTCATACACCTCTCCAAGAATTTAATATACCATTCTAGATCCAAGCATATTGATGTAAGATATCACTAAATTCGTGATGTGCTTGAGATAAAAGTGTTGAATCTCAAATTTTAATGATGAAATTAATTGATAAGTCTGTGATCTAATTTGCATTTTGAGAAAAGTGTTATAAGACTAACTTCGATTAGGAAAGGCAAAATAATTAAAGCAAGATTAGACATTAGGTCGAAGTCAGAAATTGAGCATCGGGCCGGAAGAATCGGACGTATGCTAAGATCGAAAGTTATGAAAGTCAACATGTTGAAGGATCGACCGATATACTGAAGATTTGGACAATGTGTTAGAAGTTTAGATGATGTTCAGATGAAATGACATACCGGGCAACAAAGAATTCTTGTCTTTAGTTGTTTATATCTTAATTGTTAAAGGTTAGGTCAAAATTGAGTTAGATTCGAGTGTAACCATGCTAACTAAATTGAGACTAATTTGGGCTCATTGGGAGGCCCATTTAGTGATCCAAAAGTTGTTGCAGGTGGTGGCACCGCCAAACTAGTGGTGGACTTGCCTATGAGCTAAAAAAGTGAAAAAAAACATACTTTTCCAAGTTACAGGCGGTGGTATCACTTAGTCTGGGCAATGGTACTGCCAGCATTAAAGCTAGTAGGTAGTGGTATCGCCTAAGCTGACGATGATTATTGAATCTCAGATTTTGATGATGAAACCAATTGATAAAGTTATGATATAATCTGTCTTTTGAGTGATGTAGGACTAGCTTTGATCAAAGAAAGATATATTGAAGCAAGAAGAATTAAATATTAGGTTGGAGCCAAACATGTCAGAACATTAGTCGTCATGTTGGCAAAAGGCTTCGTGCTATGAGTTCGAGCATTGGGCTAGAAGGAGCAGACATTGCGTTGAGGAGATCAGAGTTACCGAGCTTAACATGTCGAATGGGCAATATGCCATAAGAGAGGATGATGCATTAAACGTTTGGACGAAGCGCCGGATAAACCAATGACATGCCGGACAACATATGATTAATGCTTGTAATAATTTGTCTATATCAAAGTAGTTTAGAGGTCTAATTGAGTTGATTTTGAATGTAATTAGGTCAACTCAATTAGGAGCTAAATGGGCCGAAATAGGGGCTGTTTTGAGCCAAGAGGAAGGCCCAAACAATGACCTAGAGCTACGTTAGGCAGCGACATCGCCAGGGCTGGTGGTGGAATTGCCTAAGGGTTGGCCTCCTAGGTAGTGTCTAGGCGGTGTTACCGCCTAGTGTCAAGCGATGATATCATTGGACTAGGCGGTGGTACCACCCAGTGTTAGTGCTACAAGCAATGGTACCACCTAGTGTTAGTGCTACAGGCGGTGGTACCACCTAGCATTGGTGGTGGTACCACTAGTACCCTAAAATATCAAGGTATTTAAAATTTTGGCTCCATTTTTGAAGCCATTTGGGGTCTATAAATACCTCAGTTATTCTTGCTTGGGTAAACAAGAATTGAGCAATAAAAGAAAGTGAAAACTTTGTGATTCTAAGGTTGTAATCTTTTAAAGTATAGAAATCCTTCCTCCTAGAGCTTAGAGTTAGTTCTTAGAGAGGTGTGTGAGGGAACACTTATAAAATAAAGAGTTATAAGAGTAGTTGATCTTCGCCTATTGATGAAAGATCATTAGTGGATGCGGGTGGCCTCGACGAAAGAGAAATTGAGAGTGGATGTAGGTCGGGATAACTGAACCATTATAAAATCTGGTGTGATCTCTACTTTATTATTTTCTTATTTAGCTGCAAACTAATTTACTTGCTCATTACATTCCTAAAAACATATATATGTTTAAATAGATTTTCAATACAGGCTTGAATCGATAAAAGTTTTTAAACTAACATTTTTATGTACGCACTAATTCAACCCCCTCCCCCCAATGCCAATTTCGGTCTTAACAGTTAGTATCAGAGCCACGTTACTCTCTGTTAGCTTAAAGCTTAAGAGAGATAGCTTTTTTCGACTTTCAAGATAGTCTTTCCATCACTTGTCCTCCTATGTTCAATAGGATAGACTACACGTATTGAAAAACTCGAATGAGAGTTTTTTTTTGCTTTCTTTGAATCTTAATTTATGGAATATTATTAAATGTGATTTTGAAAAATCTTCCAAACCAATGAACAAATGGAATAATTTGGAAAGGAAGACTTTTCCTTTATATGTTAAAGCGATGAATGCCTTGTTTTGCGCTCTTGAAAAAAAAATTTAATTGAATTTTTATATGCGAAACTACATATGATATTTGGCACACTCTTGAAATCATACATGAAAGCACAAGTAGAGTAAAAGATTTAAAAATTAATCTTTTGATGCACGATTTTGAATTATTTCATATGGTACCAAGCAAAATCATTGGAGATATATACACCCGATTTACGAATGTCATTAATGATTTAAAAGTACTTAGTAAAAGTTTTCTAAATCTTGAACTTGTTAATAAAATTTTATGTTCTCTTCCTAAAATTTGGAATCCTAAATTGATGACAATACAAGAGGAAAAGAACTTGAACTATTTACCTCTTGAAGAACTTATTGGGTCTTTAATGACCTATAAAATGACTTGTGTTGAACTGTTGGGAAATCTGCGGTGACATCATATGCGCAATGAAAGAATAGAAATAAAAATCATAGATTTCCTATAGTAAAAGAGGTTCTTATCTTCGTGCAAAAGTTGGCACACAAAAATCCATGAAACCGGAAAAAACTATGCGTAAGAAAATTACATAGGAAAATCATATACATCTGAATTCCTATAGATCTATAGGATTGAATGAATGAGTTCAAATGTTCTCCTCTCTAGTAATAATCCACACAGTAGAGGCTAGGATAATGCTCCTTAAATCGCTACTCAAAACTCCTTGCTGCGTGCACTACGCAATCAAGAAGGGGCTGACACTTCTTACTGTCCACATGCCCTGAACTGGAGCCACTAGCTGAGGAGGAGAGGGAGGAGAAAAATATGAGGTGGCTGGCAAAATACCCTAGCCTATGGGTCTTTGGTTCCCTCCTATTTACAGAGGTCCCCTGTCAACATAACCATAATGGATCTTGCCTTATTGGGTATTGGATCTCCATCTAATTACCCAAGCCTCTTAGATTAGTGGGTCTCTACCCAATAATCTCTTATTAGCTCTTATTGGATCTCATCTATAGGATCCAATAATTCAAAAGCTTAATGGATATCCAATAAGATGGGGGCTCCAGCGAATATCTCAATCCGAACCTCTATTCGTCGCAGCACCTACTATATATGTGTGACCCTTTAGGCCCAATATCGAGTTGGCTGTAAGTCATACTTGTAAGAACTCCTTCTGGCTTAGTGAATTATTATTATCTCCATAATAATTCACTCGACTCATCGATTGTGGACGTACTAGGCCATTACGTCACAGCCCCTAAATGATACAAGGGAATCTAATCCTTTAGACCTATCCATCCTCAGTTATCATGTACCTATGATCTCTCATCTATCTAATATCCTAGAGACCTTATACTGGGCATAATGCTGTTAGGTCCATACGGTCTCTACTAGTCATATGTGCCCTGCAAGCCAATCACATAAGTGATTGCACTTGTGACTTGATATGCACTTTTTCTCTTTGCGTATTATTAGACGTTTTATCACTTTATCTTGCGTGTTGCATATATTGTGATGTCTTTAGATCTATGCAATGAGAATCAGATTGTGATGAGATCACGATAATGAGACCGATTTAACTTTAAACACAGACCCTAAATTATCTTGGTCATAGGTTACTTGAGAGGGACATCGAGATAACCGGATAGACTGGTGTGCTATATACCTTCCATATGATGGAGGTGGCTGGTCTCATAGCTACTCGTGTGGGGACACTAAGGGTACAGTGCAGGTGGTCATTGGGGAATGAGTTCACTAATTGATCCGTCTACGGAATGCTGGATGATTATTGATACCTCACGTCAGACAGCAATTCCATAGTCCGAGTAGTGTATCTGGTCCTTAGACTTGAGACACCAAGGATGTCTTGTATGAGTACTCCACTCTTTGATACCGGACTTATAGGTTTGGAAAGTTCCAGATCTAGTATAGTTGGTTATTGGGAGTGGTAGCCAACCTTACAAGGGCTATTGAATATCAATAGAGGATCATCCGATCTCAGTATCATAAGAGAAATATCCCATGTATTCTTGCTCGAACAAATCCTTGGTCAAGGTTATTCGGATTGAGAGAGAAAGAGTTCTCTGGGAGAATCTAACAAGAGCAAGACTCGAGGAGAGACCATATGAGTTTGACAACACCATGCCCGGTATAGGGTCTCTGGGATATTAGATGGATGAGGGATTATAAATACATGATAACTAAGGACAGATAGGTCCAAATGATTGGATTCCCCTGTATCATTTGGGAGCTACGACGTAGTGGCCTAGTACGTCCGCAGTCGATGAGTTGGGTGAATTATTATAAAGATAATAATTCATTAAGTCAGAAGGAGTTCTAACAAGTATGACTCACGGCCAGCTCGACATTGGGTCTAGAGGGTTAAACATATATGGTAGGTGTTGCGACAAGTAGAGATTCGGATATGAGATATCCGCTGGAGCCCCTAACTTATTGGATATCCATTAAGCCCATGAATCATTGGATCCTAAGATGAGATCCAATAATTGCTAATAAGAGATTATTGGGTAGAGACCCACTAATCCAAGAGGCTTGGGTAATTGGATGGAGATCCAATATCCAATAGGGCAAGATCCATTAGGGTTTCAAGGGGCCTCTATAAATAGGAGGGAACCAAAGCTCTATAGGTTGAGGATTTCTTTTGGTAGCCATCTTCTGTTCTCCTCTCCCTAGAGAGGTGCATCGTCGCTGTCCCTGTTATGTGGATACCGCTAGAGAGGAGGACGCTTGACCTCCTTCATCCTTCCTAAAGATCTGCAGGGATTCAGGGATATACGATCTCCCTAGGTACATTCTTTTACACATGTAGTTTTCGTCGATTTATTTTTGACACACTGATCTTCGCACGACAATGGAACCTTTCTATAGAAAATCTAGGATGTTTTGTTTTTGTTCTTCCACTACGCATGAGATGTCGCTCATTAGAAGGATTTCCCAATAGTCTCTCCTTGAGTCTCACTCTAATCAGATTCTTCCAGAGAACTCTTTCTCTCTCAATTCAAACAACCTTGGCTAAGGATTTGTTTGAGCAAGAACACATGGGATATTCCTCTCATGATACCGAAAGCGAATGATCATCTATCGACACTCAATAACCTTAGTAAGATTGGCTACTACTCCTAATGACCGGCTGTACTAGATCTGAAACTTTCAAATATATAAGTCCTATATCAAAGAGTGGAGTACTCATATAGGACATCCTTAGTGTCTTAAGTCTAAAGACTACATACACTACTAGGACTATAGAATCGCTGTTTAACAATAAGGTATCATTAACCATCTAGCATTCCATGAGCGGATGAATCAGTGAACTCATTCTCTAATGAGCACCTGCATTGTATCCTTAGTGTCCCCACACGAGCAACTATGAGAGCAACCATCTACATTATATGGACGGGTATACAATACACTAGTTTATTCGGTTATCTCGATGTTCTTCTCGAGTAACCTATGACAGATTATTTAGGGTCTATGTTTAAAGGTGAATCGGTCTCGCTATCATGATCTCATCACAATCCGACTCCCATTGCACAGATCTATGGACATCATAATATATACAACATATAAGATAAGTGATAAAATACCAAATAATAATAAGCAAAAAGAGTGCATATAGTCACACATGCCATCACTCACGTGATTGGCTTACATGGCACTTATGACTAGCAATCTCCCACTTAACCTAAAGCCAATCACTTATGTTTCTAATCCCTGCTAGTTATAGGTGCCCTATAAGCCAATCACATGAGCGATGACACCTTTAACACACTGCGTCAATCTCTTTGCTTATGATTATTCGTATTTTCTCACATTATCTGGATGTATATTGTGATGTCCTTGGATCCGTGCAATAAAAATCGGATCATGATGAGATCACGATAATGAGACTGATTCACCTTTAAACACAAACTCTAAATAATCTTGGTCATAGGCTACTTGAGAGAGATATCGAGATAACCGAACAGATTGGTATGTTGTATATCCGTCCATATAATAGAGGTGACTGGTCTCATAGCTATTCGTGTGGGGACACTAAGGGTACAGTACAGGTGCTCACTGGAGAATGAGTTCACTTATTGATCTGCTTACGAAATGCTAAATGGTTATTAATACCTCATGTCAGATAGCGATTCCGTAGTCCTAGTAGTGTATCTAGTCCTTAGACTTGAGACACCAAGGATATCCTATATGAGGACTTCACTCTTTGATACTGAACTTATAGGTTTAGAAGTTTCAAATCTAGTACAACCGGTTATTAGGAGTGGCAGCTAACCTTACGAGAGCTATTGAGTGTCAATAGAGAATCATCCACTCTCGATATCATAAGAGAAATATCTAATATGTTCTTGCTTAGGCAAATCCCTAGCCAAGGTTATTCGGATTGAAAGAGAAAGGATTCTCCGGGAGAATCTGATTAGAGTGAAACTCGATTGGAAACCGTATGGGCCTGATAACACTATGCCCGATATATGGTCTTTGGGATATTAGATGGATGAGAGACTATAGGTATATGATAATTGAGGATAGATAGGTCAAAGGATTGGATTTCCCTATATCATTTGGGGACTACGGCGTAGTGGCCTAATACGTCTGTAGTCAATGAGTCGAGTGAATTATTATGTAGATAATAATTCACTGAGTCAGAAGGAGTTCTGACAGGCATGACTCACAGCTAGCTCGATATTGGGCCTAGAGTGTCATACACATATGGTAGGTATTGCGATGAGTAGAGGTTCAGATATGAGATATCCGTTAGAGCCCTTATCTTATTGGATATCCAATAAGCCATTGTATTATTGGATCCCATAGAAGAGATCCAATATGAGCTAATAAGAGATTATTAGGTAGAGACCCACTAATCCAAGAGGCTGGGGTAATTAGATGGAGATCCAATACCCAATAGGGTAAGATCTATTAGGGTTTACAAGAGGCCTCTATAAATAGGAGGGAGCCAAAGGTCCATAGGCTGGGGTCTTCTTGGTAGCTACCTTATATTCTCCTCTCCCCAAAGAGGAGCATCGTTGCAGTCCCTACCGTGTGGATACTGTTAGAGAGAAGGACGCTTGACCTCCTTCATCCTCCCATATGGATCTATAGGAACTCAGGGATATACGATCTCCCTAGGTACTATCGTACTTATTACACAATTAGTTTTCGAATTTGTGGATTTATTTTTTATGCATCGATCTTCACATGACGATGGAACCTTTTACGGAAATCTATGGTGTTTTGTTTTTATGTTCTTCCGCTATGCATATGATGTCGCCCCTTAGAATTTCTAACAGTGCTATCAGAGCCAGGTTGTTCGTGCGAAGATCAGATTTTAATTGTGTGTGTTGTGATTTAGAATAGCTTTTATCATCAAAATTATATATATATATATATATATATATATATATATATATATATAACAACATATATATATATATATATATATATATATATATATATATATATATATATATATATATATATATATATATATATATATATATATATATATATATATATATATATATATATATAGCATATATATATATATATATATATATATATATATATATATATATATATATATATATATATATATATATATATATAT
This sequence comes from Musa troglodytarum, assembly GCA_023547065.1. NCBI lineage: Eukaryota > Viridiplantae > Streptophyta > Magnoliopsida > Zingiberales > Musaceae > Musa > Musa troglodytarum. The sequence goes on along the minus strand of CP097510.1, from coordinate 82,865,936 downwards.
ATATATATATATATATAGATATATATATATATATATATATATATATATATATATATATATATATATATATATATATATATATATATATATATATATATATATATATTAGAAATTCCTAATTTGTCCTTTCTACCAAATGACCAAAATGCCCTTCAGAATTTAGAAAATTCCCTACATGTCCCTGATTTAAAAAAATATTTATTAATTAAAAGGTTTAATTAACTATTATTATTTATCTAGTAGTCCTATATAATAACATATACATGTGATGTATGATGTGGACAGATGATCATGGACCATGTGATGTAATGTGTGTACATGTGATTATATATATATATATATATATATATATATATATATATATTATATATATATATATTATATATATAGTATATATATATATATATATATATATATATATATGTATATATATATATATATATATATATATATATATATATATATATATATATATATATATATATATATATATAATGTGATTGATTGGGTTATCGGGCCGATCACACATAGATGTGGTCCATGATCATCTGCATGATTACTCATGATGCGTATCACATGGTATATACTACTATATGTATATATATATATATATATATATATATATATATATATATATATATATATATATATATATATTTACATGTGATGTAGATATATATTAAATATGTATGTGTGTGACACATTATATTAAGAGACCAAATTAAAAATTTTCTTTCTCGATAATATTAATTCGGTAAATGTGAGACAATTAGATTGACCCATGTGGTTTTCCATCGTTATAGGTAGGAACTGATTCCTGGTGTAGGTTGAGTTGGTCGAGTTCCTCGAGAGTCACCTATATCGCAATTCAATATCTTATTTACGACATAGAGATGTCACCGGTGACCTAAGGACATGGTATGCTTGGTCGAGTCCCTCGAGGGAATATCATCGAATTAGACTCATCTTGTAACGATGGTGATGACTTAACCGAACATCATGGTTAGTCGAGTCCCTCGAGGCCATGGTGGTTCGGAGGCCGAACAAGATAGGAATCATAAGGAGTTGTGATCGGTAAGAGTTGCTTACCTTTTGGGCTTAGTGTGATTGGTCGAGTCCCTCGAGGTTACACTAAGATGTCAATTGGATCTCGATCCCCACTAGAAGTCTATCGGAGACTTTCGTTTCACGTGCTAAGGGTGTCGCGTGACTCACCAAAAAAATAGTGGGAGCATGTCAAGATAGAAGTCCATATCTTGATTATTTATATTTCTATAAAATTTACATGTTATTTATTTGTTGTTACATCTTTATTTTTTTAGAAAATATCGCTATTAGACTCTTTATGTGGCATACTTGATGCCAATTACCTCATTGGTCCAAATTATATGGATTGGCTCTACAAGTTAATAATCTTTCTCATGATGGAGAAAATCGCATATGTCCTTGAAATAGTGATGCCTATGCCCAAGAAAAGGGGAAGGATGAGATCGCTTGCTATGTGAAGTACGCAGATGACTCCACTCTTGCTTAGTATTACATGTTGGGCTCCATGACTCCCGAGTTATAGAGACAACATGAAAAGATAGATGTCAGATCCATGCTCTTGCATCTCCGTAAATTGTTTGAGGAATAGGAAAGAACTCAACGATATTGAATATCGAAGAGTCTCTTCTGTGCTAGGATGACTGAGAGGACATCGGTTCATAACTATGTCCTTAAGATGATTGAGTGGATAGAAAAACTCATAGGTTTAGGAATGGTCCTAGAGGATAACTTGTGTGTGGATCTTGTGCTTCAATCCCTTTTAGATTTCTTTTTATAGTTTTCTATGCTAGTAATGCTAGTTATATGTGCCTTGTAAGCCAATCACATGAGTGATGACACTTGTAACTTGATATGCACTCTTTTTCTTTGCTTATTATTAGATATTTTATCACTTTATCTTACGTGTTGCATATATTATGATGTCCTTGGATCTATGTAATGGGAATCGGATTGTGATGAGATCACAATAATGAGACCAATTCACCTTTAAACACAGACCCTAAATAATCCTGGTCATAGGTTACTCGAGAGGGACATTAAGATAACCGGATAGACTAGTGTATTATATACCCGTTCATATGATGGAGGTGGCTGGTCTTATACCTACTCATGTGGGGACACTAAGGGTACAGTGCAGGTGCTTCTTGGGGAATGAGTTCTCTGATTGATCCGCTTATGAAATATTGGATGGTTATTGATACCTCACGTCAGACAACGATTTCGTAGTCCTAGTAGTGTATCTGGTCCTTAGACTTGAGACACCAAGGATGTCTTGTATGAGTAACTCCACTCTTTGATACAAGACTTATAGGTTTGGAAAGTTCCAAATCTAGTACAATCGATTATTGGGAGTAGTAGCCAACCTTACGAGGGCTATTGAATGTCAATAGAGGATCATCCGCTCTTGATATCATGAGAGGAATATCCTATGTATTCTTGCTCGAACAAATCCTTAGCCAAGATTATTCAAATTGAGAGAGAAAGAGTTCTCCGGGAGGATTCGATAAGAGTAAGACTCGATGAGAGACCGTATGGGCCTGATAGCACCATGCCTGATATAGGGTCTCCGGGATATTTGTTGGATGAGGAACTATAGATACATGGTAACTGAGGACAGATAGGTCCAAAGGATTGGATTCCTCTATATCGTTTGGGGGCTGCGGCGTAGTGGCCTAGTACGTCCGTAGTCGATGAGTTGGGTGAATTATTATAAAGATAATAAGTCACTGAGTCAGAAGGAATTCTGACAAGTATAACTCATGGCCAGCTCGATATTGGGCCTAGAGGGTCACACACATATGGTAGGTGTTACGACGAACAGAGGTTCGGATATGAGATATCCACTAGAGCTCCTATCTTATTGGATATCCATTAAGCCCTTGAATTATTGGATCCTAAGATGAGATCCAATAATTGCTAATAAGAGATTATTAGGTAGAGACCCACTAATCCAAGAGGCTTGGGTAATTGGATGGAGATCTAATACCTAATAGGGCATGATCCATTAGGGTTTACAGGGGGCCTCTATAAATAGGAGGGAACTAAAGCTCTATTGGCTGGGGATTTCTTTTGGTAGTTACCTTCTGTTCTCCTCTCCCTAGAGAGTTGCATCGTCGCAATCCCTGCCATGTGGATACTGCTAGAGAGGACGCTTGACCTCCTTCATCCTTCCTATAGATCTGCAGGGATTCGGGGATATACGATCTCCTTAGATTTTTTTTTTTACACATACAGTTTTCATGAATTTGTTTTGACACACTAATCTTTGCACAATGACGAAACTTTTGTATGGGAAATCTGTGGTTTTGTTTTTTATTCTTCCACTGCATATGTGATGTCGCCCCATAGGATTTTCCAACAGTGGTATCAGAGCCAGGTTGTTCGTGCGAAGATCGGATCTTAAACTGCGTGTGTTGTGATTTAGAACAGTTTATGTCATCAAAATCATTAATGCAAAAGGTGAGGAAGTGCAACAAGTGTTGCTGCCCTTGTTGCAGTCGCAAAAGTGGTCACAAGGTTGCTTGCAGCCTTGTTTCCTGCAATGGCAGTGGCGGCGCCGCTTGTGGGCACTGCACCCGCGGAGGTAGTGGCGACTACAGGCGCTACCCCATAGCCCGCGGGTAGAGGCACTCACGGTGGTAGTGACGCCTGCGGGCTACCTGCCCGCAATGGCAGGCGGCACTTGTAGTGGCAGTGCCACCAGCGGGCAACGCTCGCCCGTGAGCAAAAACGCCCGCTGCGGTGGCGCCTGCAACGGGCAAGGGCGTCGTGCCCACACGGAGTGGCCACCGTCGGAAGCGTGGTGGCAGTCGTAACGCAACAGGCAGAAGAGGGATTACGGTTTTCTGGGCAAAAGATATTTTTGCCCCTTGGAATTTCAAAAATTTCGATTTCTGTCCTTTTTACAGAATGACCAAAATCCCCCTCAAAATTTAAAAAATTCTCTGAATATCCCTATTTTAAAAAATATATATATATGTTAATTAAATAGTTTAATTAACTATTATTATTTATCTAGTAGTCCTATAAAATAACATATATATGTGATGTATGATGTAGACAGATGATCATGGACCTGTGATGTGATGTGTGTGCATATGATTATTATTATTGGGGCCTACGAGCCTCTATTTTTCTCATTTATTATCAGGCCTGCGTGCTTATAATTATATTGTAATTACATGAGGAGGCACAACGGGAGTGTGGAAGTGATAGCGGGACCCATGAGGCCGAGACGGACGATCTGACGCATGGAGATGCGTTGAGATGTCGACAGAACCGACGAAGTGAGAAGGATGATCACAGGGCATGAAGATGCTCCAAAGCACACATAGATCTTGATTTGAGTGATTGGGCCCACTGACTCGGGCCTTATCACATTAGGATATGGTCCACGATTATCTGGTGTGATTGCTCATGTAATGTGTGATTGGTTATACACCTATTAGATATGTATATATATTTGCATGTGATGTAGATATACATATTAAATATGTATGTGTGTGATACATTATGTTAGGAGACCAAATCAGAAATCCCCTTTATTAATAATATTAAGTTGGTAAACGTAAGACAATTAGATTGACCCACGTGGCCTTCCATTGTTATAGGTAGAAATCGATTCTCGGTGTAGGTTGAGTTGGTTGAGTCCCTCGAGACTCACCTATATCGCATGTCGCTATCTTATCTATGACATAGAGATGTCATCAGTGACTTGAGGACATGGTATGCTTGGTTGAGTCCCTCAAGAGTATATCATCGAATCAGACTCATCTTGTAATGATTGTGATGACTTAATCGAACATCATGGTTGTTCGAGTCCCTCGAGGCCATGGTGGTTCGAAGGCCGAACAAGATAGGAATCACAAAGAGTTGTGATTGGCAAGAGTTGCCTACCTTTACGGGCTTAACGTGATTGGTCGAGTCTCTCGAGGTTATGTTAAAATGCCGATTGGATCCCGATCTCCACTAGGGATTCGTCGAGGGTCTCTGATTCACATACTGGAGGGTGTTGTGTGTCTCATGAAAAATTAGTGGGAATACATTAAGATAGAAGTCCTTATCTTAACTATTTAATTTTTGCAAAGTCTACATGTTATTTATTTCTGCTACATCTTTAATTTCAGAAAAATATTACTTTTAAATCTTTTACGTGGCATACTTGATGCCAACCGCCTCATTGGTCCAAATTATATGGATTGGCTTCATAATCTAAGAATCGTTCTCACGGTGAGAAAATCACGTACGTCCTTGATATAGTGATCCCTATGCCCGATGAAGGGGCTGTTGAATCTCGGATTTTGATGATGAAGTCAATTGGTGAAATATTTGTTCTAATATACTTTATCGAGATAAGTGTGCAGGAACAACTATGATGGGAAGAAAACATAAAGTGATTTACCGAGGTCAAGTCCGTCGGGGGTTCAAGAGTTCATCGGAAGTCCGAGAGATTTTCGGAAGTGTTGCCTTTAACCATCCAAGATCGAATCGTGGACTTGCCGGGTTTTCGAAGTTCATCTCAAAGATCGCCAAAGGTTCGCGGAACTTACCGGGAAGATTCAGAAGCTAGCCGAAGACTCGCTGAGCTCACCATACAATCCGGGAGTATGTTGGGAGTCCGCTGGAAGCAATCCGAAGGAAGCATCGGAAGCTCCGGAATCTCGCCGAAAGCTCACGGTTGACTTGAAGAGTTTGGATCAAATCACGTTGAGTTATGTTTTTAAGTTCATAGTTCGCACATGAGTAGAGCAAGGATTTAGGAAAAGAAAATCCTGCCTAAATTCGATGGGGCCAACCGCCTCATCGGGCCAAGTTGGGTTAAACAGGCCCATTCGGCTTTGGCCGAATGGGCCAGCGTTGAACCGCCACCGGGGCGGTGGCACCACCTACTGAGCGTAGCACCGCCTGCATACGCATGCGGTGGAACTGGCTAGGCGGCACCGCCTAGTCACTGATCGAGCGGTAGCACCGTCGCGGGCGGTGGTATCGCTCGTGTGTCGGGCCAACAGACTAACACAGCGGTGGCACCGCTCGACAGCGGTGGCACCGCCTCGACACCTGTGAACTGAACTCCAAATTTGATTTCAAATTTGGAGCCCAATTTTGAATCCATTTTGGATCTATAAATACCCCCTTTCTCAGCTGAAAGGGCACCCTTTTGAGAGTTAGAATCTTAGTCTTGAGCTTTTGAAAAGTCTTGAAAAGTCTTGTTCTTGCTAAGTGTTCACCTCCTTCTTCTTCTTGAGAAATCTTGTAAAAGTGTGAACTTCTTGTAAAGGGTTGTAAAAGGGGTATTTGGTCCTTCCCCTTCAAAGGATTTGCTAGTGGAAGAGCGGAGCCTCATCGTAAAGGCTTCAAGAGTGGATGTAGGTCATTTGACCGAACCACTATACATCATTGTGTTCATAAATGTGTGAGTGTTTACATTCTTGAATCATTTCATTACTTGGCTGCAAGTTGTTTAGTTCATAGTTATTTCCTTTACGTAAGCAATTACTTTCAAGTTCTTTTTCGCCAAATCGAAATCTTCCTACAAACTTGTGTTTTTGCAAAATCGGTTTCAAAAGTACGATTTTAATCCGCTGCACTAATTCACCCCCCCCCTCTTAGTGCCTTTTAGATCCTAACAGGGGCAAGCGAGGATGAGATTGCTCATTATGTGAAGTACATAGATGATTCCGCTCTTGGTCAATGTTATATATTGACCTCTATGACTACTGAGTTATAAAGACAACATGAAAATATGGATGCTAATTCCATACTCCCGCATCTCCGTAAATTGTTTGAGGAACAGGGAAGAACTCAGCGATATGAGATATCAAAGAGTCTTTTCCGTGCTAGGATGACTTAGGGGACACTGGTTCAGAACCGTGTCCTTAAGATGATTGAGTGGATCAAGAAACTCACAGGTCTAGGAATGGTCCTAGAGGATTAACCTATGTGTGGAACTTATGCTTCAGTCCCTACCAGATTCCTTTTCTCAATTCATAATGAATTTTAATATGAACAAATTTGAGGTGACCCTCCTAGTGCTCCTCAATATATTGAGAGAAGCAGAGAGCACTATCAAGAAAGAGAAGCCAGTTCTCTATGTTGGTGAGACTAGAAAAAAAGGAAGTCTAAGAAGTCCCTTAAGAAGGGCAAGGGCAAGAGCAAAATGGGTAAGGCAAAGGTTGTTAAGAAAGACCAATAAAGGACAAAGGTCAGTGCTTCCACTGCGATAAAGATGGGCACTAGAAGAGGAGCTACAAAGAGTACCTTGCAGAGAGGGCAAAAGAGAAGCTTGGAGAAGCTTCAGGTATATTCATGATCAGTCTCCATTTGTCAGAATCTTATAATAACACATGGGTATTGGATACCGGGAGTACTTATTATATCTGCAATTTGTTATAGGTTCTGGCAGGACCTAGGAGATTGAACAGAGGCGAGATGGACCTTAAGATGGGCAATGGAGCAAAGGTTGCTATAGTGGCTGTTGGCAAGGTCACCTTACATCTGCTTAGTGGAGCTATTATTGCATTAGATGTATGCTATTATGTTCCTTCTATTATCAAAAATATTATTTCTATTTCATGTTTGACAGTTAGTGGATATAAATTAGTTTTTGAGAATAATAGTTGTTTAATAATATTAGATGATGAGATCATCACGAGAGAAACATTACATAATGGTTTATTTATGCTAGATACAGCTCCACATATCATGAGTATAAGTGAGTCTAAGAGAAAATGAAAAGAGGTGAACAATGCATATCTGTGGCATTGTAGCTAGGTCACATCCATGAGGGAAGGATTCAAAAGTTACTCAAGAATGTATATCTAGATCCATTTGACTATGAGTCATATGTGACTTGTAAACCTTGCCTTCGGGGAAAGATGACCAACTCTCCATTTAGTGAAACTGGAGAGAGAGCCATTGAGTTACTGGAACTCATACATAGTGATGTATATGGTCCCATGTCGACTCATGCCATAAGTGGTTACTCCTACTTCATTACTTTTACTGATGATTCCTCAAGATACGAATATATGTACTTGATGAAGTAAAAGTCTGAGGCTTTTGAGAAATTCAGGGAATATAAGAATGAAGTAGAGAACCAGACAAAAAAGAGTATTAAAACCCTTTGATCAGATCGAGGAGGTGATTACTTGAGTATAGAGTTTACTCAGTTCCTCAAAGACCATGGGATTTTATCCCAATGGATACCTCCTTATACATCGCAGTATAATGGTGTATCAGAAAGGAGGAATCACACACTATTAGACATGGTGCGTTCCATGATGAGTTTCGCCGACCTACCCATCTCATTCTGGGGATATGCCCTAGAGACCGTAGCTTACCTTTTGAATAGAATTCTAACTAAGTCAGTAATGTCTACTCTATATGAGATATAGAATGGGAAGAAGCCTGATCTTATGGTTGTTAAGATTTGGGGCTACCTTGCCCATATTAAGAGACACAACCCCAATAAGTTAGAATCCAAGATGGAATGGTACAAGTTCGTGGGATACCCCAAGGAAACTTGTGGGTATTATTTCTATCACCCTGAGGACCAAAAGGTCTTTGTAGCCAAGAGAGCAGTGTTCCTTGAGAAGGAACACATTCTTGGTGGAGATAGTGGGAGCATGATAGAGTTGAGCAAGGTTGGAGAACCTAGCTTAAGCACCATTCCATAGCCATAATCTATTCAGGTACCTAGCACACAAGTTCTAACTTTACGTAGGTACAGTAGAGTATCCCATTCTCCTAAGAGTATGTGGGACATATCAGAGGAGTGGATATTGAGGATATTGATCCTCAAACCTACGAGGAGCCTATTATGAGTATAGACTCCGGGAAGTGGCAAGAAGCCATGAATTCAAAGATGGATTCCATGTACTCTAACTAGGTTTGGAACCTAGTTGATGCACCCAAGGGTATCATACCCATTAGCTGTAAGTGGATCTTTAAGAAGATCGGTAGATGAAAAGGTAGAGACCTATAAAGCAAGGCTAGTGGCTAAGGGGTATCGTCAAAGGTAAGGTATTGACTATGACGAAACTTTCTCACCTGTAGCCATGCTAAATTTCATTCGAATTCTATTAGCTATTATAGCACACTATGATTATGAGATCTAGCAGATGGATGTCAAACCACATTCCTCAATGGTAACCTTAAGGAGGAGGTGTATATGATACAGCCTGAGGGATTCATGTCTAGAGATAACCCAGATAAGGTGTGCAGGTTGCTTAGGTCCATCTGTGGACTAAAGCAAGCTTTCCGAAATTGGAACATAAGATTTGATGAGGCGATTAGTTCTTATGACTTCTTAAGAACGAAGATGAACCTTGTATATACAAGAAGGTAAGTGGGAGCGCTATCACCTTTTTAGTGTTGTATGTGGATGACATCCTAATCATTAAGAGTGATGTAGGAATGCTCTCAACGCTAAAGGCTTGGCTATCTTGACACTTCTCCATGAAAGACTTAAGGGAAGCATCCTACTTATTGGGGATTTGGATCTATAGAGATAGATCTAAGAGGATGCTTAGCTTGTCACAGTACATTGACACCATTATCAAAAGGTTTGACATTAAAAATTTCAAGAGAGGTCTCATACCGATGAGATATAGGCTATCACTTTCTAGGAGTATATCCCTAAAGACTTCTTAAGAAAGGGCACACATGGATAGGATACCCTATGCCTTAGTGATAGGGTTTATCATGTATGTTATGCTATGTACCAGGCTTGATATAGCATATGCTCTGAATGTCACGAGCAGGTATCAAGCAGATCTAGACTTGGAGTACTAGAAAACAATAAATTGTATCCTTAAGTACTTGAGAAGGACTAAGGATCTTTTACTGATATATAGAGAAAGTAGCCTCAGGATTGAGGGCTACACGACTGAGCCCAAATCCGATGTCGATGATGGCAAGTCTAATTCAGGATATATATATTCACTGAATGGAGGAGTAGTATGCTGGAAGTGTTCCAAGCAAGACATCACTGTTGACTCGACCACAAAGAGGCGGAATACATTACTACAGTAGAGGCAATAAAGGAGGGAGTCTGGATGAAGTTCATCATAGATTTGGGAGTCGTGTCGAGCAACGAGGAGTTGATTCCCTTATATTGCGATAACTATGGGGTGATTACTCAAATAAGGGAACCCGAGTCTCATCAGAAGTGTTCTAAGGAGATTCCAGCCTATTGGAGAGATCATGGCCTGAAGAGATGTAATAGTGGAAAGAGTTCCATTCGAAGATAACACTATAGATCCACTGACAAAGCCATTGACTCATATTATCTTTGAGCGTCATAGAGGTTTGATGGGGATCAGATACCTAGTTGATTGGCTTTTGGTCAAGTGGGAGATTGCTAGTTATAGGTGCCCTACAAGCCAATCACATGAGCGATGATACTGTAACACGCTGCATTAATCTCTTTGCTTATGATTATTGGTATTTTCTCACATTATCTGGATATATATTGTGATGTCCTTGGATCTGTGCAATGGAAATCGGATCGTAATGAGATCATGATAATGAGACCAATTCACCTTTAAACACAAACCCTAAATAATCTCGGTTATAGGTTACTCGAGGGGGATATCGAGATAACCAAATAGACTGGTGTGCTATATACCCATCCATATGATGGAGGTGGCTAGTCTCATAGCTACTCATATGGGGACACTAAGGGTACAGTACAAGTGCTCATTGGAGAATGAGTTCACTGATTAATCCGCTTATGAAATGTGGATGGTTATTGAGACCTCACGTCAGACAATGATTCGTAGTCCTAGTAGTGTATCTGGTCCTTAGACTTGAGACACCAAGGATGTCCTGTATGAGTACTCCACTCTTTGATATCGGACTTATAGGTTTGGAAGTTCCAGATCTAATAAAGCTAGTTGTTGGGAGTGACAGCCAACCTTACAAGGGCTATTGAGTGTCACTAGAGGATCATCCACTCTCCGTATAATGAGAGGAATATCTCATGTGTTCTTGCTTAGGCAAATCCTTAGCTAGGATCATTCAGATTGAGAGAGAAAGGGTTCTTTAGGAGAATCTGATTAGAGCGAGACTCGATTGGAAACCGTATGGGCCTGGCAATGCTATGCCCGATATACGGTCTTTAGGATATTAGATAGATGAGGGACTATAGGTACATGGTAATTGAGGACAGATAAGTCTAAAGGATTGGATTCTATATCGCTTGGGGGACTACAAGATAGTAGCCTAGTACGTCCGCATATGATGAGTCAAGTGAATTATTATGGAGATAATAATTCACTAAGTCAGAAGGAGTTCTAACAGGTATAACTCACGGCCAACTCGATATTGGGCCTAGAGGGTCACACACATATGGTATGTCATATCCCAGATTTATAAAATATAATAAATCATCATTTTATTATTCATAATTTATAGAATACACTCCTTCCTTTTTTTATTATTAAATTTAATTTCTTGTCTTTATAATAATAAATATTTTATTAACTAGAAAAAGATTACATCTTCTTAGTAGAGTCACGAGTCTCTTCCACCCAAGCTTCAGATCTATTACAAAGTTATAGATTACACTAAAAATAAATATAAGATAAAAACATATCAACAACCACACATGCTGGTAGGACCCTCGAAAAAATTATAAAAATAATCTTTAACATTCATAAAACAAATATCAATAATTTAATAAGGAATAATATATCGATTCATCATAAAACTTATGCATCAGAAAAATGATGATAATTTCTTAAGTAAAATCATACATCAGCCACATGCAACACATACATAACAACTAGATAACAAAAGCGTACATCACACCCGATGGTGCACTCTCCCAACAGCGGATGGAGAGGCATTCTCCATGGGATGGATTTCTCCCAACAACGGATGGAGATAATCCATATTGCACTCCCAACAATGGATGGAGTGGTATCCCTCACTCACCCAAGTGGGGACACGTTCCTCCCAACAGCGGATGGAGGAACCGTCTAACCATCACGTCTGATGGTCCACTAATCCTTGAAGGGAATCGTCATACCTACCCTCGATAGGGATACATAAACATCCATGATCATTCATTTATATTCATTCACTCGTTCACACATACATCCAAGAAATAGTATATTATAAGAGACCATGTTTTATGTATAATCTACTAGACTATGTCCATTGGTGGCTCTGCACTATGATAGGCCCATAGCTCCTTTCACAGGTTACACTTCTAATGTGGACCATTAGCCTAGTTACATCTACTATATGGTATCAATCATGTCAATATCATAAACTTAAGAAAAGTAGAAAACCAATAATCATTTTCAAATGACAACTTCAAATAAACCTTTAAATTTATCAAATCATAAAGACTTAAAAATATCAATCTTTTAATAGTTTTCAATCAACCAAAACCCTAATTGGAATAACTCAATTGACTTAAATCAAATTTAATCCAATTATGGCCTAATAGAATCAACCTCAAATCCTTATAGAACCAGTTTGGAATCACTCTAGACTAGTCTAATTTAGATTTGATTGATCTCGATTAGGTCAAGTAAAGTTGAAGTAGTCAAGTTAGTCTGGAATCATCCTAAACTGACCTTAACCGATCAAACATATTTGATTTAGTCAAAAGAGCTCAAACCAATAAAGGAAGAGGAAATTAGACTATATCATATAGTGCTAGCCCAAACTTAACCAACCCACCCAAGTCTTGGATGGGTCATATGTGCTGCACATGTTTATCCCAAGTAATAGGTTAAGTTGAGGTACAATGGACTAGATAAAGGAGCGATGATGTATCTAACGCCAATCACATCACAAGGTGCTTAACTCATGGACTAGGCTAAGCCTTACTCATAAGTTGGGCTAAGCCTTATCACTAAACTGGGCCATACTTGGCTCGCGAGTTGGGTCATACTTAGACATATGATTTGGAATTGTATCTAACCATATAGACTTGGTTATACCTAGCGGCATGAGTTGACCTATGCTTGGTCACATGATTAGATCGTACCTTACCACATGGGTCGTGACATACAAGGCCACATGGACTGGATTATACCTAGCCACATGGCTGAATCAAGCCTGGCCACATGGACTAGATCATATCTTACTACATGGGTTGGCTCCTACCTAACCACATGGGCTGGGTCATGCCTAGTCACATGGGCTGATCGTACATAACCATATGGGCTGGATCGTACATAACCATATGGGCTGAGTCAATCTAGTCTTACAGATCAATTTAACTCAAGTCAGACCCTAATAAGAATCCTCTTATCAAATAATATTTTAAAAATCTAAATTATCAAAAATAACTTAAATCCATGAATTAAAGAATTTAAATTGTAATATTAAATTTAAGACTAATTAAATCATAGAAATTCACATATAATTCATAAAAAATAAATATATCTAATTAAATAATTTAGAACTATTAATCTAAAATAAAGAATTTTAATAATTAAATCAATGTTAAAATTCAAAACCAATATTAATCAAATAATCATTCTAATGTAATGAATCAATTGTCATTATTTATTAATCATAAAATTTCGAAATTAAAATATTATTATATATCATAAAATTATAACAATTCTAATATCAAGATTTTAAAACATAAATCAAAGCAAATAAAAAAGAGAAAGGATCCTACCTCTCCTCGGCTATCTTTTCCTCGAGATCATCTCATTGGAAAGTTCTCTCTCAATTCTCCCATTATCAAGCTTGGTGAGGAATGAGGGAAGAGGAGCCCCCTTATATAGGAGAAGATGAATCTCCCCAAAAGGTAAGTAAATGTTTAATTTTATATTAAATTTATTTTTATTTTACTTTCATATATAAAGATAGAAACATAATATTCATTTATAATGGCTCACACTTAAAAATAGAATGTATACTATTTACTTCCTAAAAATCAAATCACTTATTAGAAAATAAATTAGTTAATAATCTAATTGATTAGTAAGATTCCTAATTTATCCATATGATTAAGAAAATCAAATTTAATTATTTTCTTAACTATAATACATAAACATGGAAGTTAATAATAAAGTAATACATTATTTATAGTAATTAATTTATGTTAAGGGAGAAATCATCGGTGATTACATGGTAGGTATTGCGACGAGTAGAGGTTCGGATATGAGATATCCACTGGAGTCCTTATCTTATTGGATATCCATTTAACCCCTGTATTATTGAATCACATGAAAGAGATCCAATAAGAGCTAATAAGAGATTATTGGGTAGAGACCCACTAATCCAATAGGCTTGAGTAATTGGATGGAGATCCAATACCCAATAGGGTAGGATCCATTAGGGTTTACAGGAGGCCTCTATAAATAGGAGGGAACCAAAGGTCCATAGGCTGGGGTTTTCTTGGTAGCCACCTTCTATTCTCCTCTCCCAAGAGAGGAGCATCATTATAGTCCCTACCATGTGGATGCCGCTAGAGAGGAGGACGCTTGACCTCCTTCATCCTCCCCCATAGATCTATAGGAACTCAGGGATATACGATCTTCCTAGGTACTATCGTTCTTATTATACATAATTTTTGAATTTACGAATTTATTTTTGATGCACTAATCTTTGCACGATGACAGAACCTTTTACTTAAAATCTAGAATGTTTTTTTATGTTCTTCGCTATGCATGTGATGTCACCCTTGATTTCCCAATAATCCCCATCAAACCCCTATGATGCTCAAAGATAATATGAAACAACAATTTTATCAGTAGATCTGCAATGTTATCTTTGAATGGAACTATTTCCACTATTATATCTCTTCGAGCGATAATCTCTTTTATCGGGTGGAACCTCCTTAGAACATGCTTAGACTTCTAATGAGACCTGAGTTCCTTTGCTTGAGCAATCACCTTATTGTTGTCGCAATATAAAAGAATTAGCTCCTCGCTACTCGGAACGACTCCTAGATTTGTGATTAACTTTTTCATCCAGACTCTCTCCTTTGTTGCCTCTACCACAGCAATGTAGTCTACCTTTGTGATCGAGTCCGGTAATAGTATCTTGCTTAGAACTCTTATAACATACCGCTTCCTCTATTCAAAGTGAACGCATACCCTGAATTAGACTTGCTATCATCAACATCGGACTGAAAGTTCAAGTCCGTATGGCCCTCAACCCTGAGGCTACTGCCTCCATGTACTAGTAAAAGATCCTTAATCATTCTCAAGTACTCAAGGAGACACTTTACTGCTTTCTAGTGCTCCAAGCCTAGATCTGCTAGTACCGCCGTGATAAAGCATGCGCTACATCAGGCTTGGTATATAGCATAGCATACATGATAGACTCTATCGCTAAAGCATAGGGTATTATATCCATTTCTATCCTTTCTTTAGGAGTCTTTGGGGACATACTCCTAGAAAGTGATATTTCATGTCTCATTGGTATGAGACCTCTCTTGAAATTTTTCATACCTAACCTTTTGACAATTATGTCTATGTATCTAGATTGGGACAAACCAAGTATCCTCTTGGATCTATCTCTATAGATCTGAATCTCCAATATGCAAGATGCTTCCCCTAAGTCCTTCATGGAGAAGTATCTAGAAAGCTAAGCTTTTACTATGAAGAGCATTCCTACATCAATCCTAATGATTATGATTATTGGTTATAGGTGCCCTACAAGCCAATCATGTGAGTGGTGGCACCTGTGACATGTTATGTCGATCTCTTCACATATTATTATTGGCATTTTCTCACATTATCTGGATGAATATTATGATGTCCATGGATCTGTGCAATGGAAATCGGATCGTGATGAGATCATGATATTGAGACCGATATACCTTTAAATACATATCCTAAATTATCCTGGTCATAGGTTACTCGATGAGGAAATCGAGATAACCGGATAGACAAGTGCACTGTATACTCGTCTATATGATGGAGACGATGGTCTCATAGTCGCCAGTGAGAACACTAGAGGTACAATACAGTGTGCTCATTGGAGAATGAGTTCACTGATTGATCCGCTTACAGAATATTGTATGGTTAATGATACCTGATGTCAGACAGTGATTCCATAGTCCCAATAGTGTGTCTGGTTCTTAGACTTGAGGCACCAAAGATGTCTTGTTTGAGTACTCTATTCTTTGACGCCGGACTTACAGGTTTAGAGAGCTCCAGATCTTGTATTGTCGGTTCTCGGGAATGGTAGCCAACCTTACGAAGGAAATTGTGTGTCAATAGAGGATCATCCACTCTCGGTATCATAAGATGAATATCCCACGTGTGCTCGCTCAGGCAAAATCCCTATCTAGGGTCGTTCGGATTGAGAGAGAAGGAGTTCTCCGGGAGAATCCGATTAGAGCGAGACTCGGACAGGATTCCGTATGGGACTGACTCTACCATGCCCAATTTACGGTCTCAGGGATATTAGATGGGTGAGAGACTATAGATACATGATAACCGAGATGATAGGTCCGATAGATTGTATCCTCCTCAGATCATTTGGGGACTATGGCGTAGTAGCCTAGTACGTCCATAGTCAATGAGTCGAGTGAATTATTATGGAGATAATAATTCACTATATCGTAAGGTGTTCTGAAAGTTAGAAGGAGTTCGACGGAGCAACTCACGGCCAGCTCGGTATTGGGCCTAGAGGGTTACATACATAAGGTGGATGTTGTGACGAGTAAAGGTGCAAATATGAGATATTTATGAAGCCCCTAATTTGGATCCTGTGGATGAGATCCAATTGGATAATTGGATGAGATCAAATTAAATGATTGATGAGATCAAATTGGATCCTATGGATAAGATCCAATGAGATCCAACCGATAGAGATCCAAAGGTGAATAGGATCTAAGGATAAACTTCCTCCACCTCTATAAATAGGAGGAACCTCCCCGGTTCATAGGTCGAGATCTTTTGTAGTCATCCTCCTATTCTACTCGCCTCTCTCCTTCTCCTTGGCTCCAGCCTTTGTGGTGCACGTGGAGAGAGATCTCATGGTGATCCGAGGAGCATTGTTACCGTGTCCGCTATGTGGATTACCGCTAGAGAGGAGTATGCTAGTGCTCCTTCATCCTCTTCATCGGATTTAGAATTTTCGAGGATATACGATCTCCCCAGGTAACGCTTCTGACATGATACATGCGAATTTTTCAGATTTACAATTTTTACGCACCAATCGTCGCACGACGGCCAAGTACATAACTATGGGAAATCCAGTCTTGTTTTTGTTTTTCGCTGTGCATGAGATACCGAATCT
Organism: Musa troglodytarum; assembly: GCA_023547065.1. Lineage (NCBI taxonomy): Eukaryota > Viridiplantae > Streptophyta > Magnoliopsida > Zingiberales > Musaceae > Musa > Musa troglodytarum. The sequence goes on along the minus strand of CP097510.1, from coordinate 82,848,662 downwards.
CCGATTTCCTAGCAAGGACGTCATCCACATATAGTACCAAAAAGGTGATAGTGCTCTTACCTTCCTATACACATAAAGCTCATCTTCGTTCTTAATAAAGTCATAAGATCTGATCGCTTTATCAAATCTTATGTTTCAACTTCGGGAAGCTTACTTCAATCCATGGATGGACCTAAGCAATCTACATACCTTATCTGAACTATCTTTGGACATGAATCCCTCAAGCTATATTATATACACCTCCTCCTCAAGACTGCCATTAAAGAATGCAGTTTTCACATTCATCTGTCAAATCTCATAATCATAGTGATCTATAATAGCTAATAGAATTCAGATGGATTTTAGCATGGCTACGGTGAGAAGGTTTCATCATAGTCAATAGCTTGCCTTTGATAATACCCCTTAGCCACTAGCCTTACTTTGTAGGTCTCTATCTTTTTATCTACTTCAATCTTATTTTTAAAGATCCACTTGCAGCCAATGGATATGATACCCTTGGGTGTATCAACCAAGTTCCAAACCTTGTTGGAGTATATAGAATCCATCTTTGAATTCATAGTTTCTTGCCACTTCCTAGAGTCTATACTCATAATAAACTCTTTGTAAGTCTAAGGATCAATATCTCCAACATCCTCTCCTCTTATATGTCCCACATATCTCTCAAAGGGATGAGATACTCTACCGGACCTATGTAAAGTTGGAACATGTGTGCTAGGTACCTGAACAGACTCTCGCTATGGAATGATGCTTTTGTTAGGTTCTCCAACCTTGCTCAACTCTATCACACTCCTATTGTCTCCAATAAGAATGTGTTCCTTCTCAAGGAACATTGCTCTCTTGGCTACAAAGACCTTTTGGTCCTCAGGGTGATAGAAATAATACCCATAAGTTTCCTTGGGGTGGTATCCTATGAACTTGCACCATTCCATCCTAGATATCAACTTGTTAGGGTTGTGTCTCTTAATATGGGCAAGGTAGCCCCAAATCTTAACAACTTTAAGATCATGCTTCTTCCCTTTCCATATCTCATATGGAGTAGATACTATCGACTTAGTTAGAACTCTGTTAAAGTAAACTGTAGTCTCTAGGGCGTATCCCCAAAATGAGACAGATAGGTTGGCGAAACTCATCATAGATCGCACCATATCTAACAGTGTGCGATTCCTCCTTTCAGATACACTATTGAGCTTTGGTGTATAAGGAGGTGTTCATTAGGATAGAATCCCATGATCCTTGAGGAATTAAGTGAACTCTATACTCAAGTACTCACCTCCTCAATCTGATCGAAAAGTTTTGATACTCTTTCCAATTTGGTTCTCCACTTCATTCTCATACTCCCTGAATTTCTCGAGGGCCTCAGACTTATACTTCATCAAGTACACATATCCATATCTTGAGAAATCGTTAGTAAAAGTAATAAAGTAAGAGTAACTACCTATGGCATGAGTTGACATGGGATTACATACATTACTATGTATGAGTTCTAGCAACTTAGTAGCTCTTTTCTCTAGTTCCACTAAATAGAGAGTTGGTCATCTTTCTACGAAGACAAGATTCGCAAGTCGTATATGACTGATAGTCGAATGAATCTATGTATCCATCTTTTAGCAACTTTTGAATTCTTCCCTCATGGATGTGACCTAGCCTATAATGTCATAGATATGCACTGTTCACCTTTTCTTGTTTTCTCTTAGATCACTTACACTCAAGATATATGGAGCTGTGTTTAGTATAAACAAACCATTATACAATGTTCCTCTCTTGATGATCTTATCATCTAATAATATTAAACAATCATTATTCTCAAAACTAATTTATATCTACTTGTTAGGACCGAGTTGGCACTAGTGGGGTGAATTAGTGTATACGTTAAAAATGTCAGTTTGGAAAATGTTGTTCGATTCGAAAACTTTATACAATAAAAGCCATATCAGAAATGCTTTAAATTTTGAAAATGTTTATAAGAGGATAATAATCAAGTAAGGCAGTATACAAATAGCAAAGAGGAGAAGGAAGAAAATGTACACCAAATTTATAGTGGTTCGATCGTCGTGACCTATATCCACTCCTGATTCCTCTTCCATCGAGACCACCAGCTTCCACTAACAATCTTCCTTCAATGGGCAAAGACCAACTACTCTTTTACAATCCTTTTTTACAAAGTTTTCCTCACACTCTCCCTTAGAATCTCTATGCTTTAGGAGGAGGGACTCTATACTTTACAAGGGTTACAACCTTAGAATCATAGGGTTTTTACTCTCTTTTCTTTCATAATTTATGCTATGCCAAGTAAGAATAGCTGGGGTATTTATAGACACCAAATAACATTAAGAATTAGAGTCAAAATTCAAACACCCCAAGATTTCGAGGTACTGGTGGTACCATCGCTAGTGTCAAGGCATCACCGCCTAGTCTAGTGATACCACCGCTGACATTGTCTTGGAGATCGTGTCTAGAAGACTGAGCCACTAATGGTTCCACTGCTTATTCTAGCGGTGCCACCACCTGACCCACCTTTTGAATTACTATTTGGGCTTTTCTCTTAGCCCAACATAGCCTTAACTTAGGCCCATTGGGCCCCTAATTGAGTTGGCCTAATTCCAACCCAATTATAACTTAATACTACTTCGATCTAGATAATTATTACAAAGCTTGAATCAAATATTATCTGGCATGTCATTGGTTCATCGGCACTTCATCGATCCTTCGGTGCATCATCCTCTCTTGCAGTCTATTATCCAATTGGCATGTTGACCCCACAACGTCAATCTCATTAGAGCAATTTTTGCTCTTCTTGGCCCGATGCCTGAACCGATGGCACAAAGCCTTCTACCAACACATCGATCGATCCTCTAGCTCAACGTCTTTTTTGATAAATTCCACTGCCCAACGCTTTGATTCCTCCTGCCTTAATCATCCCTCCATATTCAAAGCTAGTCATGTGTTACTTAAAATGTAGATTAGATCACAAACTCTATTAATTAGTGTTATCATTAAAATTCGAGATTTAATAATCTCTTCCTTTTTTATGATGACAACCAATTGATGATGAAGTTAATCTTAACTCCCTCTATCAATATGTCATATTGATAGAACTTTTGAAATCAAAGTATTGCATACATATCATCATGATTTCAAATCATCAAAGTACAACATGCATGAAATTTTAAATTATGAAATTTTAAAGTACAAATCATTATCATATATGATCACCAAATCATCATTCTCTCCCTTTGTCATCAACAAAAAGGAGAAGTGCAACTATCCAAGCTTTTGAGATATGTATATTTAGTAAATTTTATATCACTTTACAACATGCATGATCATTAAATCATTATTAGTTTTAAAGATGTCCAAGATTGTAAATTTTATCAGTTTACACTTTTGCTTCTCTTGAGATAGTAACTCTTTTTGATGTTTATACTAGCAACTTTTGTTTTTTCTCTTTTGAGAAGTACAAGTAAGTTTTGCCTTTCTTTGCAAGCTAACAATTCTTGGTGATATTCAAGATAACAAGTTTTTTCTTCTCTTTTGAGAAGTGCAAGCTAACAAATTTTTGCTTCCTTGAAATGTGCAAGCTAGCAAACTTTGCGATACACAAGCTAGCAATTTTTAGTTTCCTTTATAATGAGCAAGCTAGTATTACTTTCTCCCCCTTTGTCATTATAAAAAAAGGGAAGAATATAATGTTGTAATTCTTTTCCGTTTATATCAATTGTCAAATCATGACAAATGAGGTATTGAAAATTTATATTAATATTTCAATCATCAAAATCAAGTCATGCATGCCAATTTATCATTCAAGCTAGCACCTTTTCTCATGCCTAATCATTCAAGCTAACACTTTTTCTCTTCCCCTTTTGTTATCAAAAAGAAGGAAATGAGAAGGGAAGAATTCAAGGGTGCAAATATTTTAACTATTATATGAACAAATGAAGGAATCAAGTCAAGAATCCAAAGATTCATGAATCATTTTGACAAATCTCCTCTTAAATAACAAAAAGAGATCTTAGGAGATCTAATAGAAAATGATCTTGATTCACACAGAGAATTCGAGTTGAAAATCCAAAAAATCAAAAGAACAATCATGATTCAATTGGATGAACATTCTCCTTAATAAAATAGAAGAATCATGGTGTATGATCATGATTTTAAAAAAAAAATTTCAAGTTACAATTTCAAAAAATCAAGATCATGATTTCAATAAAACTTCTTTATAGCAAAATGAAACATTTGAGAACTTTATTATATATTATCTCAATTCATCATGATTCATAAACAAAAAATTTGAAATATCAAGTGTAAGATTCGGATAACACGCATTCAAATTCAAATCATCAAATCATCAAATTCACTTTCTAAAGATTTAAAATGACAAATAGATTTGGATAAAACTCATCATCAAATCAACAAAATCACTTTCATAAATCAAGAGATTCATAAAAGAATATACATGGATTCATTAATCTTTTATTGAAAATTTCAAAAGCTTTAAAGATAGCAAAATTTTCAAGAAAAATACTTTCTTCTTTTAGTTTTAATTCACGCAATTGATTTCATATAGACATACTCAAGTTTTTCATATAAAAGCCAAGCATCATGTTTAAAACCAAAAAATAATAAAATCATCTAGATACACATGATTGCTTCTTAGAACATATAGAGAGTTAATCTTATTTGATGTGCAAGCATTATCATAAAACATGCAATTATCATAATAATTTTTTTAACTAATAAAATCATGAAAAGCACTAAGTAATTTCATAGTAAGGTAAAAGGGATTTGATTAAGTCACTTACCTTATTGTCGAAAACTGTCAAAGCGTAGTTTGTCACTTCATCTTCGAATGCACTCGATTCGTCCTTGAGTGTTTTCTTCTTTTTTGGCAACTTCTTTTTTTTTAAGTTCATTTTTATTTTTAATTTCTTATTTTATGATTTTTTTAAATTTTATAGTGATAAGTTCAAGGTCATCATCATCATCATCATCACTTGAGTTATCACTCAAGTGGTATTCTATTGTTTGAAGTCTCAAATTCTTCATATTTTTTGGAAGGTTGTTCTCATATTTGTCATGTGCTAAGAAAGTCATTTCATATGTCATCAATAGCCGATGAGTTCTTCCAATAGAAAATTGTTTAAGTCTTTTGCCTCTTGTATTGTAGTTACTTTTGAATCCCAATTTTTAGGAAGAGAATGTAAAATTTTATTAATAAGTTCAAGATTCAAAAAAGATTTACTAAGTACTTTTAAACTATTGATGACATCCGTAAACTAAGTGTACATGTCTCTAATAGTTTCGCTTGGTTCCATTCGAAATAATTCAAAATCATATATCAAAAGATTAATTTTTAAATCTTTAACTCTACTAGTGCCTTCGTATGTGATTTCAAGTATGTGCCAAATGTCATGTGCAGTTTTGTAAATAGAAACCGATTAAATTCGTTTTTGTCCAAAGTACAAAACAAAGTATTCATAACTTTTGCATTCAAAGAAAATATCTTCTTTTCCAAATCATTATATTCATTCATTGGTTCGGAAGATTTTTGAAAATCATTTTCCATAATATTTCACAAATTCAAATCCAAAGAAAGTAAGAAAACTCTCATTCGAGTTTTTCAATATGTGTAGTCCATCCTATTAAACATAGGAAGACGAGTGATAGAAAAACCCTTTTGCAAGTCGAAAAGAGTCATTTCTCTTAGGTGTTAAACAAAACAAGAAAGAACGTGGCTCTGATACCAATTGTTAGGACCAAGTCAGCAGCACTAAGAGAGGGGGGGGAGGGTGAATTAGTGTGTATGTTAAAAACATAGGTTTGGAAAACATTATTCGATTCAAAACTTTATACGATGAAAGCCATATCGGAAATACTTTAAACTTTGAAAACGTTCAGAAGAGGATAATAATCAAGTAAGGCAATATGCAAATAGCAAAGAGGAGAAGGAAGAGGGTACACACTAAATTTATAATTGTTCGATCATCGTGACCTACATCCACTCCTGATTCCTCTTCTATCGAGGCCATCGGTGTCCACTAATGGTCTTCCTTCAATGGGTGAAGACCAACTACTCTTTTACAACCCTCTTTTACAAAGTTTCTCACACTCTTTTTAGAATTCTCTCTAAGCTTTAGGAGGAGGGACTCTATACTTTATAAGAGTTACAACCTTAGAATCATAGAGTTTTTACTTTTTTTTACAATTCTTACTGTGCCAAGCAAGAATAGCTAAGGTATTTATAGACCTAAATGACTTTAAGAAATGGAGCTAAAATTCAAACATTCTAAGATTTCGGGTTACTGACGGTACCACTACTAGTGCTAGGTGGTACCATCGCCACCGACGATACCACCACTTGACACTAGGCCTTACCATCGCCTGGTGGTACCATCCGCTGACACGCTCTTAGAGACAAGTTGTCTCGAAGACTGATCCATCGGCAATTCCACCATCTGTTCTAGTAGTGCCACCGCTTGACCCATCTTTTGGGTCACATTTGGGCCTTTCTCTTGGCCTAAAATAGCCCTAACTTAGGCCTATTGGGCCTCTAATTGAGTTGGCCTAATTTCAACCCAATTACAACTTAACACTACTTCGATTTAGATAATTATTATAAAGCTTGAATCAATTATTATCCAACAAGTCATTGGTTCATTGGCGCTTCATCCAATCCTTCAGTGTATCATCCTCTCTTGTGGTCTACTATCTAATCGGCATGTTGACCCCACAACTTCGATCTCCTTAGCATAATTTTCACTTTATTGGCCTGATACCCGAACCCATGGCATGAAGCCTTTTGTTGATACGTCCGATCGATCCTCCTCGACGTTGAATCTTCTAACATGTTTCACTGCCAAACATCTGATTCCTCCTACTTTAATTATTGCTCCATGATTAAAACTAGTTCTACATTACTCAAAACACAAATTAGATCACAAACACTATCAATTGGTTTTTATTGAATCTTGGATTTTGATGATGAAACTAATTGATTATGTTTAGCTATCTAATTACATTTTGAGTGATGCAGGTCTACTATTGATTAGGATTAGACAATTGACATAGGATGAATTAGCGTTGCATTGGAAGAGATCACGTCAAGATATTGGATGTCAAGCCGGAGGTCCGGTCGATAATCGGCAGAAGGCTTCGGACATCGAGCATCGGGCCAAGAAGAGTGGTGTTGCGCCAAGGAGATTAAGGTTACGGAGGTCAACTACCGATTGGGCAATAGGCCACAAGAGAGGATGGTGCACTGAAGAACTAGATGAAACGTCGACTAATGACATGCCGGGCAACAGGAGGTGATTCGTGTAACTGACTAGATCGAAATAGAGTTAAGGTTTTATGTGTCTAGGATTAATTACGATAACGATGAAGACATAAAGTGAAACAAAGGTTAGAGTCAAGTATGATGGAATCGTTGGGGGTTTGAGAGTTCGATAGAAGTTCAAAGATTCATCGAGTACCGTCAGAATCGGGCCGAGAATGAGTAGGAGCTTACTAAAGGGTTTTGAAAGTTTGCCGGAAAGATTCACGAAAAGTTCACGGAGCTCACCAAGAAAGATCGGAGCTTGCCAAAGAAGCTCATCGGAACTCTTCAAGATCATCGTGAAGTCCAAGATGGTGTCCGAGGGTTCATCGGAAGATCACCGGAAGTTCGTCAAAAGACCATCGGAAGTTTGCCGGAAGCTCGCAGGAGGAAGTCTTGACTTTCTGGACTTTGTATTAGCTTAGGAAATATCTTTAATTTCATAGTTAGCATGTAATTAGGGTTAGAATTAAGTGTTAATCCTATAACCCTAGTAGGGGCCAATTGGGCCCTATAATAGACTGGTTTGGGCCGAGTTTAAGGCCCAACAAGGAGTGCTGGACTTGTCTGGTGGTGGCATCGCTAGACTTGGTGGCATCGCCTAGGTCCAGCTCCCCAATGTTAGGGATCGAGCAGCACTAAGAGGGGGGGGGGGGTGAATTAGTGCAGCGGTTAACAACGATAACTTTTTGACGATTTAAAACAACTTCAAAAACTTTGTGTGATAAAATTATGTTTCGATGAAATCTGATTTCGATTGTGTATAAACTTAAAATGATTTATAAGAAAGTGAGAAGGAAGTGGAGTAAGTAAATGAACAGGTTTACAAAAATGTAAATAACAATATTGAAACGCAAACCAGAATTTTTATAGTGGTTCGGTCATACAACCTACATCCACTCCTGATTCCTCTTCTCTTGAGGCCACCGGCTTTCCACTAGGTGTTTTCCTTCTAAGAGTGAAGACCAATTCCCTTTTACAGTACTTTTTCTTTTGATGGGCTTAGGAGACAACCCTTATAAGCACTCACTCCTTTCTTTTGAATCGAATATAAGAGAAAACTTAAGGAGGGATTTCTAGAGATTTGAACAGAGTTTTTCTGCTTTCAAAGTGTATGTGCTTGCATACTGCAACCCAGGGATGGGAGGGGTTTTTATAGGCTCCAAGAGGATTCAAATTTGGAGCCCAAATTTGAATCTTCTCGGTTTTCTAGGTTACTGGCGGTACCACCACCTGACACTGGCGGTACCACCTCCCGACAGAGTCCCTGCTCGTAGTCTAGCGGTACCACCGCTTGCCAGGCATTAAAGTTGACGGTACCACCGCTGACCTAGGGCCGTGCCACTACCCAGAACACTTGGGATTTCGATCCCTGGGCGGTGCCACCGCTAAACTATTCTAGCAAGGCTGAATGGGCCCTGACTTCGGCCCAAATCAGTCCAAATAAGGCCCAGTTGGCCCCTACAAGGGTTAAACAAGATTATTACCTAATCTTTACCATAATTACATACTAACTATAAAATTAAAACATAATTCTAAGCAAATTAACAACCGGCAATGTCGAGTCTTCTTCCGGCAAACTTTCGACGGACTTCCGACGCACCCTCGGATTTCTCCCGATGAATTCCCAATAGGCTCCCGAACTCTGTGGTGAGTTCGACGAGTCTTTGGTAAGCTTTCGAACCTTCTCGGTGAGCTCTGCAAACCTTCGACGATCTTTCCGGTGAACTTCCGAAACCTTCGGCAAGTTTCCGATTCTTTCTCGGTTGGTTTCAGCAGCACCTCCGACGATCCTTCGAACTTCCGGTGGACTCTCGAACTCCCAACTACTTGACTCCGGTAATTTCTTTATGTCTTCAAGTTTTATCAAGTCATTTGCACATGTCATCAATTTATTTGCACATTCTTCTCCCCCTTTATCATCAACAAAAAGGAGGTGCATTTGATAAAAATGGTCATCATAAGTATCATCATGCATATCAAACACACATGATATGTCATCCTCGACGAATAATTCTGAAAGATGTTTTGATCATTTTTGTTCATGTTTATGAAATCCAGAAAAAGATAAATCATCAAAGATTCATTCATGAAGGAGGATGTAAGACTTAAGATATGATTTTGTAAATTCAAGAATAAAATAATAAAGTGGAAAGATAGATCATTCATCAAGCATCTCATATCAATTTTAAGGTAAGATCCATAAAGCTTCAACATGGCATTCTTATTCATGAGAGGAAGACATTAAGTTTTAAAGCGTCGAATTATAAAAATCCAAAATGAACATTTAAGAGCTTAATTTTTGTTAAAGCAAAATTCATGACATTAATTTATACATATGTCAAACTTCATATAAAATATAAGTCATGAAATATCTTTTATCATGCTTAAAAGTGGTGGAGGGAGCATAAAATCAACTTTACTATATCATTAAGATCCATCATTCAAAGAAGGAGGAAAGCAACATCATGATACCAAATCATCCAAAACTTTTACAACATCATGAAGGCTTTAAAAATACTATGATCGAAAATGATAGCTTTATTAAAATATTACAATCGAAGGAAAAAAAAAATGAGAGTGTAAAAATATCATCCAAAATAATATCAAGGTTGAGATTTATCAAAATCGATTTTATCATTTCATCAAAAGGCATGACATAACTCAAAAATCCATCAATCGAAGAGGAGAATCAAAATATTATGATCGAAGGATAAGAATGAGAACTCCACTCAAAAGATGATATTGTAAAGAAGTCATCCGAAAACAAGAAGATAATATCAAGATGAGACAATGAAAGCCAAAGTTAAAAAAATTCAAAAAGAATACATAACATCTTCATGTATTAGGATAATTTAACATGCCTAATTCTCTTCTAATGAAGTCAAATTATTCTTCATTTAGGGGTTTTTGAAAACATTCATTAATTGATGTTTTGTATCAATAAATTCTAGAATGACATCATTATTTTTGATATGATCTCGTATAAAATGATGCCTAATGTCACGTGCCTAGTTTTAGAGTGTTGAATGAGATTCTTGGTTAAACAAATAGCACTTGTGTTATCACATTTTATGAGAATATTCTTTAAATAAATTCCATAGTCTTCTAAAGTGTTTTTCATCCAAACAACTTGTGCACAACATGCACTAGCGGCTATGTATTCGGTTTCCACCATGGATAGTACAACCGAGTTTTGTTTCTTGGAAGTCCAAGAAACAAGTGCATGTCCTAAAAATTGACATGTTCTAGATGTGCTTTTTCTATCTATTCTACATCCGCCAAAATCTGCATCCACATAGGCTTTTAAATCAAAGTCATCAAATTTTGGATACCATAATCCTAAGTTATAAGTGACTTTAAGATATCTAAGGATTCTTTTAACAACTTTAAGATGAGACAACTTAGGATTTGCTTGAAATCTTGCACAAAGTCCTACACTAAACATAATATCCAGTCTAGATGCAGTGAGGTAAAGTAAACTACCTATCATTCTCCTATATATTTTTTGATCAAAATTTTCTCCACTTTCATCCAAGTCTAACTTAGTGGAAGTACTCATAGGAGTGTTTATAGCTTTTGAACCATCAATGTTACATCATTTTAACAATTCTAATGTATATTTAGATTGATTAATAAATATACCATTACTAAGTTATTTAATTTGCAATCCTAGAAAGAAGGTTAGTTCATCCATTAGACTCATTTCAAATTCATGACTCATATACTTGGCGAATGATTCACATAATGATTCATTCGAAGAACCAAAAATAATATCATCAACATAAATTTGAACAATAAGAAAATTATTTTCAAAATATTTAATAAACAATATAGTATCAACCTTGCCTTTAGTAAAATTATTTAAACTAAGAAAGGAACTAAGCCTCTCATACTAAGCTCTAGGAGCTTGTTTTAATCCATAGAGAGCCTTAATTAGTTTAAACACGTGATTGGGAAGAAGAGAGTTTTCAAATCCAGGTGGTTGTTTAACATACACTTCTTCAGAAATAAAACTATTTAAGAAAGCACTTTTGACATCCATTTGAAATAATTTAAAATTATTACTACAAGCATAGGTAAGGAGCATCCTAATGGCTTCTAATTTTGCCACAAGAGCGAAGGTCTCTTTGTAATCGATACCTTCTTCTTGGTTGAAACCTTTGGCCACTAATCTAGCCTTGTTTCTAACCACGATACCATATTCATTTTGCTTGTTTCTAAAGACCCATTTAGTACCAATAACTAAATGGTCACTAGGTCTACGAATAAGCTTCCATACCTCATTCCTCTTAAATTGATTTAATTCTTCTTGTATTGCAATAACCCAAGAATCATCTTTCAAGGCATCGTCAATGCATTTAGGTTCAATTTGAGAAAGAAAAGCGGCATGAGCACAAAATTTTTAAAAGAGGAACGAGTTTGAACCCCTTTTGATGTGTCTCCTATAATTAGCTCCTTAGGATGAGCATCTACATACTTCCATTCCTTAGGTAAGGAAAATTAGGAAGAAGATGCATCCAAGTTGCTATTTTATTGATGAGAGGGTTCATTCAAATTTAAACCATCAAAACCAAGATCATCATCAAAATTATTTTTCTTAAGTTCGGAAACTTCATTAAAAACTACATGAATAGACTCTTCTATAATTAAAGTTCTTTTGTTAAAAATATAAAAAGCTTTAGAAATGGAAGAGTAACCAAGAAAGATGCTTTCATCATATTTAGCATCGAATTTTCCTAAGACATCCTTTTCATTTAAGATAAAGCATTTACAACTGAAAATTTTAAAGTAAGAAATATTAGGTTTTTTGTTATTCCATAATTCATATGGAGTCTTGGATAGAGATGGTCTTACTAGAACCCTATTTTAATGGCTTCGGCCCAAAAATATTTTGGTAGACTATGTTCATTTAATAAGATTTTTGTCATTTCTTGTAAATTTCTATTCTTTCTTTCTACTACTCCATTTTGTTGAAGATTCCTCAGAGTAAAGAAGTTGTGGTTATATCTATTAGATTTACAAAAAGTTTGGAAGTCATGGTTTTGAAATTCTCTACCATGATCACTCCGAATCGATGAAATCATAGAACCCTTTTCGCTTTTGAGTAAGTTTGTAAAATTTAGTGAAGCATTTAAAATAATCACTTTTGTGAGCCAAAAAATAGGTCCAAGTGTATCTACTATAGTCATCTACAATGACAAACGCATATTTGTTACCTCCTAGACTTGTTGTGTCAATTGGTTTAAATAAATCCATATGGATCAATTGTAATAGTTTAGAGGTGTTTATTTGATTCTTTGATTTGAAGCTAGTTTTTATTTATTTTTCTAGTTGACATGCATCACATACTTTGTCCTTGACAAACTTGATATTAGGAATTCCTTATACTAGTTCTCCAGATGAAATTTTAGATATTAGTTTCATGCTTGCATGGCCTAATCTCCTATGCTAAAGCCAAGCATCATCATTTAAAATGAAAAAGCACATTTCATTATTAAGTTCTTAAATATTAATGGTGCAGACATTATTTTGTTTTAACGCAATCATGGATATGTTGTTGTTTGATTTTTCAATGATGCAAGCATTAGATTCAAATGTAACGATGTAACCTTTATCGCATAATTGACTAATATTCAAAAGATTATATTTTAATCCATCAACTAGTAATACATCATCAATTGAAAAACTTGATTTGTTACCTATGGTTCCCTTGCCAATGATTTTACCCTTATTGTTGTCTCCGAAGGTGACATCATACCCTTCTTCTTTACTAGTGAGCATAGAGAATTGAGATGGATCTCCGATCATGTGCCTTGAGCATCCATTATCAAGATATCATCTCTTACTCCTAGTTTGTGATGGTGAGTGTGTCTCTTCTTCTAAAGCCATTAGTGCAAAGTTAGCCTCATCTTTGTTGCTTGCTTCTTCATTCTTAGAGTCACTTGAGTCATCCCACATCACCTTTAAAGCTTTCTTTTTCTTCGGTTGCTTCTTCTTAGCTTGGGGGTATTCATTTTTGAAGTGCCTTGGCTTCTTGCATTCGTAACATATGACTTGGTCCTTTCTTGGTTCAAATTTGTTTTTGTTGGTTTGGCAAGTCCTTTAGTTCCACATCTTTAATTTCTATTCTGCTATCCCCTACTGGTGCTATAAAATGGGGTCTAGGCTTTGAAGACAGATACACCACAGGCACCATAAGAAAAGCCGCTTTGGATGTAATTTCATTAAGTCCATATTAAATATTTTGGGCTTTTCTTGTTTAGTAGTTTTAGGTGCTTTATGGCCTAGGAATAATTTCCTAAGGCATTTGTAATTGTCTCTTTATAATAAGAGTTTTGCTCCTCCTTCGCTCGTGGACGAGGTCAATTTATCAACCACGAAATTCGATGTCCTGCTTTCTTTTATCTTCTGTTTATTGTCTTTGTTGGGTTGTCAAAATTACCCTTTGGTAAATTTCTAGGGCTAGCTCTAACAAACTGGTATCAGAGCTTGGTTTTGGGATCTTTTGGCAACAATGACAATAACAAAGATCGTTGTCGAGAAATTCGACAGAAATGTCAACTTCGGCATGTGGCAACTCAAGATGGAGGCCATTCTGGTTCAAGACGGAGTTGATTTGGCACTACAGGGAGCTGAGAAAATTCCAGATGGTATGTCAGAGGAAGATTTTACAGGTATGGATAAGAAGGCCCGATCTAGCATTATTCTAAATCTCTGACGAGGTTTTACGGGAGGTAGCTACGGAGACTACGGCTAAGAGCATGTGGGACAAGCTTAAAGCCTTGTATATGAAGAAGACAGTGGAGAACTGTCTTTACTTAAAGCAGAGTTTATATATGCTTCAGATGACTGAAGGTACATCTATAATCTCACATCTTGATAGATTTGATTCCTTAGTTATGGATTTGGAGAATATAGATGCGAAAATTTATGATGAGGATAAGGTCCTGTTACTTTTGTGTTCTCTTCCCCAATCCTTTAAGTATTTTCGTGATACTATGATTTATGGAAAAAAAATAATTTCATATCAGGAAATTAAATCTGCTTTAAAATCTAAAGAGCAGATAGACAGGGATATCACTAGGGAAAGTAGAGGGAATCAGGCCGAGGGTCTGGTTGTCAGGGGTAGAACTGATAAAAAGGAATTTGACAGTAATAGATCTAAATCTAGATCTAAATCCAGACATAGAAATTTGGAATGCAGATATTGTCATAAAATGGGGCACATTAAGATCGATTGCTTTAAATTAAAAAATAAATTAAAGCAAAAGGGAAAAACTATTGAGAAGACTACTGAGTCCGCTGAAGCTAGTGTTGTAGCTGATGAGAATTTTGGAAATATTTTTTTTGCTACTGATGACAGGACAAGGTCTAAAAATGAATGGATTTTAGATTCGGGTTGTTCTTATCACATGTGTCCTAATAGGGATTTGTTTTCCACATATGAATCTTATAATGGTAGAATTGTTTTGATGGGCAATAATGCCGCATGTGATGTTATTGGTAAAGGCACAATCCGAATTAAAATGCATGATGGTATTGTGAGGACGCTCACTAATGTTAGACATGTTCTGATTTGAAAAAGAATCTTATCTCTTTAGGTACCATAGAGGCTCTTGGGTGTAAATACACAACTGAAGGTGGAGTTATGAAAGTTTCTGGAAATGCCCTTGTTGTTATGAAAGCTTGTAGGTCTGGTGGCTTATATATTTTACAGGGAACTACTGTCACAGGATCAGTTGTAGTCTCATCATCATCATTGTCTGATTCTGACATCACCAAATTATGACATATGCGTTTGGGTCATATGAGCGAAAAAGGTTTGAGCATATTGTGCAAAAGAGGTCTTCTTCATGACAGAATCGGGCCACTAGATTTTTGTGAACACTGCATTTTTGGGAAGCAGAAAGAGTCGCCAATTCTCCGCAGTTCACAAAACAAAAGGTACTCTTGAGTATATTCATTCAGACCTTTGGGGTCCAAACTGTTCGATCTAAGGGTGGTGCTGGTATATGTTGACTTTCATTGACGATTATTCCAGAAAGTTTGGGTTTATTTTCTGAAGCATAAAAATGATGTTTTTCTAACCTTTAAATAATGGAAGGCTTTGATTGAGAAGTAAATATTTAAACAGATTAAGTGGCTTCGAACAGATAATGGCATGAAATTTTGTGAAGGTGACTTTGATGAATTCTGCAAAAATGAAGGAATTGTTCGACATCGCACTATTAGGATGACACCTCAGCAAAATGGTGTGGCCGAACGTATGAACAGAACACTCTTAGAAAGAGCAAGGTGTATGATCTCAAATGCAGGGTTAACAAAAGACTTTTGGGCAGAGGCGATTAATATGGCCTGTTATGTTGTCAACCACGCTCCTTCTACAGCACTTAATTTTAAAACTCCAGAGGAAGTTTGGTCAGGTACTCCTACTGATTACTCTGATTTTAAAATTTTGGGTGTCCAGCATACATGCATGTAAATGAAGAAAAATTAGAACCTCGAGCTAAAAAGTGCATTTTCCTTGGGTATGCTTCTGGGGTGAATGGATACAGATTTATGGTGTCCTGATCCCAAATCCCCAAAATTTATAATCGTAGATGTTACTTTTGATGAATTGTCTATGTTATCTTCTAAAGAGGAATCTACTAGTTGTACAAATGATAGTGCAAAGAAGTAGGTGGAGCTTGAGATTTGTAGTTCTGAATCTCTTCAGTCGAACTCTTCTACTCAAAGAATGCCAGTAGATGGTCCTGAGTTTACTGACAAAGATGTTCCAGAGGAAGAGCAATATTTCATAGCCAAGGATAGACCACGGAGAAATATTTGACCACCACAAAGATATGCAAATTTGGTTGCATATGCTTTGTCTGTTACAGAAGAAACAGGTGGAGTTGCTGAGGCTACTACCTACTCAGATACAATTTCTTGTGATGATTCTGCTAAGTGGTTGAGTATGATGCTTACGAAGCCTCTTTTAGTTTACAAGTTCAAGCAGTGCTTGGACTTGGTTAGTATTCATTATTGGTGATTGCCCGTTGGGGTTTTTGTGAAGGAGGTGGAGCAAGTTCTGCTAAATTATCAATGTTGGGACATGCCAAGGTAGAGATTTGTTGGTTTGGCAAGTCCTTTAGTCTCACATCTTTAATTTCTATTCTGCTATCCTCTACTGGTGCTATAAAAGGGGGTCTAGGTTTTGTAAATAGATACACCACAGGCACAAAAGAAAAGCTGCTTTGGATTTAATTTCATTAAGTCCATATTAAATATTTTAGGATTTTCTTATTTAGTAGTTTTAGATGCTTTATAGTCTAGGAACAATTTCCTAAGGCATTTGTAATTGTCTCTTTTATAATAAGAGTTTTGCTCCTCCATTTGTGGACGTAGGTCAATTGACCGAACCACGTAAATTCGGTGTCCTGCTTTCTTTTATCTTTCTACTTTATTGTCTTTGTTGGATTGTCAAAATTACCCTTTGGTAATTTCCTAGAGCTAGCTCTAATAGTTTTTAGTGCCATTTTTAAATTTATTCTTTCTTATAAATTTTTAAAATTTTTGAGTCAAGAGTACAATGTCATTGTCACTATCCTCATCACTTGATGTTCCTTTCAAGTGGTCTTCTTGTGTTTTTAATGTCATATCCTTCCTGTTCTTTGAAACAGAGTTCTTGAGCTCTTCATGAGCATGGCTCATCACTTGATGTTCCTTTTAAGTGGTCTTCTTATGTTCTTAATGCCATATCCTTCCTGTTCTTTAAAAGGGGGTTCTTAAGCTCTTCATGAGCATGACATGTCATTTCATAGGTCATTCTTACTGAAAAAATTACATTTGTAAAAAATTCATACCAATCCACAGAATAACTCGAATTGGGATGGAAAAGGTTTATGGATGGAGTTAACCATTTGGATAATATATCCAAATCTATTACTCCTTGATTAAAATGAATTCCTATTGATCCAACGAACAAAGTAAATAATACCAATATAAGCAAAGGAAATAGCATAGTATTGTCCACTTCGTGAGGGTATATGGAAGTGTACTTTGAAAGAAGTATTAAAGTATCGTATGTCTTTTTTTAGATTATTATCAAATTTATACATATCCTTTGAAAAAAAGAAGACCTTATTATTCATTGTTGATAAAAGTAAATTTCTATTGACTGCTTTGGGTACTTCCTTTCCCCATAGAGATATTGAATAGGACGAACTATTTTTTGTGCTACTATAATTTTGAAAATGAACGCGCAAATGTCCATCAAAGATAAGTAAATACACCCAAAACTACTATAAAATTAGATATTCAACAAAAATGAGAAGTTACATCATAGCTAGTTTAAAAGATATGTAAGTTTACAACACACTAGCTATTAATTAAGATATTCAACATATAATCATGGTAAGATTTTAAAAGATGTCCAAGCATAGCAAAACAACACTTGCTTCTTGTGCAAGTTTGTACTTTGATTTCCTTGTAAAAGATGCCGGCAAGATAGCAATTTTTCATTCACTTCTTGAGATGTGCAAGTTGCGCTTTCTTTACTTCCTTTGCGATATGCAAGCAATCACTTTAAATATGCAACCTAATTTTCATTAAAACATACAAATATAGAAGCATGGCAAGTGTAGGAAAGCAAATTTTCTAAGTTTTATATTTTGCCTCTTTTGAGATAGCATTTCTTTGCTTCTCTTTAAATTGCAAGATTGCAATCGTTGCTCCCCTTTGTCATTAACAAATAGAAGTTGAGTACAAATAGCCTTTTACATCAATGCTTTGATCATAATAAAATAACAAATATACAACATGAATTTTCAACATATTAAACCATGAATTCAAGAGAGTCAAAAACTATGATATGAGGAAAAAAGATGATAAGCAAGCAATCAATAATGATAAGCAAGCAAACATACTTTGCGATATGCAGACTAGCTTCCTTTCAATTCCTCTCTTTGTAACTAAGTTTCACCTTTGCAAGCTATCAACTTTTTGTTTGCAATGAGCTAGTAATTTTTGTAAAATTTTACAACATTTTTAACCATGCAAGCTCATGAGTTTAAAAAATAATATAACTTTGCAATTTCTTTCTTCTCATTTTGAGAAGTGAAAGTTTTGTTTTTTTACAATTTCTAGCTAGCTATGTTTGCCATTTTCTCTTATGATATACAAGCTAGCAATACCATCTCCCCCTTTATCATTATCGAAAAGAAGGGAGGAACCAATTATTTAGATTTTTATATCAATTAATATTTTAATCATCACATGATGCATACAAGACAACAATGCAAAGAAATCATGTTATGAAGGATATCAATATGAAAAATTCAACAAGGATCAAAACCAAGAGATATCATTAATGATTCATAACTTTCTTTTTAGCAAGTTCAAGATCAAGATTCATATGTATCAATTTTCAATTTATGATGAAGAGTATATATCCAAAACATATCAATATATTAAGATCATGAAAAGAAATTTCAAGTAAGGAATCAAACATTATTGATTCGTGCATTCAAGCCAAATAAGTCATGATTCAACAAATTAAAGTTTTGATTCCAAAGATTTAAAAATAGAAATCATGAATCATCAAGAAGTCATCAAGAAGTCATCAAGAAATCAAGTGACATATCAAGTCTCAAGATCACAAAAAAAATTTAAATTATATGGTTTCGAGAAATCAAGAGACAAGTCAAATTCTTTTTTGATAAATGAAATAATCATAGTATACAATCTTGGTTTATAAAAGTTTCAAGTTATAATTATCAAGATCATGAATCGTAAATGTTTTCTTTAGCAAAGAATCACATGAGCACTTGATTATTGCAAAAGAATTCTCATTGCATCATGATTTATGAATTCTTTCTCTACAATGTGAGGTATAATAGTAATAATATCAATCATGATTCATTTGGTAGAGAATAGTAAAGAGAATAACTTGATTTATGCATTCGAGTTCTCATTACTTAACAAGTCTTATGATTCTAACAAAATAAGGTTGTGATTCCGAAAGTCTAGAAGTCCTGAATCATTAGAAAAGATCTCATTCTAGTTCAATTCATCAATTTCAAACTCATAATCAAATTATCAAAATCATTATCGAGATTCAAGAGATGAGCATAATATACATAGATTCATCATTTCTCTTTCATTGAAAAATTGAAAACTTTATTGAACGATTTTCAAGAGACATGCATTTCACTTGCATTAATTTTATATGAACATGCCTTTACCTTTTTAAGTCAAATAGAAACAAGCATGATCATTCAAGGCTTAAAAGCAAAATCCATAAAACAACTCATCGAGCATGATTTTAAACATCCATTTTTAAGCTATAATAAAAAGAGTAAGTCAAAGATTCAATCATCTCATATCATGAATTCCAAAAGACATCTCAAGTTATCAACAACACATCAAAAGGATATTTCAAAAAGACATATCGATACGTGATTCATTTGTATCATTTTATTCGAATTCATGATTCATTTTTAAAATGTATCTCATGTCATAAATATGAATCAAGTATTTATCAAATCCGAAATCATCCTCAAAATTATATTCAATAAATTCATACATGACAAGCATAGATTTATTGAAATTCCTATAGAAAAATCAATAAGATTGAGATAGAGGATTGCATTTTGTTTTTATATGCGATTTGCTTCTTATAACCATGCTTTTGCCCTTAATAAAAACAAATATCAACATTCAAGATGAAAAGATAAATTTTGTCATAAAGATCATTGAATCACATTAAGCATGTGGCATTTTCCAAAAGATTCAATTCAAGAGATTCACATGGATTCATCAAAACCGAAGACTTTAGAGATAGAAAAATTTTCAAGATCATGCATTTCCTTTTTATGATCTACTTCAAATAAGCATGTCTTTGTCTTTTTAATGTTAGATTCATGTATCATTGTATAGATCCGAAAAATAAGTTTCAAGAGAAATAATTTAAACCAAATGCATGATACACTCATTTATTTTCAAAATATTCATCATGATTATTTTCATGAGATTCACAAGATTGGTAAAGTGAATTTATTAACCTCAATAGGATAGAAAATGAATTTTCATTTCATGCAATTGATTTCATGTGAGCATATTCAAATCTTTTTATGAAAACATGTATCAACATTTAAAAAAAAGACATAAGTTTAGTTATAAACTCATCAAGACCAAACACATCAAAAATAAAACATCATGATAGCACATTTTTAATTTTTATATGTTTTAATTT
This sequence comes from Musa troglodytarum, assembly GCA_023547065.1. NCBI lineage: Eukaryota > Viridiplantae > Streptophyta > Magnoliopsida > Zingiberales > Musaceae > Musa > Musa troglodytarum. The sequence continues at coordinate 82,828,113 of CP097510.1, read as the reverse complement.
TCAAAAATGCTAGAAAGAAAAAGCATAAAATAAAATTCCTACCAACTATATTAAGCAACTCATGAACGGATCATGTAATCTCAAAACAACGTAAGAATATTTTAGGTGAGTTACTTACCTCGTTGTTGAAACCCGTCAAAGCCCAATTCACTGTTTCACCTTTGGAAGTTCTTGATTCGTCCTTGGGTGCCTTCCTCTTCTTTGGTCTCTTCCTCTATTCTGGTTCATTTTTATTCTTTACTTTTTGTTTAATGAACTTGTTAAAATTCATTGTTATGTGTTCAATGTCCTCAATATTGTCCTCATCACTTGAGTTATCTCTCAAGTGGCATTTTATAGTCTAAAGTGCCAAATCCATCCTGTTATTTGGAAGGTAGTCCATGTGTTCATCATGTTCAACATGTTCCAAGAAACTCATTTCATATGTCATTAAGGATCCATTGAGTTCTTCAATAGAATAATCATTTAAATCTTTAGTTTCTTGAATCCCCATTACTTTAGGATCCCACCTTTTTGGAAGGAATCTTAAAATCTTGTTTACAAGTTCAAAATTCGAAAAACTTTTACCAAGACTTTTCAAGCTATTGATGATATCCATGAAGCGGGTGTACATATCGTCGGTAGATTCGCTTGGTGTCATTCGTTCGTCGGTTTAGAGGGAAGTTGAAAAATGATTTTCAACAACATTCCACAAATCCAAATCCATTGAAAGCAAGAAAACTCTCATTCGAGTTTTCCAATAGGTGTAGTCCAACCCATTAAAGAACGGTGGACGAACAATCGAAAAGCCCTTTTGAAAGCCAAAAAGAGCCATTTCTTACGGGTGTAAATCCGAATGAGAAATAACATAGCTCTGATACCAATTGTTAGGGATCGAGTGGCACTAAGAGGGGGGGGGGTTAGTGCAGCGGTAAAGAACGATAAACTTTCAATGATTTAAAACAAGTTCGGAAAACTTCATACTATTGAAAGCAGCATTTCGTTTGAAACCATTTCGATTGTATTTTAACTTGAAAGCATATGTAAGAAGATGAAGAGGAGGTCAAGTAAGGAAGGCAATAAAATGAAGATGGTTTGCAGTATAGTAAGTTGCAAGAAAGTAAATGCAAACTGATTTATAGTGGTTCGATCATGTGACCTACGTCCACTTCCGATTCCTCTTCGCTTGAGGCCACCAGCTTTTCCACTAGCTATCCTCCTTCTAATGGGCGAGGATGAACTCCTTTATAGCACCTCTCCTTTTGATGGGCTTAGGAGATTACCCTTATAAGGTCTCTTACCCCTCTCTTGGACTAGAACACACTTAAGGCTTAGAAGGAAGATTTGACAAGAGATTTCCCTATCTTTTTTCTATTCTTGGCCTCCTCTAAACTCTGAATGAGTGGGGTATTTATAGGCCTCAAGAGGATTTAAATTTAGAGCCCAAATTTGAATCATCTTTAGCATCACGATGCCCGCCACGCCACCGACCAGATGCCACCACCCAGCTTGCTGGTCCTAGGCGGTGCCACCGCCCAGCCTAGGTGGTGCCACCGCTAGCACTATTCTAGCACTATTCCAAAAGGCTGAATGGCCCTAATTTCGACTCAAATCAGCCCAAATAAGGCCCAGTTGGCCTCTACTTGGGTTATAGGATTAACACCTAATCCTAACCTAATAACTACGAATTTTAAAGATATTTCCTAAGCTATTACAAAGTCTAACAAGTCAAGACTTCTTCCGGCGATCTTTCGACGAACCCTCGGAAACCATTCTACAAACTCCCGGTAAACTCCCAGACTTCACAATGATCTTGGCGAGTTCCAACAAGTTTCATAGGCAAGCTCCGATCTTTCTTGGCAAGCTCCGTGAACTTCCGACGAACCTTCTTACGAACTTCCAAAACCCCTTCGGCAAGCTCTCTACTCGTTCTCGGCTAGTTCCGGCAGAACTCCAAACGAATCTTCGGACTTTCGTCGAAATCTCAAACTCCCAACGATCCATCACACTTGTCTTCCAGCACTTTGTTTCGCTTTATGTCTTCATCGTCATCGTAGTTAATCTTGCACACACACAAATAAAACTCTACTTCGATCTAGACAATTATTACAATGTGAATTGACATTCAGTTGCCCGGCACGTCATTGGTCGGCGCTTCGTCCGATTCTTCGGTGCATCGTCCTCTCTTGTGGCTTGTTGCCCAATCGGTGGTTGACCTCTGCAGCCTTGATATCCTTAGCGCTGCTAGTTATAGGTGCCCTACAAGCCAATCACATGAGTGACTGCACCTGTAACATGTTGCGTCAATCTCTTTGCTTATGATTATTGGCATTATCTCACATTATCTAGATGTATATTGTGATGTCCCTGGATCTGTGCAATGGGAATCGGATCGTGATGAGATCACGATAATGAGATCGATTCACCTTTAAACATAGACTCTAAATTATCCTAGTCATAGGTTACTCGAGAAGGACATCGAGATAACCGGATAGACTGGTGTGCTGTATACCCATTCATATGATGGAGATAGCTGGTCTCATAGCTACTCGTGTGGGGAAACTAAGGGTACAGTGCAAGTGCTCATTGGAGAATGAGTTCACTGATTGATCAGCCTACGGAATGCTAGATGGTTATTGATACCTCACGTCGACAAATGATTTTGTAGTCCCAGTAGTGTATCTGGTCCTTAGACTTGAGACACCAAGGATGTCCTGTATGAGCACTCCACTCTTTGATACCGGACTTATAGGTTTGGAAAGCTCCATATCTAGTACAGCCAGTCATTGGAAGTGGTAGCCAACCTTACGAGGGCTATTGAGTGTCAATAGAGGATCATCCGCTCTCAGTATCATGAGAGGAATATCCCATGTGTTCTTGCTCGAACAAATCCTTGGCTAAGGTTATTCGGATTGAGAGAGAAAGAGTTCTCCAAGAGAATCCGACAAGAGCAAGACTCGAGGAGAGACCGTATGGGCCTGACAGCACCATGCCCAGTATAGGGTCTCTGAGATATTAGATGGATGAGAGATTATAGATACATGGTAACTGAGGATAGATAGGTCCAAAGGATTGGATTCCCCTGTATCGTCTAGGGGCCGCGACGTAGTGGCCTGGTACATCCGCAGTCGATGAGTTGGGTGAATTATTATAGAGATAATAATTCACTATGTTAGAAGAGATTTTGACAAATATAACTCATGGCCAGCTCGATATTGGGCCTATAGGGTCACACACATATGGTAGGTATTGCAACGAGTAGAGGTTCGGATATGAGATATCCGTTGAACCCCCTATCTTATTGGATATCCATTAAGCCCATGAATTATTGGATCCTAAGATGAGATCCAATAATTGCTAATAAGAGATTATTGGGTAGAGGCCCACTAATCCAAGAGACTTGGGTAATTGGATGGAGATCCAATACCCAATAGGGCAAAAGATCCATTAGGGGTTTTAAGGGGGGCCTCTATAAATAGGAGGGAACCAGTTCTATAGGCTGAGGTTTTTGGTTGCCACCTCCTATTCGTCTCTCCCTAGAGAGAGAGGTGCATCGTCGTAATCCCTGCCGTGTGGATACCGCTAGAGAGGAGGACACTTGACTTCCTTCATCCTCTCCTACAGATCTACAGGAATTCAGGGATATACGATCTCCCTAGGTATCTTCTTTACATGTGCAGTTTTGTGGATTTGTTTTTGACGCACCGATCTTCGCACGATGACGGAAACTTTCTACGGGAAATCTGGGGTTTTGTTTTCTGTTCTTCCACTGTGCATGTGATGTCGCTCCCCCTTGCACGGATTTCCCAACAAGCACAACTCTGCTCTTCTTGGCCCGATGCCCAACGTACAAAGCCTTCTGCCAATTGTCGATCGAACCTCCGGCCCAATATCCAATATCCTGACGTGATCACCCGGCGCAACGTCAATTCCTCCAGCATCTGTTGTCTAATCCTGATCGATAGTAGACCTGCATAACTCAAAATGCAGTTAGACCATAAAAACACAATCAATTAGTTTCATTATCAAAATCCAAGATTCAACACTTTGTTGGGTCTTTCTTGGTAACTTTTGTCTTACCCATTTTGCCCTTGCCCTTCTTAAGGGACTTCTTAGCCTTCCTTTTCTTTCTGGTCTCACCAACATAGAGAACTGGCTTCTCTTTCTTGATGGTGCTCTCTACTTCTCTCAACATATTGAGGAGCTCTGGGAGGGTCACCTCAAGCTTATTCATATTAAAATTCATTATGAACTGAGAAAAAGAATCTGGTAGGGACTGAAGCACAAGATCCACACAGGTTATCCTCTAGGACCATTCCTAGACCTGTGAGTTTCTCAATCCACTCAATCATCTTAAGGACATGGTTCTAAACCAGTGTCCCCTCAATCATCCTAGCACAGAAAAGACTCTTTGATATCGCATATCGTTGAGTTCTTCCTGCTCTCAAACAGCCATGAGATGCAGGAGTATGGAATTAGCATCCATATTTTCATGTTGCCTCTATAATTCAGTAGTCATAGAGGCCAATATATAAACTGAGCAAAAGTGGAATCATCTATGTACTTCACATAACGAGCGATCTCATCCTCGCTTGTCCCATCGTCGGGCGTAGGGATCACTGTATCAAGGACGTACATGATTTTCTCTACCGTGAGAACGATTCTCAGATTGTGAAGCCAATCCATATAATTTAGACTAGTGAGGCAGTTGGCATCAAGTATGCTACGTAAAAGATTTGAAAGCGATATTTTTCTAAAAATAAAGATGTAGCAAAAATAAATAATATGCAAACTTTGCAAAACTTAAACAATTAAGATAAGGAATTCTATCTTAATGTACTCTCACTAATTTTTTGCGAGACACACAACACCCTCCAATATGTGAATCGGAGACCCCCAGCGAATCTCTAGTAGGGATCGGGATTCAATCGGCGTCTTAACGTAACCTTAAGGGACTCGACCAATCACGTTAAGCCTGTAAATGTAGGCAATTCTTGCCAATTACAACTCCTTGTGATTCCCGTGTTGTTCGGCCTCCAAACCACCATGGCCTCGAGGGACTCGACCAACCATGATGTTCAGTTAAGTCATTATCATTGTTACAAGATGAGTTTGATTCGATGTGTTGGGTCCACATAGGTGGCTTGGACCAGATAATTGGGCTTGAGCCCAACTCAGTTAATTAAAAAGGTTAGGGTGCTGTTGAGGAAAAGGTGCAACAGAGAAATACAGAGATCAAGAATGGCATGCAGCTGATAAGGTGGCGACGCAGGCTATGGCGCAGTGAGAGAAAGGAAAGAGAGAGAAGAGGAAAGAAGAAAACTAGGATTTTGAGTTTTCTGCTTGACGATCGGTGATCAAACTTTGTCGGTTTTGGTCCAGATTTGAAGCGGAGAATCCTTGCAGTAAACTCTATAATCCTAACGGTGACGATCTATGATTTATCCTTTCTAAGGTGCTTTCTTGCTATGTCTATTTGGTGAGATCTAAATCTTTTCTTAAAAGAGATCCATCTATGATGATAACAGCACTATTGTTAAGCCAAGATATATGATCTTGATGTTATTGTGATCCTATTATTATTTTAGAGAGAACATATTGTAGTCCTGTTATCATTATTGGTGATAGTGGAAGTTTGAAGTGGATCCAGTGATTTTTCCCGCATTGGGTTTTCCATGTTAAAATTCGGTCTCACCTGTGATTGATCAGTTATTCTACTATTAATATTATTTTGGTTGTTACTTGCTTTTAATATCAAGTTGGTATTTTTGATGAGAAACCCTTTTTGATATACAAAGAGGGAAAAGTATTATTCCGCATTAACAGGTTTTTTTCCAACAAGTGGTATCAGAGCAGCAGGTTGTTATTTGCTACTAGTGTTTTCTTGTGTGATTGAAATGGAAGAATTAAATGGTATGATTAAATTGAACTCATCAAATTATTCCACTTGGAGGCATATGATGGAAGACTTGCTCTATTGCAAAGATTTGTATAAGCCCATCAAAGTTAAAGAAAAACCCTCTACTATGGAAGAGGAGGAATGGGAGGTCCAACACAGGAAAGCTATTGCTTATATTAGAAGATGGATGGATATAAATCTGCATGAGCATATTTCTGATGAAACCAGAGCTGATATTGTTTGGCAAAGGCTAGAAAATCTGTTTGCGAAGAAGACAGTGGGAAATAGAATTTCTCTCCTTAGAAGGCTTGTTAATTTGAAGTATAAAGATGGTGGCAATATTGTTGAGCACATAAGCCTATTTCAGAGTCTTGCAAATAAGTTGGTTGCTATGAAAATGAATATAGATCATGAAATGCAGGGATTGCTACTTCTCAGCTCTTTACCAGAAAGTTGGGAAACATATGTGGTGACAATTTGTAACTCCACGCCAGAGGGGACTCTAACTATAGACATGGTTAAAGATAGTTTACTGAATGAAGATGCCAGAAGGAAAGAATAGGAGAATCTTCTTCTGGTGCACTTGTTACTGAAAAGCAGGAAAGACGTAGAAGAAGTCATAGTAGAAATCCATATAGTTACAGAGGAAGATCTAAGTCTAGAAGAGATATCAGGTGTTTCCACTGCAACAGACCAGGTCATATGAAGAAAGAGTGTAGGTTTTGGAAGTGAGAACAGAATGAAAGAAAGAAAAATGAGAAAGAGACCAATACAGTTGCTGCTAAAAGTGATATCATTACTATTTGTGATGATGGATGTGTTAGTCTTGCAGCTCAGGACAGTAACTGGGTAATTGACTCTGGTGCTTCATTCCATGTTACTTCTCATGGTGATTTCTTCAGATCCTACACTGTTGGTGATTTTGGCAATGTTAGAATGGGAAACAATGGTACATCCAAGATTGTGGGTATTGGAGATATTTGCTTAGAGACTAGTACTGGGAGTAAATTGATACTCAAAGATGTTAGACATGTTCCAGATATTCGTCTGAATTTGATATCTACAGGCAGACTTGATGATGAGGGATTTACATATTACTTTGGTGAAAGCAAATGGAAGCTCACTAAAGGTTCTCTAGTTGTGGCGAGAGGAAAGAAGTTGAACTCTTTTTATATTATGGAAGCTAAGCTACACAAAGGAGAGATTAATACAATTCAAAAGGGTGAAAGCATAGATCTTTGGCATAAGAGGCTTGGTCATATCAGCGAGAAGGGACTTCAAACTCTTGCTAGAAAACAGTTCTTACCAGAGTTGCAAGGTACATCTCTTAAATCTTGTGATCATTGCTTAGTTGGAAAAACACATAGAGTTGCATTTCATACAAATCCGCCATCTAGAAGATCAAATATTATTGATTTAGTTCATACTGATGTCTGTGCTATGTAAACTAGAACTCTTGGAGGTGCTCTTTATTTTGTTACTTTTATTGATGATCATTCTAGAAAAGTTTGGGCTTTTGCTTTAAAATCTAAAGACTAGGTACTCGATGTCTTCAAAGAATTTCATGTCAGTGTTGAAAGAGAAACTGACAGAAAGCTAAAGAGTATTCGAGAAGATAATGGTGGCAAGTACAGGGTCCTTTTGAGAATTATTGCAGGTTTCATGGTATTAGGCTTGAGAAAATAGTTCCAAAAACTCCTCACAAAACAGTGTGGCAGAAAGGATGAACAGAACCATTGAAGAAAGGATTAGGTGTATGCTTTCCCACACCAAATTACTTAAGTCATTTTGGGAGGCTATGAGAACTACAGTTGACCTGATAAATCTTTCTCCATCAGTTCCTCTGCAAGGTGATGTTCCAGAGAGAGTATGGAAAGGAAAAGATATATCTTATGATCATTTGAGAGTCTTTGGGTACAAATTTGTACATATTCCCAAAAATGAGAGATCCAAGCTTGATAATAAGGCAAAGGCATGTATTTTCTTGAGATATGGTCATGAAGAATTTAGGTACAGATTATGAGATCCAGTGAATAAGAAGATTATTAGAAGCAGGGATGTTGTGTTTCTTGAAGACTAATTATTTGATAATGATGACAATGTTGAGAAGCCAGAAACCTCTGTTTATATTCCTTGGAGTTTGGGTTCAGTTCCTCCACCTGTAGTTCATGATGATCATGGGGAAATGAAGAAGAAGAATGTGGTGAGAATGTTAGTGATGATGCTCTTACAGCTTGATGAAGTTGAACCAATCGAGCAAGCACCTCCACCACCGCTAAGATTCCATTGAGAAGATCCACAAGAGAGCGACAACCATCTACAAGATATCCTCCACATGAATATGTTATGCATCGATGGGGAGAGCCGTAAACTTATCGTGAAGTCGTTTCTACATGAGCATAAGAATGAGTGGGTTAAAGCCATGCAAGAAGAGATGAGATCCTTGCTTGAGAACCATACCTATAACTTGGTAAAGTTGCTTAAGGAGAAGCTTGAAGCTTGTAGGCGAAGCGCGGACTTAGTACAACCCACCATATGAGTTGGAGGGGGAGAATTGTTGGGTCCAGCCTATAGGTGGGCTTGGACCAGATAATTGGGCCTGAGCCCAACTTAGTTAATTAAAAAGGTTAGGGTGCTGTTGAGGAAAAGGTGCCACAGAGAACAGTAGAGACTACAGCGATGTGCAGCGAGCAGCGTGCGACATGCAGCTTGCGACGTAGTGAGAGAAAGGAAAGAGAGAGAAGAGGAAAGAAGAAAATTAGGATTTTGAGTTTTCTGCTTGACGATCGGTAACCAAACTTCATCGGTTTTGGCCCAGATTTGACATGGAGAATCCTTGCAGTAAACTCTACAATCCTAATGGTGCCGATCTATGATTTATCCTTTCTAAGGTGCTTTCCTGCTATATCTATTTGGTGAGATCTAAATCTTTTCTTAAAGAGATCCATCTATGATGATGACAGCACTATTGTTAAGCCAAGATATCTGATCTTGATGTTATTGTGATCCTCTTATTATTTTAGAGAGAACATATTGTAATCCTATTATCATTATTAGTGATAGTGGAAGTTTGAAGTGGACTATGGTCCCGTGGATTTTCCCGCATTGGGTTTTCCATATTAAAATTCGGTCTCACCTGTGATTGATCAGTTATTCTACTATTAATATTATTCCGGTTGTTACTTGCTTTTAATATCAAGTTGATATTTTTGATAAGGAACCCATTTTGATACACAAAGAGGGAAAAGTATTATTCCGTATTAACAGGTTTTTTCCCAACACGATGATATACTCTCGAGGGACTCGACAAGCATACCATGTCCTCAGGTCACCGGTGATTTCTCTATGTCATAGATAAGATAGCGAAATGCGATATAGGTGAGTCTCGAGGGACTCGACCAACTCAACCTACACTAGGAATCGATTCCTACCTATAATGATGGAAGGCCATGTGGGTCAATCTAATTGTCTCATGTTTACCGACTTAATATTATTAATAGAGGGGATTTTGATTTGATCTCCTAACATAATGTGTCACACACATACATATATATATATATATATATATATATATATCTATGTCGCATGCAAATATATATACATATTTAGTAGGTGTATAACCAATCACATATCACATGAGCAATCACACCAGATGATCATGGACTATATCCTAATGTGATTAGGCCTGAGCTAGTAGGCCCAATTACTCACATCAAGATCTATGTATGCTTCGGTGCATCTCCATACCCTGTGATCGTTCTTCTTGCTTCGTCGGTTCCGTCGGCATCTCAACGTATCTCCATGCATCGGATCATCCGTCTCGACCTCGTGGGTCCCGCTATCATCGTTTCCTCATGTAATTATAACATAATTACAGTATACGCAGCCCGATAATAAACGAGAAAAATAGAGACTCGCAGGCCCAATAATAATAATCACATGTACATATATCACATCACACGGTCCATGATCATCTGTCTACATCATACATCACATGTATATTTTATTATATAAGACTACTAGATAAATAATAATAGTTAATTAAATATTTTAATTAACTAATATTTTTCTAAAATCAGAGATATAAAAGGAATTTTCTAAATTTTGAAGGGTATTTTGGTCATTCGACTAAAAGGATAAAATTAGAATTTTTAAAATTATCGGGGCTATTTTGGTAATTCTATTAAAAGGGATAAACATCGAAATTTCTAAAATTTCGAGGGGCAAAACTATTTTTTACCCAAAAAACCCCCTAATCCCTACTCTATAGCGCTGTGGCTCTCTAAGGAGAGGAGAATAGGAGGTGACCTCCAAAAAGAAACCCCCAGCCTATAGAGCTTTGGTTCCCTCCTATTTATAGAGGCCCCCTGTAAACCCTAATGGATCTTGCCTTGTTGGGTATTAGATCTCCATCCAATTACCAAAGCCTCTTGGATTAGTGGGTTTCTACCTAATAATCTCTTATTAGCAATTATTGGACCTCATTTTAGGATCAAATAATTGAGGGGCTTAATGGATATCCAATAAGATAGGGGCTCCAGCGGATATCTCATATCCGAACCTCTACTCATCGTAACACCTACCATATGTGTGTGACCCTCTAGGCCCAATATCGAGCTAGTCGTGAATCATACTTGTTAGAACTCCTTCTGACTTAATGAATTATTATCTCTATAATAATTCACCCAACTCATCGACTACAGATGTACTAGGCCGCTACGCCACAGCCCCTAGACGATATAGGGGAATCTAATCCTTTGGACCTATCTATCCTCAGTTACCATGTATCTATAGTCTCTCATCCATCTAATATCTCAAAGACCCTATACTAGACATGGTGTTGTCAGACCCATATGGTCTCTTCTCAAGTCTTGCTCTTATCGGATTCTCCTAGAGAACTCTTTTTCTCTCAATCCAAATAATCTTGGCCAAGGATTTATTCAAGCAAGAATACATGGGATATTCCTCTCATGATATCAAGAGCAGATGATCCTCTATTGACACTCAATAGCTCTCGTGAAGATTGACTACCACTCCCAATAACCTACTGCATTTAGATCTCAAACTTTTCAAACCTATAATTTCGATATTGAAGAGTGGAGTACTCATTCAGTATATGCAAAGTGACTCAACAGAAAATTTCAAGATCGCACGATTTCGGGAAAAGGGGCGTAACTTCCTTGATGCAGATCGGATTGACCTGATTCCAAAAGCCACCGATCAAGGAAAAAAAAAGGACCGAGATAATTACAGTTCACCACCAAGGCTTAAAGGAAATTCCACCAGCCAAGGATAAAGAACTGTTTGATTCACCACCAACGATGTTGGATAAAGAATCGAGATAGAATTCAACTCACAAGAGGAATTTTCATTCATTCAACCAGTCCCTTACAAATGAGAATATGTCTCATTATATAGATATTAGACTCAAAAAACAACATGGGAACTACCCAAACAATAAAGACTAATAAGACTAACAAGACTAACAAGACTAGAAGATAAAATTCGTTTACTAACAATAACCAACAAATATCTACTTCCAAAGAGCATTAAATCACTTTGGAACTTATCCTGAATAACTCCCCTTTGATATAGCATCAATCAGCAACGAATTTTGATATTGGTATCATCATTCCTTATCCCACCGAAGTAAGTTGTAACCGGGTTAGTTTTGGCATGAATAAGTACCGATAGTGTTTGTTTTGCCAAGGAATCACTCAGGACTTAAGGATTGATTAGTAGTCTCGGATGCTCCCGCATCATTCTCCCCGGGTTGTTTAAGATTTGTCCTCAAATCTGACAAGTCATCATCGTCCAAGTAAGGAGAAAGATCACCTACATTAAAAGTTGTCGAAACTCCATATTCTCCAGGAAGATCAATCTTGTAAGCATTTTCGCCAATTCTCTCGAGAACTTCAAATGGACCGTCGCCATTCTTCCGCTGAGAAGGAAATCTTTCCTTCCTTAAATGTAACCACACAAGATCACCTGGTTGGAAATGGGTCTTCCTCCGATGTTTATTAGCTTTCTTCCTATAAGACTCGTTAGCCTTCTTGATCTTACTTTGAATATGCTCATGGAGTTTTTTATTGATTCAGCTCTTTGCCATCAAAGTTCACTTGTGAATTGGATGGAATAGGAATTAAATCAATCGTGGAGCGGATTGATTCCATACACAATTCAAGGGTGATCGACCAGAGTATAACTCGCGATCGATTATGTTTAACTCAAAGATGTGCAAACTTCAAATCCCAATCTTTAGGGATTTACTAACCATTTCAAGTAACGAGTGAGAGTGCGATTGGTTACCTTCGCTTGGCCATCGGTTTGAGGATGACAAGTGGTGCTGAATAGAAGTCTGGTTCCAAGCATTCTCCATAAGGTCTTCCGTAAATAACTTAAAAATTTAGAATCACGATCGATACAATGGTCTTTGGTACTCCATGAAGGCGAATGATCTCCTTGAAATAAAGATCAGCCACATGAGATGCATCATCCGTCCTTGTGGCATGGAATAAAATGGGCCATTTTAGAAAACCGATCAACAACCACCATAATGGCATCTTTTCCTCCGAGTTCTTGGAAGAGCCACAATAAAATTCATGCTCACATCTTCCCAAGGTTGTAATGGTACCGAAGGGGAGTATACAGCCCTTGGTGGAAATGACTCTTTGCTCTTTGACAAGTTGCACACCTCAAGATGATAGCATGTACGTCTCCACTCATCTTTGGCCAATAAAAGTGCTCTTGAAGGATTTCAAGAGTTTTGTTCATGCCGAAGTGACCAGCCAGACCTCCACCATGTGCTTGAATTCCATGTTTGCAACTATCGATAATAGTAGAGAACTCCGGGTCTTCAGAATATAGTTCTTTCATGGATTGAAAACCAAGAATTCTAGAATCAAGAACAACAAGCATAGAGTATCTTCTTGATAAAGCATCCGCAATAATATTAGTATGGCCAGGTTTATATTTCGAAACAAAAGAAAAGGATTGAAGAAATTCTACCCATTTGGCATGCCTTAAGTTGAGCTTGCGTTGGCCACTAATAAACTTCAAAGCCTCATGGTCAGAATGAAGTACAAATTGTTTAGGCCTTAAATAGTGACTCCAATGATCAAGAGCTCTCACAATGGCGTAGAACTCCTTATCATAAGTTGAGTAGTTCTTCTTCGAATCGGTTAACTTTTCACTTAAATATGCCAATGGCCTTTGTTCTTGAACAAGAACAGCTCCAATGCCAACTCCACTTGCATCACATTCAACTTCAAATACTCTATCAAAATTAGGAAGGGCAAGAACGGGGGACTCACATAGCTTCAGTTTGATGAGTTCAAAAGCGGCATGAGCAGCTCTTGTCCATTCAAAAGAACCCTTCTTCATGCATTCGGTGATAGGGGCCATGATTGTACTGAAGTTCTTCACAAAACGACGATAGAAAGAAGCAAGGCCATGAAAACTCCTTACATCGATGATGGATTTCGAACCAGCCAGGTTTTCATTGCATCCACTTTCAATTGATCAACGGAAATTCCATCTTTCGAAACCACATATCCAAGGAATATAATACTGGAAGAGAAGAACTCACACTTCTCCATTTTGGCATAAAGCTTCTGTTCTCTCAAGGCTTTAAAGACCTGTTTCAAATAAGAAATATGTTCTCCTCGCTTTGACTATAAACAAGGATATCGTCAAAGTATACAACAACAAATCGACCAATGAAGGAACAAAGAACCTCGTTCATAAGCCTCATGAATGTACTTGGAGCATTAGAAAGTCCGAATGGCATAACCAACCATTCATATAAACCTCCCTTAGTCTTGAAAGCTGTTTTCCACTCATCTCCTTTCTGCATTCGGATCTGGTGATAGCCACTTCGCAAATCTATCTTCGAAAAACACAAGAGAACCATATAATTCATCAAGCATATCATCAAGTCTAGGTATAGGATACCTGTACTTAATAGTGATGTTGTTGATGGCTCGGCTATCGACACACATTCTGAATGTTCCATCCTTCTTGGTACTGCAGTAGAGCGAATGCAGTAACATGGGCTCATACTTTCTAACATATCCCTTGTCAATAAGTTCATTGACTTGTCTTTGCAACTCCTTTGTTTCCTCCGGTTGCATCTATATGCTGCTTTGTTTGGTAGAGGGGCAATGGGCAGCAAGTCAATTTGGTGCTCAATACCTCTTATTGGAGGTAATCCAGATGGCAATTCTTCGGGAATACATCCGCAAAGTCTCTTAACAAGGAATGCATTTTCGGATGTATAGGTCTCTCTTTCACTCTTTTCTCAACCATAAGCAAAGCAAATACATTTTTCTGTTTGGTAATGGCTCTCTTAACCTGTGTTTCACTCAAGAAGAGATTTTCCTTACTAGTGTTTCCTTCCTGTTGATTTCATGTATCATGCTAGGTTTCAAAGATTCAAGAGTAATGCACTTTCGTTCCTTGTGAAAAGAGTATGTGTTTTTATGCCCATCATGTACAGCCTTTCTATCATATTGTCAAAGTCTACCTAACAACAAGTGACAAGCATCCACGGAAATAACATCGCATAGAACTTTATCTTGATAATTCTTCCCAATGGAAAATGATATAAAGGCTCGTTTGGTTACCTTCACATCACTTCCTTTGCTAAGCCACTAAAGCTTGTAAGGTTGAGGATGTTTTGATGTTGGTAGCTTCAGTTTTTCAATCATGGTTGTCGAGGCGACATTGGTGCAGCTTCCTCCATCAATAATCATCATACACACCTTCCCGTTAATAGTGCAACGGGTGTGGAAGATGTTCTCCTTTGCTCATTCTCTTCGGAGATATCTCAGCATGTAATGCTCTCCGTATCACCAACAACTCACCATCATCGCCTTTTTCAACGATATTCCTGGATTCTTCACCTTCGTAATCATTCCGTCATGTTCATCGCTGGCCTCTTGAAGTTCCAAATCGATCTTCTCAATTTCTTGAAGAGTCATAACTCTCGATTTGGACAATTAGCTTGCAAATGCCCATAGCCATGACACTTAAAACACTTCCTTGTGTCACCATCAACTTTCTGGTTTCTTTGATGGGTTCCACCAACTTCTCTTTACCCTTAGCGCTTGATGAAACACCTTCATATTTGCTTGAGGAAGCACCCCTAAAGTAGGATGTCCCTGAGGAGGTTCTGAAGAAAACCTCTTGCTACTCTTTAGTTGTTTCTCAACCTTCATTGCTAGCTTGCAAACATCTTGAAGGACCAATAAGGTCAAGTTCAACCAAATCAGCAATTTTCCGATTCATGCCACCAAGGAATCGAGCGATGGTTTGCTCGGGAACTTCGAACTTCGTGATCTTATCATGAGTTGTTCGAACTCACGAATATATTCTTCAATACTCATCCCTTGTTGTCTTAGGGAATTCAACTTGAGAAACAGATCTTGCTTATAGGTATCGGCAAGAACCTTTTCTTCATAAGTTTCTTGAGTTTATCCCAAGACTTGATTCGGCTTTTTCTCTAGCTCACGACGCTTTAAATTCTCCCACCATAGAGAAGCATATTTAGTGAGTTTTAGAATAGCGACCTTGCACCTCTTCTCATTCGAGTATGACTTGAAGTCAAAAACTCGTTCAATGGCAAGGAGCCAATCAACAAAGTTTTCAGGATTGAGACTACCCTCGAACTCAAGTGCATCTGCTTTAATCTCATGGTCATTCTCATGGTATCTTCTTCTTCTTCTCCGAACTCGGTGCTCAGGAGCACTAGAGTTGCCTCCAGCGGAATCAGAATTATCATTAGAATTGTGATGCGAATCTGATTCGTCATGGTGTCGCTGATCATCGGGATGCCTTGCTGGTTGCTCTTGTCTCTTCGGGTTCTCTAGGAGATTGAGAACTCGCTCCATTTGCCTTTGGAGATTCTCTATCGCACGATCTCGCCTTAAGTCGCGGCGCTTGCTCCAAAGTCAAGCCTCGTGGAACTTGTTCATCACCCATGGTAAGTAAGATAACAACACAAAGGAATCACTCAAGATAAGTTCAACCTTGAGCTCTGATACCAACTTGATGCGTGCGTGGCAGTGACTCAACAGAAAATTTCAGACTGCGATTTCGGGAAAAGGGGCGTAACTTCCTTGATGCGCATCGGATTGACCCGAATACAAAAGCCACCGATCAAGGAAAAAAAAAAGGACCGAGATAATTGCAGTTCACCATCAAGGCTTAAAGGAAATTCCAACGGCCAAGGATAAAGAACTGTTTGATTCACCACCAACGATGTTGGATAAAGAATCGAGATAGAATTCAACTCATAAGAGGAATTTTCATTCATTCAACCAGTCCCTTACAAATGAGAATATGTTTCATTATATAGATATTAGACTCAAAAATAACATGGGAACTACCCAAACAATAAAGACTAACAAGACTAACAAGACTAGAAGATAAAATTCGTTTACTAACAATAACCAAAGAAATATCTACTTCCAAAGAGCATTAAATCACTTTGGAACTTATCCTGAATAACTCCTTTGATATAGCATCAATCAACAACGAATTTTGATATTGGTATCATCATTCCTTATCCCACCGAAGTAAGTTGTAACCGAAGTTAGTTTTGGCATGAATAAGTACCGATAGTGTTTGTTTTGCCGAAGGAATCAGCTCAGGATTTAAGGATTGATTAGTAGTCTCGGATGCTCCCGCATCATTCAGGACATCTTTGGTGTCTCAAGTTTAAGTACCAGATATACTCCTGGGACTACGGAATCGCTGTTTGACATGAGGTATCAATAACCATCTAGTATTTCATAGGCGAATCAATCAGTGAACTCATTCCCCAATGAGCACATGCACTGTACCCTTAGTATCCCCACACGAGTAGCTATGAGACCAGCCACCTCCATCATATGGATGGGTATACAACACACTAGTCTATCCGGTTATCTCGATGTCTCTCTTGAGTAACCTATGACTAGGATTATTTAGGGTTTGTGTTTAAAGGTGAATTGGTCTCATTATCATGATTCGATTCCCATTGCACAGATCCAAGGACATCACAATATATACAACATGCAAGATAAAGTGATAAAATGTATAATAATAAGCAAAGAGAAAGAGTGCATATCAAGTCACAAGTGTCATCACTCATGTGATTGGCTTGCAATGCACATATGACTAGTAAGTAGAATTTAGTCTAATTGGGTTGGAATTGGGCCAACCTAGTTAGGGGCCAACTGGGCCCGAATCAAGACTGTGTTGGGCCAGATGAAATGCCCATACAATGCCCGGATGCCATGTCAAGCATTGGCACTACTAGGTGGGCGGTGGAATAGCCTGAAGGCTTAGTCTTCTAGACTAACTCTGGGTGGTGGTACCGCTCAATGACAGTATGTCTGGGCAGTGGTATCGCCTAGTGTCAAATAGCTCTAGTGGTGGTATCACTAGACTGGGTGATGGTACTGCCTAGTGTCAAAACTCATTGGCGGTAGTATTGCCAATACCTAGTAGACTCGAGATAGGATAGTTTTTAGCTCCAAGTTTAAATCCATTTGGAGCCTATAAATACCTCTCTCATCCCTAGTTAGAAGATATAAGCACACAAACTTTGAAGGAAGCAAAATGTTGTAAAAATCACTCTAAAACATCCCTCCTCTAGCCTTAGATAGATTTTAGCTTAAAGAGAGGAGTGAGTGCTTATTATGATTATCTCCTGAGGCCGTCAAAAGGAGAAGGTGTTGTAAGGGAGTTAGTTTTCACTCATTGGATGGGAGACTAATAGTGGAAAGCCAGTAGCCTCAAGTGAAAAGGAATCGAGAGTGGACGTAGGTCGGATGACCAAACCGCTATAAAAATCAGTTTATGTTTACATATTATCGTTTATAATTTTGTAAACTATCTTTACTTGCTGCTCTACTTTCTCATCCCCGTAGACATCTTTAAGTTAGAGCCTTTTCAATACGCTTTAATCGAAATCGATTTTAATTGTACGAAGTTTTCTGAAATTGCATGAAATCATGAATTTATCATATCTTAACCACTGCACTAATTCAACCCCCCTCTTAGTGCTGAACTGATCATAACAATTGGTATCAGAGCTATGTTATTTTTCTTTTGGATTCACACTCATGAGCAATGGCTCTTTATGGCTTTCAAAAGGGTTTTTCGATCATACGTCTTCTAATGTTTAACGGGACGGACTACACTTATTGAAAAAATCGAATGAGAGTTTTCTTACTTTCCTTAGATTTTGATTTATGGAATGTCATCAAAAATGGTTTTCAAACTCCTTCTAAACCTAGGTCCGAATGGAATAATTTTAAGAAATTTTTTTTTATTAAATGCAAAGGCTATGAATGCCTTATTTTGTGCCTTGGATAAAACCAAATTTAATTATGTTTCTACTTGTGAAATAGCTTTTAATATTTGGCATACTCTTGAAATCACACACGAAGGTACTAGTAGAGTCTAGGACTCAAAAATGAATTTGTTGATGCATGATTTTGAGCTTTTTCGAATGGAACCAAGACTATCGGTGACATGTACATTTGTTTCATGGATGTCGTCAATAGTTTAAGAGTCATTGGTAATTTTTTTCAGATTTTGAACTCATTAACAAGATTTTAAGATCCCTTCTAAAAAGGTGGGATTTAAAAATAATGCTATATAAGAGTCTAAAGACTTGAACTTTTATTCTCTTGAAGAACTCATTGGCTCATTGATAACATATGAAATGAGCTTCTTTGAACTTGATGAACATGAGAACCACCTTCCAAAGAATAGGAAGGGTTTAGAACTTCAAACAAAAGAGTACCACTTGAGTGATAACTCAAGTGATGATGATGGCGATGACCTTGGACTCTTCAATATTAAATTTAATAAGTTCATTAAACAAGAATTGAAAAACTCAAATGAACTTAAAAAGAACACCAACTCTTGCTTTGAATGAAGAAGTCGGAATGCTCCAAGGATGAGTACACAAAAGTGAAGAAGAAAAAGCGAGCAAAGAAGAATCAAGTGATGAAGTTATGAATTGGGCTTTGATGGCTTTCCACAATAAGGTAAGTAACTCACCCGAAATATTTTTATATTGTTATGAAATTACATGATCGTTTCATGAGTTGCTTAACTTAATTTGTAGGAAATAAAAATTATTTTTAAAAAAAAATTATATCATGCTTTTCTTCCTAGTATTTTTGAAAAATAAAAGATTTTGAGGATGATTTCGGATTTATATGATAATGCATATTATGAATCTTTTGAAAGTATTTTTGATGATTTAATAAAAATGTTTGTATCACACTTGATTTTATGATTTGAAATCTTGTATTTTGGATTAATGTGTTTTAACGATTTTTTCGACGAAACTTGTGAAACATTGATACATGTTTCTATTTGAATTGGCATGAAAAGATAAAGACATACTCATATGAAATAAATCATAAGAAGGAAATGCATGATAAATGACTAAAGTTTCTTGAAAATTTCTTAAAATTTCTCTGTCTAAAGTTTTTGATTTTTTGATAAAAGATAAGTGATGAATCTACATATATTATGTTTTGTGAATCTCTTGAATTATGAATGAGATTTTGATGATGTGTTAAAGAATCCACTTATATGAATCTATGAAAATGATCTTAATGATACGTATGGAGCAACAAGTTGAATTTGAATGAGATCCTTTTTTTTAATTCTTGATACTTCTCTTAATCTCTTGAAATCATGACTTATATATATATATATATATATATATATATATATATATATATATATATATATATATATATATATATAATGCATGAATCAAGTTCTCAAAGATTTCATTTTGCTATAAAGAAACTTTATTGAAATCATGATCTTGACAATTATAACTTGAAGTTCTTTATAAATCAAGATTGTATACCATGCTTCTTCCGTTTATCAAAAAAGAATTTTTCAAATAAAATATAACTTGCCTTTTGATTTCTCGGAACTCAATACTTGAATTTTTATGAATTCATGATCTTGATAACTTGAGAATTCTTATGTATGAATCATGATTTTTGTTTGCTCTCCTATGTTTCTTCTTTATAAAAGAAGAAATTTATTCAAATCAACTATGATATGTCACTTATTTCTTGATAACTTCTTGATATTCATGACTTGAATTTTGATGATTGAATCATTGATTTATTCTTTTTATCATGGGTTGAAAATTGATGTAAAGGAAATATCATATCATTGTATTCTTTCCTCCCTTCTTTTTGACAAAACAAAAGGAGAGATAGTTTGCTAACTCAAACATCATAAAGTGGCAAAAGTAGTTAGCTAGAACTTGCAAAGAAAGGTAAAGATTATAATCTCAAGAGTTGAAAACTTGCTATCTTGAACATCACAAAAATTGCTACCTTACAATCTCAAGAAGAGCAAAGTGCAAACTTGTACTGGAAGCAAGTGATGAATTGCAATCTTGCATATCCTTAAAATGATGATTTGATTGCATGATGTAAATCTTGCTAGCTTGTATGTTGTAAAATTTGGACATCTTCAAATACTTGCTAGCTGCAACTTCTCCTTTTTGTTGATGACAAAGGAGGAGAAATAGATTGATGACTTCATGCATTATATATTGATTGAATATTTTGAAATATTGCATGATGTTTTTGATGACATGTTGCTTGGATATCTTAAAATCTAAGGTTCTATTAATATGGCATATTGATAGGGGAAGTTTGTTTAAACTCTGGGAGTTAAGGTTAACTTTGTCATTAATTAGTTGTCATCATAAAAAAGGGAGAGATTGTTGAATCTCAAATTTTGATGATGAAACTAATTGATTGTGTTTTGGTGATTTTACTACGTTTTGAGTCATGCAGGTCTACTATCGATCAAGATTAGATAATTAAAGTAGGAAGAATCAATGTAGCACCAGAGGAAAACACGTCAAGAGATTGGACGTTGAGCTGGAGGTCTGGTCAACGATCGGCAAAAGGTTTTGGACAAAGAAATCGGGCATCGAACCAAGAAGAGAGGAGTTGTGCCAAGGAGATCAAGGTTACGGGCGTCAACTGCCAATTGGGCAAAAGGCCGCAAGAGAGCACGATGCGCTGAAGAACCGGACGAAGCACCGATAGACCAATGACATGTCGGGCAATAAAATGTTGATTCATGTTGTAAATATTATCAATATAGGATTAGGTCTAATTAGGTTGGAATTGGGTTAACCTAGTTAGGGGGCCAATTAGGCTCGAATAAGACTATGTTGGGCTGGATGAAAGGCCTATATAGTGCCCAGATGCCACGTCACGCGATGGCACTACTAGGTGAGCGGTGGAATTGCTTGAAGACTCAATCTTCTAGATTGAGTCTGAGTGGTGGTGCCACCTAATGACAATATGTCTAGGTGGTGGTACCACCTAGTGTCAAATAGTTTTAGTGGTGGTACCGCTCATTGTCAGAATCCACTAGCGGTGGTATCGCTAGTACCCGGTAAACCCTGAATGAGAGTTTTTGGCAATAAGTTTGAATCCATTTAGAGCCTATAAATACCTCTCTCTTCTCTGGTTAAAAGATACAAGCACACAAACTTTGAAAGAAGCAAAATACTGTAAAAATCACTCCAAAACATCCCTCCTCTAGCCTTAGATAGATTTCAGCTTAAAGAGAGGAGTGAGTGCTTGTAAGGGTTATCTCCTAAGGCTGTCAAAAGGAGAAGGTGTTGTAAGGGAGTTAGTCTTTGCTTATTAGAAGAGAGACTACTAGTGAAAAGCCGATGGCCTTAAATGAAGAGGAATCGGGAGTGAACATAGGTCGAATGACCGAACCACTATAAAAATCAGTTTACATTTACTTATTATCATTTATATTTCTGCAAACCATCTTTACTTGGTGCTCTACTTTCTCATCCCTGCAAACATCTTTAAGTTAGAGCCTTTTCGATATGCTTTAATCGAAATCAGTTTTCATCGTATGAAGTTTTTCAAAATCGCACGAAATCATGAATTTGTTGTATCTTAACCCTTGCACACTAATTCAACCCCCCTCCCTCTTAGTGATGAACTGATCCTAATAGTACCACCTTGAAATCAAAAGGAATAATAACCTTTAAATTTAAATGAAACAATTTTAATCATATGTAACATATCATATCAAAATTTCATATATTGTGCATCATAGTTTCAAATCATAAAAATATAACATGCATAATTTCAAAACATTATAACTCATCATCATTTCATGCATAATACCAAAAACAAATCAACATCACTTTAGGCTAACATACATGATGGTCAAAACATTAAAATTTTCAATCATTTATTACTTCTCCCCCTTAGGCATCAATAGGAGAAAAATTCAACAAGTATTTAAACAATGCAAGCTAGTATTTTAGCAAGTTTTATACCACTTTAGAATATATAAGCTAGCAAGTTTTTGAGATATGAAGTTAAGCAAAATTTTGCTTCTTGAGATGTGCAAGATAGTAACTTTTGCTTTTTGAAATGGGCAAGCTAGCACTTCTCTTTAGATGTGCATATACTTTTGGTTCTCTTGATATGTGCAAGCTAGCATTTTGTTTTTCTTGTGATGCTAGCAAGTTTCTTTCTTCCATTTGTCATAAAAAAGAAGAAGAAAAAGAAGAAGGGAGGAATTTATTCATCACATAAAGAAAAGAATCAAGTCATGAGTACTGAAAGTCCAAGAATCTATTGAATCTCGAATTTTGATGATGAAATTAATTAATAAATTATTAATCTAATCTATATGTTAAGAAAAGTATTTCAGGATTGACTATGATCATGAATAAGGCATAAAGTAGATGTTGACCTGGAGTCAAAGATCAGATAATTCGTAAGGAGTTCGTCGAGAAGTTCGTTAGGAGTTCACTGGAGCTTGCCGAGAAGTTCGTCGAGAGCTCGCCAAGAAGTTCGTTGGGAGTTTGCTAAGAGCTTGCTAGGAGTCTATCAGAAGATCATTGAGAGTCCACCGAAAGTTTGTCAGAATATAATCGGAAGCTTGCAGGATTTCCCTGGAAGAATAATTCACATACCATGCATAAAATGCTTAGTTAATGCCTTAATTATTGTAGTTAGGACTTAGTTTGAGTTAAGATTGGTAGATAATCTCACTAACTTGGTTAAGTACCAATTGAGCCTAAATCAGGACTGGATTGGGCTAGACTGATGGCCCAAACAATGACCTAGAATCAGGTTGGCAATGACATTACTAGGACTGGGTGGTACAACCACCTAAGGCTCAGTCTACCAAGAGGTCTGGGTGGTGGTACCACCAGTAGTTAATGCTGCTTGGCAATGGTACCCCCAAGCAAGTGATGGTATTGTTAGAGTCCAGTATCCAAGACTCTATCAGGCGATAGTATCGTCATCGGGCGATGGTATCTTGCTCAATGTCAGAGAGTACTGGTAGTGGTACCGCCCAGCACAGGTAGTGATACTGCTAGTACCCCGGAAACCTAGGATGAGACTTTTTTGACTCCATTTTTGAAGCCAATTGAGGCCTATAAATTGTTAGGATCAGTTCGGCACTAAGAGGGGGGGGGGGGGAGGCGGATTAGTGCAGTGGTAAGGATTACGATAAATTCAACGATTTCGAAAAACTTCATACGATGAAAACCAATTCTGATTATAAGCCTATCGAAAATGTGTTTAACTTGAAGATGATTGTGAGAAAGTGGTGAGGAAGTAGAGCAGCAACGTAAACAGGTTTGTAGTAAGGATAAAAAGCAAGAAGTAAATGCAAACCAATTTTTATAGTAGTTCGGTCATCCGACCTACGTCCACTCCCGATTCCTTTTCTCTTGAAGCCACCGGCTTCTACTAGTAGTCTTCCTTCAACGGGCGAAGACTAATCTCCCTTTTATAGCTCTCTCTTAAAGGATTTTCCTTACTCTCCCTTGGAGTACACTTCTATGTTTAAGGAGGAAGGACACTATGTTATTACAAGGGTTTTAACAAAGTTTTGGCTTCTTTTTTCTCCTCAATCTTTACTATCCCAAGAAAGAATAACTGAGGTATTTATAGACCCTAATGGATTCAAATTTGGAGCCCAAATTTGAATCACCCTAGTTATCAGGGTGCTGGTGGTAGCACCGCCTATGTTGGGCCGTACCACCACCCAGTACACCCTAACACTAGGTGGTACCATCGTTTAGGCGGTACCACTGCCCAAGCTTCTGGGAGACCAAGCCTTGGGTAGTTCCACCGCCCCAGTCTGGTAGTGCCATCGCCAAACAGGGTTCAGCAATATGTTTGGGCTTGAGTCTGACCCAAACCTATTCGGGTATGGGCCCAATTGGCCCCTAATTGAGTTGGTCCAAATCTAACCCAATTGAACCTAATCCTACTTCGATCTAGATAATTATTACAAAGCGAATCAAAATTAGTTGCTTGGCACGTCATTGGTCCATCGACGCTTCATTTAGTTCTTCAACACATTGTCCTCTCTTGCGGCTTGTTGCTCAATCGACAGTTATCCTTCGTAACTCTGATATTCTTGGGGCAACTCCACTCTTCTTGGCCCGATGCTCGAATTCTTTATTTGAAGCCTTTTGTCGATAAGTCGACTGAACCTTCGGCTCAACGTCCAATCTCCTGACATATTTTTCTCTAGTGCAATGTCGATTTTTCCTACTTCAATTATCTAATCTTGATCGAGAGTAAACCTCCATGACTCAAAATGTAGTTAGATCACCAAAACACAATCAATTAGTTTCATCATTAAAATTTGAGATTTAACAATCTCTCCCTTTTTGATGATGACAACTAATTGATAATGGAGTTAACCTTAACTCCTAGAGTTTAAACAAACTCCCCCAATCAATATGCCATATTGATTGAACCCATGGATTTAAAAAAATCCAAGCAACATGTCATTAAAAACATCATGCAATATTTTGACATATTCAATACAGTGCATGATCATCAATCTACTTCTCCCCCTTTGTCATCAACAAAAAGGAGAAGTGGCATCTAGCAAGATTAAAAGATATGCAAATTTTACAACATTAAAGCTAGATTTATAACACTTTACAGCATTTAATCATAGCAAGTTTTGAGTTCATGCAAGTATAGCAATTTTTCACTTACTTCTTGAGATGTGCAAGTTTGCACTTTGTTTTCTCATGATAGGCAAGATAGCACTTTGTTTCTTTCTTTTTACAATATTTCAAGCTAGCACATTTTGTTTCTTCTCTTTTGAGAAGTGCAACTAAGTTTTGCCTTTGCGATACATAAGCTAGCAACTCCTTCTCCCCCTTTGTCAATGTCAAAAAGAAAGGGAGGATTATAATGATCACATGATGCATATCAAGAAGTATTGAAACATAGGAGAAAAATCTATTTAAGCATACTACGTTTCAATCATCAAAGTCAATGTTGGGTTGATGGCCCAATTCAACCCATATGGGCTTTATCAGCCCATAGCCCACTCCCTTTTCTAACCTAAACCCTAATTATATTAGGGGGCTAATGATCGCTATGAAAAAGAGAGGAAAAATCATAACAAAAGGGCAAAAATTTTATAGTAGCAAAAAGGGGATTCAAAGAGAGGAGAAAAGGATAGAAAAATAAGAGAAAAAGAAAAGGAAGAAGATAAGGAACACTCAAAGACTGTTCTCATTCATCCAAACAGTTTTCTCATCTTAGGTTAGATCAGATCTATGGTGATTTTTTTTTGTGATCGCTTAGGGAGGTTTTGGATATTGTGCACAGTGACGTGATCCTTGTATCTCAGTTATTCCCTTGTGATTATTGCTTGGGTTTTGGGCAAGAGACTTTGAGAATTGTACATTTATTATTTTTATAGTGGACCCTTCATGTTGAAGGGGTTTTCCACGTAAATCTTGGTGTTCTATTTGATTCTGATTTCTGTTTAATTCTGCTGTGTTACGGCCTGCTAGTATTTGTTCATATACAAAAGTTCTTCCTTGTTTGTTGCCCTTTTATTCCATTAGTCAAGTCATGAATACCAATACTAGCATATTTTCTTTCCCTTGTGATGTACGAGCTAGCAAGCTAACTCCCCCTTTATCATTGTTAAAAAGAAGGGAAGAGTACAAAGTTGTAATTCTTTTCCCTTTACATGAATTTTCAAATCATGACAATCAACAAGAGTGATCAATGGGGTATCAAAAAAATTTTACATCAAAGATTCATTCATCA
Organism: Musa troglodytarum; assembly: GCA_023547065.1. NCBI lineage: Eukaryota > Viridiplantae > Streptophyta > Magnoliopsida > Zingiberales > Musaceae > Musa > Musa troglodytarum. The sequence goes on along the minus strand of CP097510.1, from coordinate 82,802,097 downwards.
AAATCAAGTTATGAAAACCAATTTAACACTTAAGCTAACACTTAAGGTTCTCTTTAAGATGCTTGCAATTTTCTTTCTCCCCCTTTTGTTTTTAAAGAAAGAAATGAAGGGAAAGGGAAGAATACAAATTTTGTTTTACATCAATTCGTGAATACCAAAAGATATCATTCATGGTTTATAAATATTCTTTTTAGCAAGATCAAGATCAAGATTCATGAATATTCTTTCTAGAAATATCAAGATCATGATTCATTTAGAAAGTTCTCCTTTTTAGTAAATGAGAGGTAGAAACATAGGAGAAAAGCTCTCAATTAAGCATAAGATATCTCAAGTCAAGAAATCAAAAGAGAGTTTATGATTCACTTGAAACAAAAGATCTCATTCAAATCAATTCGTCAACTCGAAACTCATAATCAAATCATCAAGATCAATTTCATGATTTGAGAGATTCACATGAATTCATATTTAAAATACATCTTGAGTTGTAAACACGAATCAAGCATTCGTCAAATCCGAAATCATCATCAAAATCACATTCAAGAAATTTGTAAATGACAAGCAAAGATTCATGAATTTTTATTAAAAAATTGATAAGATTGAGATAAATGATTGCGTTTCATTTTTATAAGTTTCTATTCATGTGATTTGCTTCTTATACACAAGCCTTTGCCTTTAATGAAAACAAGTATCAACGTTCAAAATCGAAAGGCAAATTTCATCAAAAAGATCATCAAGGACCAAAAATATAACACATTACACATAAGGCATCTTCAAAAGATTTGATTTATCATGATAATGTGTTTCATTTTAAGTTATATGTTTTCATGTAAGTGTGCTCAAGTTTTAAAAGATGAGTATCATGTTTAAAACCAAAAACATAAGTTTCATCATCAAAATATGACACTTTATAAGATCATTACTTCAAAACCTCATGTATGATACCGTAATATAAAATCATTAATCATGATACAAAAATTTTTAAAATTTTCATTACATCATTAACAAGCATGATTTCATAAGGTATGTTCAAATTTTTTCATACAAAGACAAAGTATCATGTTTAAAACAAAATCATCACATACATTTAATATTATCATTATCAAGCCTGGTTACATATAAGCATGCCCAAGTTTTTATGTCAAAATCATACATTCATGAAAAGCCATATTGAAATCATCAAGATAAATATTCATGGATTTAATCTTGTTAGGTGTACAAGCATGAGATGCAATTATCATGATAATTAATTTTTGTATCAAAACCATACATCAAGATTGAAATCAAAAATCGATACGAAAATTATATATATATGGAATTGTGTTAGATATATAATCGTTATCACAAATCATCCAATAATCATTAATAATTTTTACTTTTTAAAGATACTAGAAAGAAAAGCATGATATATATATTTTTTAAATTTATTTCCTATAAACTAAATCAAGCAATTCATGAAAAGATCAAGTAATTTCATAAAGCAAGGGGGTTTTACTTGAGTTGCTTACCTTGTAGTTGAAGGCTGTTAAGGCACGGTTCGTCCCTTCATCACTTGATTCTTCTTTGCAAGCTTTCTTCTTCTTCTTCACTTTTGTGTACTCATCTTTGGAGCTCTCCGGCTTCTTGTATTCATAGTAAGAGTTAGTGTTGTTATAAAGTTCATTTGTGTTTTTCAATTCTTGTTTAATGAACTTTTTAAATTTTAACATCAAAAGTTTAATGTCTTCTTCACCATCACTTGAGTTATCACTCAAGAGATCTTCCGTTCTAAATGCAATTACCTTTCTATTCTTTGGAAGGTGGTTCTCATGTTTGTTATGTTTCAAGAAACTCATTTCATATGTCATTAAAGAGCCAATGAGTTCTTCAATAGGAAAATTATTTAAATCTTTAGTTTCTTGTATTGTCGTTACTTTTAGATCCCACCTTTTTGGAAGAGATCTTAAGATCTTGTTTACAATTTTGACATTAGAAAAATATTTACCAAGACTTTTCAGACTATGACATCCGTGAAACGAGTGCATATGTCACCAATAGTTTCCCTTGGTGTCGTTTGGAAAAGCTCAAAATCATACATTAAAAGGTTTACTTTCGAGTCTTTGACTCTACTAGTGCCTTCGTGCATGATTTCAAGTATGTGCCAAATATCAAAAGTCGTTTCGCAAGTAGAAATCCGATTAAACTCATTTTTATCTAAAGCATAAAATAAGGCATTCATAGTATTTGCATTTAACGAAAAAGATTTTTTCTCAAAATTTGTTCATTCATTCATAGGTTTCGAAGGTTGTTGAAAATAATTTTCAATAATATTCCATAAATCCAAATTCAAAGAAAATAAGAAAACTCTCATTCAAATTTTCTAATAAATGTAGTCTGACCCATTGAACATAGGGGCACGAACGATAGAAAAGTCCTCTTGAAATTCGAAAAGAGCCATTTATCTTAGGTGTAAATCTAAATGAGAAATATTGGGCTTTGATACCAACTGTTAGCATTGTTGGAAAATCTAGGGGATGACATCTCATGTGTAGTGGAAGAATAGAAAATAAAAATCCTGAATTTCCACGAAAGGTTCTGTTGTCGTGCGAAGATCGGTTTGTCAAAAATAAATTTGTGAATTCAAAAATTACATATGTAAAAAGAATGTACCTAAGGAGATCGTATATCTCCGAGTTCTTGCATATTCATGGGAGAGGATGAAAGAGGTCAAGCGTCATTCTCTCTATCGATATCCACATGATAGAAACTACGACGATGCTCCTCTTTGGAGAGAGGAGAACAGGAGGTGGCTACCAAGAAAACCCTAGCTTATGGGCCTTTGGTTCCCTCCTATTTATAGAGGCCCCCTATCAACCCTAATGGATCTAGCCCTATTGGATATTGGATCTCTATCCAATTACCCAAGCCTCTTAGATTAATGGGTCTCTACCTAATAATCTTGCTCTTATTGGATCTCATCCATGGGATCCAATAATACAAGGGCTCATTAGATATCCAATAAGTAAAGGGCTCCGAAAGATATCTCATATCCAAATCTCTACTCGTCATAACACCTACCATATGTGTGTGATCCTTTAGGCCTAATATCGAGCTAGCCGTGAGTCATACTTGTTAGAACTCCTTCTGACTCAGTGAATTATTATCTCTATAATAATTCACTCGACTCATTGGCTATAGACGTACTAGGCCACTACGCCGTAGTCCCTAGACGATATAGGGAAATCCAATCCTTTTGACCTATTTATCCTTAATTACCATGTATCTATAGTCCCTCATCCATCTAATATCCCAAAGACCGTATATTGAGCATGGTGTTGTCAGACCCATATGGTTTCCAATCGAGTCTCGCTCTAACCGAATTCTCCCGAAGAACTCTTTCTCTCTCAATCCGAATGACCTTGGCCAGAGATTTACCTAAGCAAGAACACATGAGATATTCCTCTTATGATATCGAGAGTGGATGATCCTCTATTGACACTCAATTGCCTTCGTAATGTTGGCTACCATTCTTGAGAGCCGGCTATACCAGATTTAGAACTTTCCAAACCTGTAAGTCCAGCATCAAAGAATGGAGTACGCATACAAGGCATCTTTGGTGCCTCAAGTCTAAGGACCAGATACACTATTGGGACTACGGAATCACTATCTGATGAGGTATCAATAACCATCCAGCATTCCATAAGCAGATCAACCAGTGAACTCATTCTCCAATAAGCACCTATACTGCATCCTTAGTGTCCCTACACGAGTAGCCATGAGATCAGCCACCTCCATCATATGGACAGGTATACAATACACTAGTATGCCTAGTTATCTCGATGTCCCTCTTGAGTAACCTATGACTGGGATTATTTAGGGTTTGTGTTTAAAGGTGAATCGGTCTCATTATCGTGATCTCATAATGATCTGATTCCCATTACATAGATCCAAGGATATCACAATATACATCTAGATAATGTGAGAAAATGCTAATAATCATAAGCAAAAAGATTGACGCAGTGTATTATAGGTGTTATCATTCACGTGATTGGCTTATAAGGTACTTATAACTAGCAAGGATCAATTCGACAATAAGAAGGGGGGGGGGGGGGTTGAATTAGTGCAGCAGTAAAGATTATGACAAATTCGATGATTTCAAAAAACTTCATATGATGAAAATCGATTTTGATTGCAAGCTTATCGAAAATGTGTTTAACTTGAAGATGATTATGAGAAAGTGGTCAGGAAGTAGAGCAACAACGTAAATAAGTTTGCAGTAAGGATAAAAAGCAAGAAGTAAACACAAATCGATTTTTATAGTGGTTCGGTCATCCGACCTAAGTCCACTCCCGATTCCTCTTCACTCGAGGCCATCGACTTCCACTAGTAGTCATCCTTCAATTGGCAAAGACTAATCTCCCTTTTATAGCCCTCTCTTGCAGGATTTCCCTCACTCTCCTTTAGAGTACATTTCTATGTTTGAGGAGGAGGGACATTATGTTATTACAAGGGTTTCAACAGAGTTTTGGCTTCTTTTTTCTGCTCAATCTTTGCTATCCCAAGCAAGAATAACTAGGGTATTTATAGACCCCAATTGGATTCAAATTCATGTCGATTTTTGGGGTGTTGGCGGTAGCACCACTTGTGCTGGGCGGTACCACCGCCTAGTACACCCTAACACTAGGCGTTACCACCACTAGTCTGGTGGTACCATTGCCTAGGCTTACTAGTCTGTCAGTGTCTTGGGTGGTACCACTTCCCATGCACACTAACATTAGGCATTACCACAACCTATGCTTCTGGGAGATTGAGCCCTATGCGGTTCCACCACCCTAGTCTGACGGTGCCACCACCAGATAGGTTTTAGTAACAATGTTTGGGCCTTGAGTCCGGCCCAAACCTATTCGGGTATGGTCCCAATTGGCCCATAACTGAGTTGGCCCAAATCCAACCTAATTGAACCTAATCCTACTTTGATCTAGACAATTATTACAAAGCGAATCAAAATTAGTTGCCCAGCATGTCATTGGTCCATCGGCACTTCGTTCGGTTCTTCGGCGTATCGTCCTCTCTTGCGACTATTGCCTAATCGGCAGTTGTCTCCCATAACTCTGATCTCCTTAGTGTAACTCCGCTCTTCATGGCTCGATACTCGAATTCTTTATCTGAATCCTTCTGCCAACATATCGACCGGACCTCCAGCTCGATGTCCAATCTTATGACATGTTTTCCTCCAACGCAACGTCGCTTCTTCCTACTTCAATTGTCTAATCCTGATTGAGACTGTACCTACATGACTTAAAATATAGTTAGATCACCAAAACACAATTAATTAGTTTCATCATCAAAATTTGAGATTCAACATAAATACCCCACTCTTTTATGCTTGTGAAGAACAAAAAAGTGAACAAAAAATTGAGATCTAAGTGAAAATGCTATTATAATATTTTGAGGGTTCACATCCACTTATTCTAGCTTAGAATTTTACTTAAGGAGGAGTGAGTTAATTATAAAAGGTTAACTCTTGAATTTATTAAAAGGAGAAAAGATCTATAAAAGGGTGATTGATCTTTGTCCATTGAAGGAAGATCAATAGTGGAAGCCGATGACCTCGACGGAGGAGGAATCGGAAGTGGACGTAGGTCCCCTCTTGCCCTCCCTTCTTAATATCGACTTAATCCTAACAATTGGTATCAGAGCAAGGTTACTCTCAATTTGGTTTAAAACCCAAGAGAGATGGCTTTTGCCGGCAATCAAGAGGGTCATTCTATCATTCATTCTCCTATGTTCAATGAGATGGACTGCACGTATTAAAAATCTAGAACGAGAATTTTTTTACTTTCTATGGATTTCGAGTTATGAAATATTGTTGAAAACAAATTTCAAAAGTCTTCTAATCCAATAAGCAAATGAAATGATTTAGAGAAGGAGACTTTCTCTTTGAACACTAAAACGATGAACGCTTTATTTTGTGCTTTAGATAAAAATAAATTTAATCGAGTTTCTATTTACAAAATGGTACATGAGATTTGACGCATACTTGAAATCACACACGAAGGCACAAGTATGATTAAGGAGTTAAAAATTAATCTTTTGGTTTATAGTTATGAATTGTTTCGTATGAAACCAAGCGAGACCATTGGAGACATGTACACTCGATTTACGGATGTCATCAATAGTCTAAAAGCACTTAGTAAAAGTTTTTCTAATTTTGAACTTATTAACAAGATATTAAGATCCCTTCCAAAAAGTTGGGATCCTAAAATAACGACAATACAAGAAGCCAAGAACTTGAACAACTTTCCACTCGAAGAACTTATTGGGTCTTTGATGACTTACAAAATAACATGTATTATATATGATGAACTTGAGAACAACCTTCCAAAGAATAGGAAGGATTTGACACTTAGAATCAAAGAAGACCACTTGAGAGAAAACTCAAGTCACGATAATGATGATGATGATGATAATGATGATGATGATGAAGATGATGACTTGACACTTTATACAAGAAAATTTTAAAAAATTCATAAAAAAAAACAAAATTAAACAAGTCACTAAAAATAAAAGTGAACTTAAAATGGACCAGATAATCTGTTATGAATATAAGAAGCCGGGGCACTTAAAAAATGAATATCCCCAAGTGAAGAAGATGTAACCGAAGAAAAAGAAAATGCTTAAGGCTACTTGGGATGATTTAAGTGCATCCAAAAATGCGGAGCCAACCAACAAAGAAGTTGCTAACTATACATTAATGACATTTGGTGATGAGGTAAGTGACTCAATCGAAGCTTATTTATCTTTTGATGAGTTATTAACTGTTTTTCATGATTTGTTTGATGAATGTAAACTAGTTGGTAAAAAATATAAATCGTTGAAAATGGACTATGCTTCTCTCTCTAGTGAACTCAAAAAATTAAAAAATGAGAATGATAAGTGTATATTAACTCCTTGTACTCAATGTGAAGAATTAGAGTCACTTAAAAAGGAAAATTTGTTACTACATGAAACTTTAGAAAAATTTAAAATCGAAAGCAAATCCTTAAATATGATCCTTGCTAATAAGGATCATGTTCATAGAAAGGATGAAATTGGCTTTGTGAGTAACACTCATCAAAAGTCAACCATCTTCATTAAAGGCCCAACTTTACATGTTTCAACAAGAAACAAATGTAACTTTTGTTGTAGATTTGGACATCATGCTTATAAATATCCATTTAAGAGGTATAGTCTACATAAGTTAGTTTGGGTTCCTAAAGGAATCTTGAATAACTCAATGAAAATTGATAAGTTAGGTAGATCAATTAATGAGGCACTCAAAGTTAAATATATACCTAAAAGAAAACCTCTTTTCTTGTAGATATGTTTACAATCACAAGCTAGGAGCAAGAGATGGTACCTTGATTGTGGATGCTCAAGGCACATGACCAGAGATCCAACCCAATTCCCTAAGCTCACTAGCTAAAACAACAACGAAAGATCATTTGAATGATTGCTTAATGATTGAAACATGTTGATGAACTTTTTGATCATTTATACATTAACTTTCGGTCTTGAATGATGATGCTAGAGCATACTAGTATTAAGGCTAAAGGACACTAGCTATTTTTAAGAAGCTATCTACATTACCTTCATTAGATTTCTCGAGAAGTGATTTTGATGATGACCTTGATTTCTCTTATATGAGATAATATGTCGGTATTCAAGTTTTCATGATTCTCGAAAATGTTTGTCTAAACTATTCTTAATTCTTTCACTTCATATTTAAGAATTAAGATAATTTTAGATCTTTCATTAACTACTCTCCTATAATTCTTCTTAGTATTGACTAAGAAAAGATTTGACCAAATAAACCAAATTATTTTACCAAACTTTTTTTATGTTCATGACATTAAATTTCACTATCTACAATTTTCTTGTTTTATGATTTGTATTTCTCATGATTGTTTGATGATTGAATCACTATAAGAAAGATGTTAAACGAGGAAGCTTGAATGATCAAAACTACAACTTGAAATAAGCCGAAGGTAGTGTACCAACAATAGCATCACTGGAATTGGCGGTAGCTCTACTAAGGCACACTGCCCCTAGGCGGTAGCACCGCCCGAGACCCTACCCTATAAAAAGACCTTTTAGGGCCGGTGGTAGAACTACCTCCAATCACTCCTCTACCTCTCTAAGTGTCTCTCCACCTCTCATTCCCCCTTCTCTCTCTCTAGAAACTCAAGAGAGTTCCTTTCTTCTACAAATCTTAGGATCAATTTCAACCCTGTTGGAGTTCACTACAAGGGTAATCCGTGAAACTTTTCTCTTGATTTGTTGCTTGATTTTGCTCTTTATATGTAGTTTTTCATTGTTAATACAGGTAGTTCTATGGCACTTAGAAGATCATCAAGGGACGAAGGGAAAAAGGAGATTTGATGAAACCTATGACCCTATACTCTTTGATTCCAATGAGCATACCTTTAAATTTTTAACTTTTGAATTTAGAAGTGAAAACATGTAAATCTAGAAGAGTTAGGGAATTTGGAACCAATTCAATAGTCTACTAACCTAGATGTCCTTCTAATCCTACAAATTATTAAACTTATTTATCCTAGAATTGTTCGATTATTTTATAATAATTTGCATGTAGATGAAGATGATAGAGTATCGACTTATCTCCTAGGGCATCACATATCTAGGATAGTGTAATTTACAACTTTATAGGAATTCTTGAGAAAAGAAGAGGTTGCTACTTTAGAGGACAATGGAACATAGAATCAGTTAGAATCACATACTCTAAGGACTTAGGTATTATTTTTGAAAACTCAGATTTATCTATTATCCCATAAAGTTGTGAACATTTGCTACCCTTTAATATAAAAGTACTTCATCACATCATGATAAGTATTTTACTTTCAAAACAATACCAGCATGATAAAGTTAGTCAAATGGAATTAGAAACGATGTATTGGATTATGGTAAGACATGATAACTATTTTGGATACCTAATATGTCAGAACATGATTGAATTATCAACAAAAGATATGATACTTCCATATGGTGATTTAATCACTAGACTAATACATGTACATGACATTGTGATTCCACCAGATGAGGAAATTATAAAGCTAGATAGATTTAATGTTATCAATAGAAACCTTCTAAGAATATTAAGATGTATAGTAAGAAATGGTATTTGGACTAGATTACCTAGGAGAACTAATCCTCCCCACCTGAACCAGAATCTAAAACACCTATATATATGGGAAATCAATTTCCTCCTACTAGTCCCTTTGAGGCAGCACCTGACGGATCCAACACCCTCCTTATCTACTGACCCTATAATGACTCAACTAGATCAAATTAAATTTTGTTAAGATCAGATCTTAACCGAAATGCAACAAATTCATTGTCAACTTGATACTTTGTTTAGACATTTTTGTTTACCACTAAATGAATAGCTTGTATATTTTTACTTTCTTCTTATTGATGATAAAGGAGGAAGAACTCCTTCTATGTTGTACTTCTTATTTTAGTATACTTTATGACATTATGTGCTTTTTAAAGCTAGGAGCAAGAGATGGTATCTTGATCGTGGATGCTCAAGGCATATGACCAAAGATCCAACCCAATTCCCTAAGCTCACTAGCTAAAACAACAACGAAAGATCATTTGAATGATTGCTTAATGATTGAAATGTGTAGATGAACTTTTTGATCGTTTATATATTAACTTTCGGCCTTGAATGATGATGCTAGAGCATACTCATATTAAAGCTAAATGACACTAGTTATTTATAAGAAGCTATCTATATTACCTTCATTGGATTTCTCGAGAAGTGATTTTGATGATAACCTTAATTTCTCTCATATGAGATAATATGTCAATATTCAAGTTTTCATGATTCTCGAAAATGTTTGTCTAAACTATTCTTAATTCTTTCACTTCATATTTAAGAATTAAGATAATTTTAGATCTTTCATTAACTACTCTCCTATAATTCTTCTTAGTATTGACTAAAAAAAGATTTAACCAAATAAACCAAATTATTTTACCAAACTTTTTAATGTTCATGATATTAAATTTAGGTATTATTTTTGAAAACTCAGATTTATCTATTATCCCATAAAGTTGTGAACATTTGCTACCCTTTAATATAAAAGTACTTCATCATATCATGATCAGTATTTTACTTCTAAAACAAAACCATCATGGTGAAGTTAGTCAAATGGAATTAGAAACGATGTATTGGATTATGGTAAGACATGATAACTATTTTAGATACCTAATATGCCAGAACATGATTGAATTATCAACAAAAGATATGATACTTCCATATGGTGGTTTAATCACTAAACTAATACATGGATATAACATTGTGATTCCACCAGATGAGGAAATTATAAAGCTAGATAGAATTAATGTTATCAATAGAAACCTTCTAAGAATATTAAGATGTATAGTAAGAAATGGTATTTGGACTAAATTACCTAGGAGAACTAATCCACCCCCATCTGAACCAGAATCTAAAACACCTATATATAGGGGAAATCAATCTCCTCCTACTAGTCCCTTTGAGGTAGCACCTCTGACGGATCCAACACCCTCCTTATCTACTGACCCTATAATGACTCAACTAGATCAAATTAAATTTTGTTAAGATCAGATCTTAACCGAAATGCAACAAATTCATTGTCAACTTGATACTTTGTTTAGACATTTTTGTTTACCACTGAATGAATAGCTTGTATATTTTTACTTTCTTCTTGTTGATGACAAAGGAGGAAGAACTCCTTCTATATTGTACTTCTTATTTTAGTATACTTTATGACATTATGTGCTTTTTAAAGCTAGGAGCAAGAGATGGTATCTTGATCGTGGATGCTCAAGGCATATGACCAAAGATCCAACCCAATTCCCTAAGCTCACTAGCTAAAACAACAACGAAAGATCATTTGAATGATTGCTTAATGATTGAAATGTGCTGATGAACTTTTTGATCGTTTATACATTAACTTTCGGCCTTGAATGATGATGCTAGGGCATACTTGTATTAAAGCTAAATGACACTAATGATTTTTAAGAAGCTATCTACATTACCTTCGTTAGATTTCTCGAGAAGTGATTTTGATGATAACCTTAATTTCTCTCATATGAGATAATATATCAATATTCAAGTTTTCATGATTCTCGAAAATGTTTGTCTAAACTATTCTTAATTCTTTCACTTCATATTTAAGAATTAAGATAATTTTAGATCTTTCATTAACTACTCTCCTATAATTCTTCTTAGTATTGACTAAGAAAATATTTAACCAAATAAACCAAATTATTTTACCAAACTTTTTAATGTTCATGATATTAAATTTAGGTATTATTTTTGAAAACTTAGATTTATCTATTGTCCCATAAAGTTGTGAATATTTGCTACCCTTTAATATAAAAGTACTTCATCATATCATGATCAGTATTTTACTTCTAAAACAAAACCATCATGATGAAGTTAGTCAAATGGAATTAGAAACGATGTATTGGATTATGGTAAGACATGATAACTATTTTGGATACCTAATATGCCATAACATGATTGAATTATTAACAAAAGATATGATACTTCCATATGGTGGTTTAATCACTAGACTAATACATGGATATGACATTGTGATTCCACCAGATGAGGAAATTATAAAGCTAGATAGATTTAATGTTATCAATAAAAACCTTCTAAGAAGATTAAGATGTATAGTAAGAAATGGTATTTGGACTAAATTACCTAGGAGAACTAATCTATCCCCACTTGAACCAGAATCTAAAACACCTACATATAGTGGAAATCAATCTCCTCCTTCTAGTCCCTTTGAGGTAGCACCTCTGACGGATCCAACACCCTCCTTATTTACTGACCCCAAAATGACTCAACTAGATCAAATTAAACTTTGTTAAGATTAGATCTTAACTGAAATGCAACAAATTCATTGTCAACTTGATACTTTGTTTAGACATTTTTGTTTACCACTGAATGAATAGCTTGTATATTTTTACTTTCTTCTTGTTGATGACAAAGGAGGAAGAACTCCTTCTATGTTGTACTTCTTATTTTAGTATACTTTATGACATTATGTGCCTTTTAAATGTTATGATGCACTTCTTGATGATATTATAATGCATATGATACTTTATGATTTAGGCATGTAAAATCTTCTAAATGCATGAGCTTCTCTTATACATGTTTTTGATTTTTTGATTTTTAAAAATTAAGTTTTTATCTAGAGCATTTCCTATCGCTTCCTTACATAGATTTTTGATACACTTGTTCCATCATTTGATGAGCATTTCCTATAACCTCTCTATACTTTTGAAAGAAGAGTTTGTATTTTTTGGTATACTTGATTTTTGTGCGATGATCATTTACTATGAATCCTTCTTCTATCTATTTTAAAAAAATAGGGATTTGATTCATGAACCTTTAATATACATATCTTGATCTTTTATGTGATCAATCCTTTCACTCTCTATTTATGAAAGTAGAAGTTTGATTCATGGAATTTCGGTTCTTATAACTTGATGAATGAATTCCTCCCTTCCCTTTTTCTTCTTATTTTTCATATGACAAAGAGGAGATAACAAAAAATATTGTACATCTCAAGAAGAACCTTGCACATCTAAAAAGAAGTACTAGCTTACTTGTTTCAAGAAGCAAAAGTTGCTAACTTGTAGAAATTTTTGCTTAATTTCATCTTTGCTAGCTTGTATAAAATGATGTAAAACTGTCTTGTGTGTCAAATGTTTGGTGTAATGGTATCAAAGTGCTTGCACATCTCCTTTTTATTGATGACAAAAGGGGAGAAATGATGAATGTTTGGTATCATGATGATTGTTTAGTATCATGCTTAAATGATGAATGTTTGGTATCATGATGATTATTGAGTATTATGCTTAAACGGTGAATGTTTGGTATCATGCTTAAAAATGAATGTATGAAATCATAAATTTTGGTATCATGCATGAAGTGATGATTGGTTTATTATCACGTAAATCATGCCAAGTTGATTAGTTTTTAAGATCATACATTAAATTGTGAATGGCCACACCTTGATAACTTGAAATTATGATGATGCACAATGTATGAAATTTTTTTTATCAAAATCGGTTAAAGCTTGAATTCAGTTGTGATTCCTTTTGATTTCAAGTTTGTCTTTTCTCAAGTATGGCATATAGATAAGGGGAGTTAAGGTTAACTCCATCATTAATTAGTTGTCATCATAAAAAAGGGAGAGATTATTGAATCTCAGATTTTGATGATGAAATCAATTGATAAATTATTAATCTAATTCATATGTTGAGAAAAGTATTATATGATTAACTACAATCATGAATAAGGCATAAAGTAGATGTTGAGCTGGAGTCAAAGATCGAATGATTCGTTGGGAGTTCATCGAGAAGTTTGTCAGGAGTTTGCCGGAGCTTGCCGAGAAGTTCGTCGAGAGCTCATCGAGAAGTTCGTTGGGAGTTTGCTGAAAGATCATCGGGAGTTTGCCAAGAGCTTGTTAGGAGTCTATTAGAAGATCGCCGAGAGTCCATCAGAAGTCCGCCAAAAGATCATTGGAAGCTTGCTAGGATTTCTCTAGAAGAACAATTGACATACCAGATATAAAATGCTTAGTTAGTGTCTTAATTATCATAGTTAGCACTTAGTTTAAGTTAAGATTGGGAGATAATCTCACTAACTTAGTTAGAGGCCAATTGGGCCTGAATCAGGACTAGTTTAAGCTGAATTGATAGCCCAAATAGTGACCTGGAACCAAGACTAGGTGGTGGAACCACCCAAGGCTTAGTCTCCTAGGAGGTCTGGGTGATGGTACTACTGGCTGTTAATGTTGGCTAGCGATGGTACTGTCAGATTCTAGTATCCAAGATGCTGTCAAGTGGTAGTAGCGCCAGACTAGGCAATGGTACCACATAAGGTCAGAGAGTATTGGAGGTGGTACCGCTAGTATCCAGAAATCCAAGATGAAACCTTTTTTGGCTCCATTTTTTAAGACAATTGAGGCCTATAAATACCTTACTCTTTTTTGCTTGTGAAGAATAGAAAAGTGACTAAAAAACTAAAGATCTAAGTGAAAACGCTGTTATAATCTTTTGAGAGTTCGCCTCCACTTGTTCTACCTTAATTCTGCTTAAGGAGGAGTGAGCAAATTATAAAAGGTTAACTCTTGAACCTGTTAAAATGAGAAAAGATTTGTAAAAGGGGTGATTGATCTTCACCCATTGAAGAAAGATCAATAGTGGAAGCCAATAACCATGACGGAGGAGGAATTAAAAGTGGACGTAGGTCACAACGACTGAACCACTATAAATTTGGTGTGCACTCTCTTCCTTCTCTTCTTTGCTATTTAGTTATACTGCATACTGTCTTACTTACTTTATGAATATTTTCAAAGTTAAATGCTTTTTCGATATGATTTTATCAACTAGAAAGGATTTCAAATCGTAATCATTTTAACATACGTACTAACTCAGCCCCCCTCCCCCCCTCTCTTAGTGCTGACTTGATCCTAATAGAATCATGTTAGGATCTAGATCAGTACTAAGAGGGGGGGGGGGTGAATTGGTGCAGTAGTTAAGAATGATAAATTTCAGTGATTTAAAAAGATTTCAAAAACTTCGTACGTTGAAAATCTTGTTTCAACTAAAATCAATTTCGATTGAAGCGTATCGAAAATATAATTAACTTGAGAGCATTTAGAGATGAAAAAAGATAGTGATAAGGAAGTAGGGCAGCCAAATAAAATGGTTTGCAAAAAGATAAAAGTAATAAGTAAATGCAAACCAGATTTTTATAGTGGTTCAGTCATACGACCTACATCTACTCCCAATTCCTCTTCTCTTGAGGCCACCAGCTTTCCACTAGTTGTCTTCCTTCCAAAGAGCAAAGACGAACTCTCTTACAGCACCTCTTCTTTTGATGGGCAAAGGAGATAACCCTTACAAGCACTTCACTCCTTTCTTTCGGTGGTATACAAATGAAAACTAGAGGAGGGATGTTTAAAAGGATTTTTATAGCATTTTGTTCCTTTTAAAATCTCTGTACTTGTGTTTGCAACCCAGGGATAAGAGGAGTTTTTATAGGCTTTAATTTGATTCAAACTTGGAGCCAATAACCTTCCCATCTCCGGTTTACCGGGTATTAGTGGTACCACCACCCAGTTTGGCGGTACTACCACCTAACATACTATCACGGTCAGTGTACTAGGCAATGCCACTGCCTATTGGGTGAAACCACTACCCAGGTGCTCTAACACTGGGTGGTACCACCGCCTAGTACATCTTAGGGAGCTAGACCTAAGGCGGTGCTACCGCCATACAGGGTCCAGCACTTCTAATTGGGTCTTAAACCCGGCCTAAACTAGTCCATTATCAGGCTCAATTGGCCCCTACCAGGGTTATATGATTAACACCTAATCATAACCCTAATTATGTGCCAACTATAAAATTAAAGATATTTCCTAAGCTAATACAAAGTCCGGAACATCAAGTCTTCCTCCAGCGAGCTTCTGGCGAACTTCCGATGGCCTTCTGATGAACCCTCGGACACCATTCTACGGGCTCCCGGTAAGCTCCTAGACTTCACGATGATCTTGAAAAGTTTTGACGAGTTTCTATGGTAAACTCCGAACTTTCTTGACGAGCTCTGCAAACTTCCAACGAATCTTTCCGGTGAACTTCCGAAAACCCTTTAGCAAGCTCCCTACTCATTCTCGGCCAGTTCCGGCAGCACTCACGATGAATCTTCGGACTTCCGTCAAACTCTCGAACTCCCAACGATTCCATCATATTTGACTGTGGCACTTTATTTTGCTTTATACCTTCATCGTTATTGTAGTTAATCTGCACACATAAACCTTAACTCTACTTTGATGTAGTTAGTTATACAAATCAACCTCCTATTGCCAGACATGTCATTAGTCGGCGCATCGTCCGGTTCTTCGGTGCATTATCCTCTCTTGTAGCCTATTGCCCAATCGATAGTTGACCTCCGCAACCCCGTTATCCTTGGCACAACACTACTTTTCTTGGCCCGATGCCCGATGTCCGAAGCCTTCTATCGATTGTCGACCGGACCTCCGGCTCGACATCCAATATCTTGACATGATTTCTTCCGGTGCAACGTCGATTCCTCCTGTGTCAACTGTCTAATTCTGATCGAGAGTAGACTACGTGACTTAAAATATAGTTAGATAATAAAACACTATCAATTAGTTTCATCATCAAAATCTGAGATTCAACAATCTCTCCCTTTTTGATGATAACAACTAATTGATGATAGAGTTAACCTTAACTCCCGGAGTTTAACCAAACTCCCCCTATCAATATGCCATATTGATAGAAACCTTGGATTATTCCAAATCCAAGTAACATTCATCACATGTTATAAAATATAATCATGCAAATATATATATAATATTCAATCAACATTACATTGTATGAACTCATCAATCTACTTCTCCCCTTTGTCATCAACAAAAAGGAGAAGTTGCATCATAGCTAGTTTAAAAGATATGCAAGTTTTACAACACACTAGCTATCAATCTAGATATTCAATATATATATCATGCAAATATATATATAATATTCAATCAATATTACATTGCATGAACTCATCAATCTACTTCTCCCTTTTTGTCATCAACAAAAAGGAGAAGTTGCATCATAGCTAGTTTAAAAGATATGCAAGTTTTACAACACACTAGCTATCAATCTAGATATTCAATATACATCATACAACATTTAAGCATAGCAAGTATAGGATTGCAAATTTTCTAAGTTTGCATTTTTTACTTCTTTTGAGATAGTAATTTTTCTTCTCTTGAGATTGCAAGATTGCAATTGTTGGTAGTGTTCATGATAGCAAGTTTTTTCATTTAAGTGTACAAGCTAGCAATTCTTGCTCCCCCTTTGTCATTGTCAAAAAGAAGTGGAGGAGTACGAATAGTCTTTTACATCAATGCTTTGATCATGATTAAATAATAAATTTACATCATGAATTTTCATTATATCAAGTCATGAATTCAAGGGAGTCATAAATAAATCATGATATGAGGAAAATTGATGATAAGCAAGCAAGCAATAATGATAAGCAAGCTAGCATACTTTGCGATACGCAAGCTAGCTCCCTTTCAATTTTTCTCTTTTGCAACTAAGTTTTGCCTTTGCAAGCTATCAACCTTTTGTTTGCAATGAGCTAGTAATTTTTATAAAATTTACAACATTTTAAACATGCAAGCTCATGAGTTTAAAAATAATAATAATACAACTTTGTAATTTCTTTATTCTTATTTTGAGAAGTGTAAGTTTTTCCTTTTTGCAAGTTCTAGCTAACTATGTTTGCTTCATTTGTAATGTGCAAGCTAGCAAACCCTTCTCCCCCTTTGTTAATGTCAAAAAGAAAGAAGGACATAGTTTTCTTCCTTTTTACATCATTTAAAAAATAGTATCAATCAATATCACATGATGCATACATGGCCAAGAAATCAAGTTTTTAGTAAGATCAAGATCAAAAGATATCATTCATGGTAAATATTCTTTTTAGCAAGATCAAGATCATGATTTTAAAACAAATTCTAAACATATTTTCTTTACATTCATTTTCAAGCCATGATAAAAAGAATAAATCAATGATTCAATCATTAAGCAAATTTCTTTTACATCAATTTTCAATCATCGCATAAGGCATACAAGGCAAAGAAATCTTATCATTTCTATATCATGAAAGATATGATATCAAGGCTCATGATTCATTTGAAAATAGATAGCACAAAGAGCAACTTGATTCATACATAGGAATTCTCATCAAGATCACATTTCATAAGAAATTCCAAGTATCAAATATCAAGTAATAATCATATTTCTTAAAATTTCTCAAGTCAAGACGTCAAAAGAAAGTTCATGATTCGGTTGAAACAAAATCTCATTCAAGTCAATTCATCAACTCAAAACTCATAATCAAATTATCATTTTCGAGATTCATAACATGAATAAAGTTATTATCACATCATCAACTTTTTAGAGATTCAAAATGACAAATAGATTTTTGATAAAAACTCATTATCAACTCATCAATTTCATGATGGATTCTTTAACACATCATCAAAATCTCATTCATAATTCAAGTGATTCACAAAATATCATAAATGAATTTATCACTTGTCTTTCATGAAAAAATCGAAAAACTTTTAGAGATAGTAAAATTTCAAGAATCATGCATTTCCCTTTTTATGATTAATTTTATATAAGTATGTCTTTATCTTTTAATGTCAAATAGAGATAAGCATGAAAGTTCAAGACGTAAAAGCAAAATCCATCATCAAGATTTTTAAAGTAAAAAAATATAACACATTAAGCATGGGGCATCTTCGAATAAATTTGATTCAAGAGATTTAGAACATACAAAGATGAGTATCATGTTTAAGACCAAAACATGAGTTTCATCATCAAAATATAATACCTTCAAATCCTCATGCATGATATCATAAAAACATTAAGCATGATAATAAACTTTTATTATCAAGATATTCATCATTTTTGACAAATTTTCCAAAGCTTTAAAGATTGAGAATTTTTACAAAAACATTCCTCTTTTCATGTGATTCAATTCATGCAATTTGGTCTCACATAGAAATGTTCAAATTTTTTATACGAGAGCCAAGCATCAAGTCAAAAATCGAAATCATACACATACATTTAATATTTTCATCATCAAGTATAATTTCATAAGGTATGTTCAATTATTGTTCGAAAACCATGAATGATCATATAAATCCAGAATTATCATCAAAATATTTCATTTTAGAAAATTTGTAAGAGCAAAGTAAATTGATTACACATAAGCATGCTCAAGTCCTTTTTGTATAAAAGATATGTGTCAAGTTTAAAACTAAAAAGATGATTTCATCATCAAAACCATCAAGACCAAACACACAAAATATCATGATAGCACAATTTGCCATTTTTATGTGTTTTATTTCATGTGATTGATCACATATGAGTATGTTCAAATTTTCATATAAAAAGCCATGCCTTATGTTGAAAATGAAACCATCAATATGCTTGCTTCTATCTTTTAATCATGTTTGGTGTGCAAGCATTATCATGAAATATGCGATTATCATGATAATTGATTTTTTTGTGTCAAAAACAATGCATCTTATTTTAAATCGAAATCATCATCGTATTTAGAAATGATTTCATCATCAAGATCATCAAGATAGAAACATTGTTTCAAAATGTGAGATTCAAGTTATTATTTCAAATCCTTATGCATCATCAAGCATGATACTATAAAACATTCTCAAAAATTTTATTCTAATATTCTTTCTTTCATTTTCATTAGTTCTAACAAGATTTTTTCTTTCTTACATGATTCTAGCTTAGTGTTAACAAAGAGTCATGCTCAAATTTTTGCCAAAATCATGCATCATTTTATAAATTCAAAAAACAAGTTTCATCATCACAATATGACACCTTATTACTTTAAAAACTCATGCATGATATAAAATTGTTAAGTATCATATTTAGAATCGAAGAGCAATATAAAACATCAAAATACATACGCATGGAGCATTTTCATTATCAAGCAAGTTTTTACGTAAGCATGCCCAAAAACAAGTAACAACATTCATAGAAGTGCATTATATTTAAAACCAAAAGTCGATATAGAAAGCATATATGGAATTGTATTAAATTTTTAATCATTATCATAAATCAACTGATCATCATTCATAATTTTTACTTTTCAAAAATACTAAAAGGAAAAGCATAATATAATTTTTGAAAATAATTTTTATTTCCTACAATCTAAATTAAGCACTCATGAAAAATTTTAAGTAATTTCATAAAGCAAAGGGGCTTTGGTTGAGTTGCTTACCTTGTAGTCGAAGACCGTCAAAGCCCAATTCGTCTCTTCTTTACTTGATTCTTCTTAGCGAGCCTTCTTCTTCTTCTTTGGTGGCCTCGATTTCTTGCATTCATAGCAAGAGGTTGTGTCCTTTTTAAGTTCATTTATGTTTTTTAATTTTTGTTTAATGAACTTTTTAAAATTCATTGTTATGTGTTCAATGTCCTCTTCATTGTCCTCATCACTTGAGTCATCACTCAAGTGACATTCTTTTATCTGAAGTTTCAAATCCTTCCTGTTCTTTGGAATATGGTTCATGTGTTCATCGAGTTCCATGAAGCTCATTTCATATGTCATTAGTGAGCCAATTAGTTCTTCCAATGGAAATTTATTTAGATCTTTAGCCTCTTGTATTGCGGTTATTTTAGGATCCCACCTTTTTGGAAGGGATCTTAAAATCTTGTTGATGAGATCAAAATCTGAAAAAGATTTACCAAGTGCTCTTAGACTATTGACGATATCCATGAAACAGGTGTACATGTCGTCGATAGTCTCGCTTGGGAACATTCAAAAAAGCTCAAAATCATGTAATAAGAGGTTTACTTTCGAGTCTTTGACTCTACTAGTTCCCTCGTGCATGATTTCAAGTGTGCACCAAATATCAAAAGCCGTTTCGCATGTAGAAATCCGATTAAACTCAAATTTATTTAAAGCACAAAATAAGACATTCATAGCCTTTGCATTTAACAAAAAAGATTTTCTCTAAATCCGACCATTCATTCATCGGTTTAGAGGGAAGTTGAAAGCCATTTTTAATTATATTCCATAAGTTTAAATCCAAAGAAATCAAGAAAACTCATTCTAGTTTTTCAGTAAGTGTAGTCCGATCCGTTAAATAACAAAGGATGAACAATCAAAAAACCTTCTTGAAGGCCATGAAGAGCCATTTCTCATGGGTGTGAATCCAAAAGAGAAATAACGAGGCTCTGATATCAATTGTTGGGATCTAGAGTGGCACTAAGAGGAGGGGGTAAATTAGTGCAGTAGTTAAGAATGATAAATTTCAGTGATTTAAAAGGATTTCAAAACTTCGTACGTTAAAAATCTTGTTTCAATTAAAATCGACTTTGATTGAAGCGCATCGAAAACATAATTAACTTAAGAGTGTTTAGAGATGAAGAAAGATAGTGATAAGGAAGTAGGGCAATCAAATAAAATGGTTTACAGAAAGATAAAAGTAATAAGTAAATGTAAACCAGATTTTTATAGTGGTTCGGTCATACGACTTACGTCCACTTCTGATTCCTCTTCTCTTAAGGCTACTAGCTTTTCACTAGTTGTCTTCCTTCCAACGGGTAAAGATGGGCTTAGGAGATAACCCTTATAAGCACTTCACTCCTCTCTTTCGGTGGTATACAAATGAGAACTAGAGGAGGGATATTTAAAAGGATTTTTATAGTGTTTTGTTCCTTTTAAAATCTTTGTGCTTGTGTTTGCAACCTAGGGATGCGAAGGGTTTTTATAGGCTCCAATCTAATTCAAATTTGGAGCAAAAAACCTTCCCATCCTAGGTTTACCAGGTACTAGTAGTACCACTACTTGTCATTGGTGGTACCACCGCCTGACACACTACCATGGTCAGTGTACTGGGTGGTACCACTGTCCAAGTGCTCCGACACTGGGCGGTACCACTGCCTAGTACATCCTAAAGAGCTGGACCTGGGGTGATATCACCACCAAACAAGGTCCAGCACTTCTGATTGGGCCTTAAATCCGACCCAAACCAGTCCATTATCAGGCCCAGTTGGCTTCTACCAGGGTTATATGATTAACACCTAATCATAACCCTAATTATATGCTAACTATGAAATTAAAGATATTTTCTAAGCTAATACAAAGTCCAGCACATCAAGTCTTCCTCCGGTGAGCTTTCGTGAACTTTCGGTGGTCTTTCGACGAACCCTTTAACACCATTCTATGGACTCCCGGCAAGCTCCTGGACTTTGCAATGATCTTGAAGTATTTCGACGAGTTTCTTTGACAAGCTCCGATCTTTCTCAATGATCTCCATAAACTTCCAATGAATCTTTCTAGTGAACTTCCGAAAACCCTTCGGCAAGCTCCCTACTTATTCTTTGCCAGTTTCGGCAGCACTCACGATGAATCTTCGGACTTCCGTCGAACTCTCGAACTCCTAATGATTCCATCATATTTGACTCCGGCACTTTGTTTCGTTTTATATCTTCATCATTATCATAGTTAATCCTGCACACATAAACCTTAACTCTACTTCGATCTAGTCAATTACACGAATCAACCTCCTATTGCCCAGCACGTCATTGGTCGACGCTTCATCGAGTTCTTCGATGCATTGTCCTCTCTTATGGCCTATTGTCTAATTAGCGGTTGACCTCTATAACCCTAATATCCTTAGTGCAACACCACTCTTCTTGACCCGATGCCCGATGTCCGAAGCCTTCTACCGATTATTGACCAGACCTCTGGCTCGATGTCTAATATCCTAATATGATTTTTTCTGGCACAACATCGATTTCTTCTATGTCAATTATTTAATTCTAATCGAGAGTAGACCGGAGTGACTTAAAATATAGTTAGACAATAAAACTCTATTAGTTAGTTTCATCATCAAAATTTGAGATTCAACAAATCAAAGCTTTACTTTAGTAAATAAAAAGAGGAAGTATTCATAGGAAATGATTATCATATAAAAGATCATGTTGTGCATACCAAAAGTCCATGAATCAAATCTTTATAAATTGCAAGAAGAAGGAATGATAGAAAATAATCTTGATTAAAAGGTAAACTTAAGTTATGAAAACTGAGAAATCCAAAAAATATATAAGAGGAATTCATGCATTAGGAAGATTTAACATGCCTAATTCTCTTCTAATAAAATCAAATTATTTCTCATTCAATAGTTTTGTAAAAATATTAGTTAATTGATGTTTTTGTATCAACAAATTCTAAAGATATATCATGGTTATTAACATGATCTCTAATAAAATGATGTCTAATATCAATATATTTAGTTCTAGAGTGTTGAATGAATTTTTTTGTTAAACATATTGCACTAGCATTATTGCATTTTATAAGGATATTTTTTAAGTGAATTCCATAATCTTCTAATGTATTTTTCATCTATATAACTTGTGCACAACATGCACCTATTGCTACATATTCAACTTCGGTTGTAGATAATGCAATAAAATTTTATTTTCTGGAAGACCAAGAAATAAGTGCATGACCTAAGAGTTGACATGTTCTAGAAATGTTTTTTCTATCTATTCTATTTCTAGCAAAGTCAGCATCAGTATAAGTAATTAATTCAAAATTTTTAGATTTTGGATATCATAATCTTAGATTAGGAGTTCCTTTTAAGTATCTAAAAATTATTTTAATAGCTTTAAAGTAAGATTGCTTGGAATTATATTGAAGCCTAGTACAATGTCTAATACTAAACATAATATCAGGTCTAGTGGTAGTAAGGTACAGTAAACTATCTATCATACCCCTATAAGTCTTTTGATCAAAACATTCTCCATCTTGGTCCATATCTAATTTTGTAGAAGTGCTCATTGGTGTGTTAATAGCCTTAGCACTATCTATATTGAATCATTTTAATAGATCTAAAGTATACTTAGTTTGACTAACAAAGGTTCTATCACTAAGTTACTTAATTTGTAATCCTAATAAAAATATTAATTCTCCCATTAAGTTCATTTCAAATTCCTAACTTATACTTTTGGTAAAAGACTCACACAAAGACTCATTTGTAGAACCAAAAATAATATCATGAACATAAATTTGAATAATAAGAAAATTATTTTTAAAATATTTAATAGACAATGTGGTATCGATCTTGCCTTTTAAAAAATTGCTTTAAACTATAGAGAGCCTTAGATAACTTGCAAATATGATTTGGAAAAAGAATATTTTCAAAACCGGATAGTTGTTCAACATAAACTTCTTCAGAAATAAACCTATTAAGAAAACTACTTTAAACATCTATTTGAAATAACTTAAAATTATTACAACAAGCATAGATAAGGAATAGTCTTATGGCTTCAAGTCTAGCTACAGGAGCGAATGTTTCTTCATAGTCGATACCTTTTTCTTGCTTGAAACCCTTGACCACTAATCGAGTTTTGTTTCGAATCATGATACCAAGTTCATCTTGCTTGTTTCTAAAGAGTTATTTAGTGTCAATTATTAGATGGTCACTAGGTCTAGGAATAAGCTTTCATACCTCATTTCTTTTAAATTGATTTAACTCCTCATGTATTAAAAAAACCTATGAATCATCTTTTAGAGCATCGTTAATACATTTCAGTTCAATTTGAGACAAAAAGGCCGCATTCACATAAAAAATTTTAAAAGAAGAACGAGTTTGAACACCTTTTGATGTATTTTCAATGATTAGTTCCTTAAGATGAATATCTACATACTTCCATTTAATGAGATTTCTAAATTAAAAAAAAATAATTTTGATGATAATTTTGATTTTGATACTTTGAATTTAAATGAAAATTCTCCTCTCCCTAACAAAACAACATGAATAGATTCCTTAATGACTAAAATTCTTTTATTGAAAACACGATAAGCTTTAGAAATAGAGGAATATCTAAGAAAAATGCCTTCATCGGATTTTGCATCAAATTTTCCTAAGGCATCCTTTTCATTCAAGATAAAACATTTATAACTAAAAACTTTAAAATATAAAATATTAGGTCTTTTATTATTTCATAATTCATAAGGAGTTTTAGATAGGAGTGGTCTTACGAGAACCCTGTTCATGCCATAGCATGTTGTGTTAGCAGCTTCGGCCCAAAAGTATTTGGGCAGACTAAGTTCATTTAGCATTGTTCTTATCATCTCTTGTAAACTCCTATTTTTTTCTCTTAATAACTCCATTTTATTTGGATTTCTTGGAGTACAGAAATTATTGTCATACCCATTTAACTCACAAAATCTTGAAAATCATGGTTTTTAATCACTATAAATAGATGAAATCATAAAACCCTTTTTATTTTGAACTAGTTTACAAAATTTTATAAAACATTTAAAAGTATCACTTTTATGTGCCAAGAAGTATGTCCAAGTGTATCTACTAAAGTCATCAATAATTATAAAAATATATTTACTACCTCCTAGACTTGTGATATTAATTGGTCCAAATAAATCCATATGAATTAATTGTAGTGGTCTAGAACTGCTTATTTGATTTTTATATTTAAAGCTACTCTTTATTTGTTTACCTAGTTGGCATGCATCACAAACTTTGTCTTTGATAAATTTAATACTAGATATTCCTCTTACTAGTTCTCTAGTTATAATTTATGAGATTAGTTTTATGCTAGCATGACCTAGTCTCCTATGCCAAAGCCATATATCATTGTTTAAAGCCAAAAAAATATGTTTAATTACAAAAATCATCAATATCAATAGTATATATATTATTATTTCTTAAGGCAATTATAGATCTATTTTTGTATGGTATTTCAATTATACAAGTATTATATTCAAATTTGATGATATATCCTTTATCACATAATTGATTAATGCTTAGTAGATTATATTTTAAATCATCTACTAATAACACATCTTCAATCAAGAGATTTGACTTATTACCTATAGTTCCTTTGCTAATAATTTTTCTCTTGTTGTTGTCTCTAACGGTGGCATATTCTTCATCTTGACTAGTGAGCTTAAAAAAGTGTGTTGGATCTCCGGTCATATGCTTTGAGCATCCACTATCAAAGTATTATCTCTTGCTCCTAGCTTTTAATTATAGACATATCTACAAGAAAGAGAGTTTTGCTTTAGGTACCCATTTAACTTTGGGTTCCTAATGAATAGATCTACCTACCTTGACTATTGACATTGAGATATTTATAATTTTATTAGGAATCCAAACTAATTTATGTGAGCTATATTTTTTAAATACACATTTGTAGGCATAATGACCACATCTCCCACAAAAATTATATTTATTTTTAGGGCAAACATGTAATGTGGTTCCTTTAATAAATACAGTCGATTTTTGTTAAGTGTTGCTACTCACACAACCGATTCCTATTTTTCTATATACATGACTTTTGTTAGCAAGGATCATATTTAAAGATTTGTTACTAATTTTAAATTTTTCTGATGTTTGTTGTAGTAATACATTTTCCTTCTTAAGTGAATCTAATTCTTCATACTTAGTGTAAGGAGTTAACATGTAATTATCATGCTTATTTTTTAATTCTTCAAATTTACTAGAAAGAGAAGCATGATCCTTTTTTAATAATTTATATTTTTTATCAACTAATTTAAATTTATAAAATAAATCATGAAATGCATTAAGTAATTTATCATAAGAAAAAAGAGATTTGTTTGAGTTACATTCCTCATTACCAAATATCATTAATGTTGGGAAATCCTTCAGGGGAGCGACATCACATGCGTAGCAGAAGAACAAAAACAAAATACCCCAGATTTTTTGTAGAAAGTTTTCGTCGTCGTGCGAAGATCGGTGCATCAAAACAAATCTATGAAAACTACATATGTAAAAGAAAGTGCCTAGGGAGATCATATATCCTTGAATCCCTACAGATTTGTAGGAGAGGATGAAGGAGGTCAAGCATCCTCCTCTCTAGCAGTATCTACACGGCAGGGACTATGATGATGCACCTCTTTAGGGAGAGGAGGATAGAAGGTGGCTACCAAAAGAAATCCTCAGCCTATAGAGCTTTAGTTCCCTCCTATTTATAGAGGCCCCCTGTCAACCCTAATGGATCTTGCCCTATTGGGTATTGGATCTCCATCTAATTACCCAAGCCTCTTAGATTAGTAGGTCTCTACCCAATAATCTCTTATTAGTAATTATTGGATCTCATCTTAGGATCTAATAATTCAAGGGCTTATTGGATATCCAATAAGATAGGGGTTCAGCGGATATCTCATATCTGAATCTCTACTCATCGCAACACCTACCATATGTGTGTGACCCTCTAGGCCCAATATCGAGCTGGCCGTGAGTCATACTTGTCAGAACTCTTTCTGACTTAGTGAATTATTATCTCTATAATAATTCACCCAACTTATCGACTACGGACGTACTATGCCACTACTCCATAGTCCCCAAACGATATAGGGGAATCCAATCCTTTGGACCTATCTGTTCTCAATTATCATATATCTATAGTCCCTCATCCATCTAATATCCTAAAGACTCTATATCGAGTATGGTACTGTCAGGCCCATACGGTCTCTCCTTGAGTCTTGCTCTTGTCGGATTCTCTCGAAGAACTCTTTCTCTCTCAATTCGAATAACCTAGGCCAAGGATTTGTTCGAGCAAGAATACATGGGATATTCCTCTCATGATATCGAGAGCGGATAATCCTCTATTGACACTCAATAGCCCTCGTAAGGCTGGCTACTACTCCCAATGACCGACTGTACTAGATCTAGAACTTTCCAAACCTATAAGTCTGGTATCAAAGAGTGGAGTACTCATATAGGACATCCTTAGTGTCTTAAGTCTAAGGACCAAATACACTATTGGGACTACGGAATTGCTGTCTGACATGAGGTATCAATAACCATCTAGCATTCTATAGGTGGATCAATCAGTGAACTCATTCCCCAATGAGCACCTGTATTGTACTCTTAGTATCCCCACACGAGTAACTATGAGACCAACCACCTCCATCATATGGATGGGTATACAATACACCAATCTATCCGGTTATCTCAATGTCCCTCTTGAGTAACCTATGACTAGGATAATTTAGGGTTTGTGTTTAAAGGTGAATCAATCTCATTATCATGATCTCATCATGATCCGATTCCCATTGCACAGATCCAAGGACATCACAATATACATTTAGATAATGTGAGATAATGCCAATAATCATAAGCAAAAAGATTGACGTAACGTATTACAGGTGCAATCACTCATGTGATTAGCTTGTAGGGCACCTATAACTAGTAATTAATACATAGTTTGCCACTTCGTCTTTATTGGTTTGCTCTTTGTCTTTAGATGCACTCGATTCATCCCAAGTTATCTTGAATGTTTTTTTTTCTTTAGTAGCTTCTTCTTTACTTGGAGATATTCATTTTTGAAGTATCCTAGCTTCTTGCATTCATAGCATATTATTGTGTCATTTTTTAGTTTGTTTTTATTCTTAGTATCTTGTTTTGTTTTGTTCCTTTTAAAGAATTTTTTTAAATTTTCTTGTAAGTAGTGCTAAGTCCTCATCATCACTTAATCTTTTACTCGAGTGGTCTTGTTTAGTTCCAAGTGATAAATCCTTTCTGTTCTTTGGAAGATTGTTCTCATGTTCATCATGTGTCATACAAGTCATTTTATAGGTCATTAAAGACTTGATAAGTTCTTCAAGCAAAAAATTATTCAAGTCTTTTGCTTCTTGTATTGTCATTACTTTTGGATCCCAACTTTTTGGAAGGAATCTTAAAATTTTATTAACAAGTTCAAGATTCAAAAAACTTTTACCAAGTGCTTTCAAACCATTGATGACATCCGTAAAATGGGTGTACATGTCTCCAATGGTTTCGCTTGGTTTCATTCGAAATAACTCAAAACTATGTATCAAAAGATTGATTTTCGACTCTTTAACTTTGTTGAATCTCATATTTTGATGATGAAATCAATTGGTAAATTATTTGATCTAATCTATATGTTGAGAAAAGTATGCATGATTAACTACGATACCGATAAAGGCATAAAGCAAAATAAAATGCTGGAGTCAACTTTGATCAACTCGTTGGGAGGCCCAGAGTTCATCGGGAGTCCGAACATTCATCAGGAATGCTGCTAGAATTGGTCGAGAATGCGTCGGGAGCTTACCAAAGGGTTCATCGGAAGTTCACTGAAAAGTTCGTCGAAAGTTCGCAGAGCTCGTCGAGAAGATCAAAGCTTGCCAAAAAAGCTCATCGGGACTCGCCAAGAAAATCATCATGAAGTCTAGGAGCATGCCAGGAGTTCACAGGAAGATGTCCGAGAGTTCGTCGTAAGTTCACTGAAAACTCATCGAAAGAAAACCTAAACTTACCTAACTAATTTTGTTTTGTATATGCCTTAATTATAGTAGTTAGTACGTAATTATGGTTAAGTTTGGAAGGTAATCCCACTAACCCTATTAAGGATCAATTGGGCCTAAAATTGGACAGGTTTGGGCCGAATTCAAGACCCAACTACGTTGCTGAACCCTATCTAGTGGTGGCACTGCCAGACTGGGACGGTGGAACCGCCCAGGACTTAGTCTCCCAAGAGCCTAGGCAGTGGTACCATCGGTAGTTAATAACTACCAGGCAGTGGTATCGCCAGTCAAGTGGTGGTACCACCCTATTCCAATACCCGAGACTCTGCTCTAGCGATAGTACCGCCAGATTGGACGGTGGTATCGCCCAATGTCAAAGTCAACTGGTAGTGATACCGCTAAGACCTTAAAAATCCAGGATGGGACCTTTTTTGGCTTCATTTTTAAAGTCAATTGAGGTCTATAAATATCCCTTACTTCTCACCTAGTTGAGATAGAGAAGTGATTAAAACTAAACCGAAACTATAGTGAAATAGCTTACAAAAGTTGAGAGTTTACCTCCACCATTTCAAAGTGTAAAAGATTGTAAAAGGAGAGTGAGCCACTTGTAAAAGTTCTATAAAGGGGTGATTGATCTTTGCCCTTCAAGAAAGATCAATAGTGGAAGTCAATGACCTCATCGGAGGAGGTATCGAGAGTGGACGTAGGTCGGACGATCGAACTACTATAAAATTGGCATATTCCTCTCTTAGTGCGTACTTTACTTTTGTTGCATTCTATTTTACTTCATTGCAACTATCCAATCTCCTCTTCTCTACTCACTTACGATCTTATTCGAATCATATGACTTTTCAAAATGATTTTCGTCGAACAAAATATTTTCATTGTATGAAGTTTTCCAAAATTGCTTAAACTATTCTTTTTATCGAATGAAGGTTCCGAAAGTATTTAAATTATCAAAATGTTTCATTCTTAACCGCTGCACTAATTCACCCCCCCCCCCCCCTCCGCTGCTCTAGATCGCAATAATAACAAGGGTAAAATCATTGGCAAGGGAACCATAGGTAACAAATCAAACTTTTTGATTGAAGATATGTTGTTGGTAGATGGCTTAAAGCATAATCTTTTGAGTATTAGTCAATTATGTGATAAAGGATACATTATTAGATTTGAATCTAATGCTTCCATTATTGAAATACCATATAAAAACACATCTGTGATTGCCCTAAAACAAAATAATGTATACACTATTGACATTGATGATCTTTGTAATGAAATGTGTTTTTCGATTTTGAATGACGATGCTTGGCTTTGGCATAGGAGATTAGGTCATGCTAGCATGAAACTAATCTCTCAAATCTTATCTAGAGAACTTGTTAGAGATATTTCTAACATTAAGTTTATCAAAAACAAAGTATATGATGCATGTCAACTAGGAAAACAAATAAAAAATAGTTTTAAATCAAAGAATCAAATAAGTACCTCTAGACCATTGCAATTGATCCACATGGATTTGTTTAGACCAATTGATACAACAAGCCTAGAAGGTAGTAAGTATGTCTTTGTAATTGTAGATGATTATAGTAGATATACTTGACATACAAAAGTGATTGCTTTAAGTGTTTTTTGAAGTTTTGTAAACTTGTTCAAAGTGAAAAAAGCTTTATGATTTCATCAATTCAAAGTGATCACGGTGGTGAATTTCAAAATCGTGATTTTCAAAACTTTTGTGAATTCAATGAATACAACCATAATTTTCTACTCTGAGAAATCCTAAACAGAATAGAGTAGTAGAAAGAAAAAATAGGAGTTTATAAGAAATAGCAAGAACCATGTTAAATGAACATAGCATATCCAAATATTTTTGGGTCGAAGCCATTAATATGGCATGCTATATCATGAATAGGGTTCTAGTAAGACTATTACTTTTCAAAACTCCTTATGAATTGTGGAATAATAAAAACAACCCAATATTTTATACTTTAAAGTTTTCAGTTGTAAATGTTTTATCTTGAATGAAAAAGATGCCTTAGAAAAGTTTGATGCAAAATCTGATGAAGGCATTTTTCTTAATTCTATTTTGAAAGTCTTTCGTGTTTTTAATAAAAGAATTTTGATTATAAAAGAATCTATTCATGTTGTCTTTAATGAAGTTTTTGAATTTAAAAAAATTGATTTTAATGATGATCTTGATTTTGATGGCTTGAATTTGAATGAAACCTCTCCTCCCACTAGCAACTTGGATGTATCTTCTTCTGAAATATCCTTACCTAAGGAATGGAAGTATGTATATACTCATCTTAAGGAGCTAATAATAGGAGACACATCAAAGGGTGTTCAAATTGAACCTAAATGCATTGACGAGGTCTTGAAAGATAATTCATGGGTTATCACAATGTAAGAGGAATTAAACCAATTTGAGAGAAATGAGGTGTGGAAGCTTGTTCCTAGACCTAGTGACCATTTAGTTATTGGTACTAATTGTTGAATCTCGGATTTTGATGATGAAACTAATTGAGTGTGATTTGTTATCTAACTGCGTGTTGTGTTACGCAGGTCTACTATCGATCAGGATATTGGGTGTCGAGCCAGAGGTTCGGTCGACTATTGGCAGGAGGCTTCGTACGTCGGGCATCGGGCCAAGAAGTGCGGAGTTGCGCCATGGATATCGAGTTTGTTTGTGCGGGAGTAACTACGAAAGGGATGAAGACGTAAAGCGAAATCAAGGGCAAGTCCGGCGCGATGGATCGTTGGGAGTTCGAGAGTTTGTGAGTCAAGATTCATTGGGAGTGCCGAAACTGGCCGAGAACAAGTAGGAGCTTGAAGGGTTTTGGAAGCTCGCCGAGGTTCGTCGGAAGTTCGGAGCTTGACAAGAAAGATCGAAGCTTGCCAAAGAAGCTCGGGGGAACTCGCCAAAATCATCGTGGAGTCCCGAGCTTGCCGGAGTCCGCAGGATGGTTTCAGGATCGTCGGAAGACCACCGGAAGTTCGCCGAAAGCTCGACGGAAGAAGACTTGACTTGCGGACTTTGTAATAGCTTAGGAAATGTCTTTAAAATTCGTAGTTAGCACATATTTTGGGTTAGGATTAGATAACCCAAAGTGGGGGCCCATTGGGCCTTGATTAGATGAGTTTGGGTTTCCGTAAGCCAACAGTACGTCGTAGCATATGCTGTATGCAGGCTAAGCATGTACTATAAACCGGCTGTAGCGCGGTGGAACCGCCGCCAGAACGCTGCAGGGCGGGTACCGCAGACGTCGATCAACAAGCGTCTGGCGGTGGCACCGCTCGCGGCGTGTGGCACCGCCTCTGACCACCAGAAACATTGGAACTCCAAATTTATTTGAAATTTGGAGCCTAATTTTGAATCCACTTTGGATCTATAAATACCCCTCCCTTTCCCAGCTGAAAGGGAACCCTTTTGAGCAAAAATTCTAAGTCTTGAGCTTGTGAAGAGTTTTGAAAAGTCTTGTTTTGCTAGTGTTCACCTTCTTCCCTATCTTGAGAGATCTTGTACAAGTGTGAACATCTTGTAAAGGGTTGTAAAGGGGTGTTTGATCCTTCCCCTTCAAAGGAATTGCTAGTGGAAGAGCGGAGCCTCATCGTAAAGGCTTCAAGAGTGGATGTAGGTCATTTGACCGAACCACTATACATCTTTGTCATTTGACCGAAACACTCCATGAATGTGTGAGTGTTTACATTCTTGAAGCATTTCTTTACTTTGCTACAAGTTATTTAGTTCATAGTTATTTCCTTTACGCAAGCAATTACTTTCAAGTTCTCTTTCGCCAAATCGAGATCTTCCTACGAACGTGTGTTTTTACAAAATCGGTTTCAAGAGTACAATTTTAATCTGCTGCACTAATTCACCCCCCCCCCCTCTTAGTGCTGCTCGATCCCTAACAATTGGTATCAGAGCCACGTTCTTTCTCTTTCGGATTTACACCCGTGAGAAATGGCTCTAAATAGTTTTCAAGAGGGCTTTTCGGTTTTTTATCCACCGTTTTTTAACGGTTCGACTATACATATTGGAAAACTCGAATGAGAGTTTTCATGCTTTCAATGAACTTGGATTTGTGGAACATCATCGAAATGGCTTTCAACCTTCCTCTAAACCGACGAACGAATGGTCGGATTTGGAGAAAAGGTTATTTTCTTTAAACGCAAAGGCTATGAATGCCTTATTTTGCGCTTTAGACAAAAATGAGTTCAACCGGATTTCTACATGCGAACGACTTTTGACATTTGGCTAACTCTTGAAATCACGCACGAAGGAACGAGTAGAGTCAAAGACTCAAAGTTAATATTTTGATGCACGATTTTGAGATTTTCCGAATAGCACCAAGTGAGACTATCGATGACATGTTCTCCGTTTCTCGGATGTCATCAATAGTCTAAAAGCTCTTGGTAAATGTTTTTCGACTTTGAACTCGTAAACAAGACTTTAAGATCTCTTCCAAAAGATGGGATCCGATAATAACCGCAATACAAGAAACAAAAGATCTAAATAACTATCCTATTAATGAACTTATTGGGTCTTTAAAGACCTATGAAATGAGTTTCTTGAACATTTAGAACATCATGAACATGATGAACATTTGATCACCTTCTAAAGAACAAGAAGGTTTTTGAATATCGGACAATGGATGCCACTTGAGTGATGACTCAAGTGATGAGGACAATGAGGACATTGAATACATAACAATGAATGTTAACAAGTTCATTAAACAAAAATTAAAAAACACAAATGAACTTGAACGGAGAAAGAGGCCAAAGAAGAAGAAGAAGGCTTGGAAAGAAGAATCAAGAAAAGAAGAAGCAAACTACGCTTTAATGGGCTTCACAATGAGGTAAGTAATTTAACTTCCTTGAATTATTTTGAAATTACTTGATGATTTCCATGAATGCTTAACTTAGTTTGTAGGATTTTTTTTTATGCTTTTCTTGTGTTTTTAGAAATTAAAAAAAAATTTCGAAATTATACTATGCTTTTCTTTATAGTATTTTTGAAAAGTAAACATATGAATGATGCAAGATTTGTGATAATGCTTAGATTAATCCATGCATATGTATCTTGATGGTTTACATTGTCTCCAAATATGAATGCTTGATGATTTTATATCATGCATGAGCTTTGAAGTAATAAAGTGTCATATTGTGATGATGAAACATATTTTTGAATTTATAAATAGATGCATGATTTTGGCAAAAATTTGAACATGGCCTTTTAACATAAAAATTGAAAGTGTGCTATCATTTTTACATATTTGGTCTTGACGATTTTATGACTAAGCTTGTGTTTTATTTTGATACATGTTTTCATAAAAATTTTGAATATGCTCACATCAAATTGCTTAAAATGAAAATGTTTTTTTTCTCATTCTATTGAGATGAATGAATTCATGTTATGAGTCTTGTGAATCTCATAAAATAAAAACATGATGAATACTTTAAAAATGTGCCTCATGTTTTCGGTCTTAATGATTTCTCTTGAAATATGCTCTTTGGACCTATATGAAAAACATGAATATACTCATATGAACGTCAAATCACTTGAAATGGAACACATAAAAAATGAGAAATTACACTATCATGATGCTTTACGTGTAATGCTTTTGATCTTAATAGGCTAAATGACAACTTGTATTTCAAATTTATACAATGATGGCTTCCATATAAATGTTTGAACATACATTATGAAATCATCATTGAAATGAAAATATTAAAAGTTTGTTATCATGCTTAATGATTTTGTGATATCATATCTTGATGAAAAACTCATGTTTCGGTTTTAAAATTTGATACTCATCTTTTGAAACATGAAACATATTATCATGATAAATTAAATCTCATGTCTTGGAATAATATGTTGCATTTATGTCTTGACAATTTTTATAATGAAGTTTGTCTTTCGATGTTGAATGTTGATATTTCTATTTTATTTGACATTAAAAGATAAAGGCATGTTTATTTGAAGTAAATTATAAAAAGGAAATGCATGATTCTTGAAAATTTTTCTATCTCTAAAGTTTTTGGTCTTGATGAATCCATGTGGATCTCTTGAATCGAATCTTTTGGAAAGTACCACATGCTTAATGTGATTCGACTTAATGACAATTTGTCTTTTCGTCTTGAATGTTGACATTTACTTTTATTAAGGGCAAATGCATGGTTATAAGAAGCAAATCACATATAAAAACAAAATGCAATCCTTTATATCAATCTTATCAATTTTTCTATAAGAAATTCATGAATCCATGCTTATCATGTATGAATTTATTGAATGAGATTTTGAGGATGATTCTAGTTTTGACTAATGCTTGATTTGTATTTATGTCATAAGACACGTTTTAAAATTGAATCATGCTTCAATCATGTTCTTTATCCCTTAATTCATTTTGTTCTCCTATATTTCCTTTTATTTACCATAGAGGAGAATCTTCTAAATGAATTATGAAATTGATGATTTGATAATAAGTGTTTATCAAAAATCTATTTATCATTTTGCAATCTCTAAAAAGTTGATAATCACTCATTCATGTTGTGAATCTCAAAATGTTTTTGATTTGATTAGGAGTTTTGAGTTGACAAAATGAGTTTGAATAATTTTATGACTCCTCTCTTGATCTCTTGAAATCATGACATTGAATTCTTGACTTGAGATATTTTTGCAAATTGAAATACCTTCCTCTATGATTGCTTCCCATTTACTAAAGAGGAAAACAATTCAAGTCTTGATATATCGATAAGTGATACTTGAAATTATTTTTATGATTCATGATGAATTTAGATCTATCATGTATAAATCAAGTTGTTGCTCTTACTATCAAATGAATCATGAGCCCTGACATCACATCTTTTATGATATAAAAATGATATGATTCTTACCTTGTATGCCTTTTGTGATGATTTGAACATTGATGTAAAACAAAATTTATATTCTTCCCTTTCCCTTTATTTCCTTCTTTAACGACAAAAGGGGAAAGAAAGCATGTTAACATCATTAATCATGACTTGATTTTGATTTCTTGAACTATATATTTGAGATTCTATTTATGAAATCATGATCGTGATGATTTGAAAACTCCTACATGTAAATCGAGATTTTCTTCATGACAAATATATATAAATTTTGTTTAT
The DNA here is from genome assembly GCA_023547065.1 of Musa troglodytarum. NCBI lineage: Eukaryota > Viridiplantae > Streptophyta > Magnoliopsida > Zingiberales > Musaceae > Musa > Musa troglodytarum. The sequence goes on along the minus strand of CP097510.1, from coordinate 82,766,033 downwards.
TCATGAATTGATCTTTAATGAGATGACTTCCTTGTGTGATGATTGAAAATTAATTTTCTTTCTGATGAATCATTGAATCATGACTTGATCTATGCTACCTTTTTTATATATATATCATGATTCTTGATTGTATACCCTTTATCATGAATTGAAAATTGACGATAAAGAAAGTATTTCTGAATCGTGATTTTGATTTCTCGGAACTATATGTTTAGAATTTGTTTGAAAATCATGATCTTGATCTTGATTATGAATGGTTATGAATCATGAATGATATCTTTTGATCCTTATTGATTTTTCATATTGATATCTATCATTACATGATATGATTGAATGATTGATTGATACAAATTTAAATGATGTGAAAAGTTGTTAAAGGAAGAAAACAATCTAAATTTTGATATTTCAATATTTGATACTTGGAACATTTTAAAATGTGTTCTTGATGAGAATGTTTGAAATTGCTCTTTTTATCTCATGAAAAGAGGATGTAAAAGAAAATCTTTGTATTTGATCCTACTATTCTTTTTGACAAAAACAAAGGGGGAGAAGATTTATTGCTAGCTTGCAACTTCAATGAAAAATTTCCTAGCTCGATCATTGAAATGAAGGAACATCCTATCATGAACATTTTAAATGTTGCTAGCATGCTACAAAAGCAAACTGCAAACTTGCTATGATGAATTGTAAGAAGCAAGTGATGGATTGCTATGCTTGGACATCCTTGAAAAATTTGCCATGATTGAATGTTGAATGTTGATGAAAATAGCTAGTATGTTGTAAAGTTTGCATATTCTTGAAAACTAGCTATGATGTTACTTCTCCTTTTGTTGATGACATAGGGGAGAAGTAGATTGATGACTTCATGCTTTGTATTGAATATTTTATATATTTGCATGATGGTTTGACTATTCTCATAAACATTGTGATGAATGTTGCTTGATCCGATAATCCAAGTGTTCTATCAATGGCATATTGATAGGGGAGTTTGTGTTAAACTCCGGGAGTTATGGTTAACTCGTTACCATCAATTAGTTGTCATCATCAAAAAGGGGAGATTGTTGAATCTCGGATTTTGATGATGAAACTAATTGAGTGTGATTTGTTGTCTAACCGCGTGTTGAGTTACGCAGTCTACTATCGATCAGATATTGGGTGTCGAGCCAGAGGTTCGGCCGACTATCGGAGGCTTCAGACGTCGCATCGCCAAGAAGTGCGGAGTTGCGCCATGGATATCGAGTTTGTTTGTGCAGGAGTAACTACGAAGGGATGAAGACGTAAAGCGTAAATCAAGGGCCAAGCCGGCGCGATGGATCGCTGGGAGTTCGAGAGTTTGACGGAAGCCTCAAGATTCATTGGGAGTGCCGCCGAATCCGCCGAGAACAAGTAGGGAGCTTGCCAAGGGTTTTCTAAGCTCGCCGAGGTTCGGCCGAAGTTCATGAGCTTGACAAGAAAGATCGGCGCTTGCCAAAGAAGCTCGGGAACTCGCCAAAATCATCGTGGAGTCCGAGAGCTTGCCGAGTCCGCAGGATGGTTTCCGAGGGATCGCTTCGGAAGACCGCCTAAGTTCGCTAAGCTCGACGGAAGAAGACTTGACTTGCGGACTTCGTAATAGCTTAGGAAATGTCTTTAAAATTCGTAGTTAGCACATATTTTGGGTTAGGATTAGATAGCCTTAAGTGGGGCCCATTGGGCCTTGATTGGGATGAGTTTGAGCCAGAATTTTTGCAGCTAGTAGAAATTCGCTCTGTGCGTACTCTTGTAGCATGGCGCTCATGCGCATGGCGGTGGAAACGCTGCTGTAGGCGATAGTACCACCCGCTCTTATGCGGCGGTAGGCCTTTGCACAAGCGATGGTACACTATCGTCGATCAACAAATGTCTGTGGTGCTTACTTCCGCCTGAAACATGAAACATTGGAACTCCAAATTTATTTGAAATTTGGAGCCTAATTTTGAATCCACTTTGGATCTATAAATACCCCTCCCTTTCCCAGCTGAAAGGGAACCCTTTTGAGCAAAAATTCTAAGTCTTGAGCTTGTGAAGAGTTTTGAAAAGTCTTGTTTTGCTAGTGTTCACCTTCTTCCTTTTCTTGAGAGATCTTGTACAAGTGTGAACATCTTGTAAAGGGTTGTAAAAGGGGTGTTTGATCCTTCCCCTTCAAAGGAATTGCTAGTGAAAGAGCGGAGCCTCATCGTAAAGGCTTCAAGAGTGGATGTAGGTCATTTGACCGAACCACTATACATCTTTGTGTCCATGAATGTGTGAGTGTTTACATTCTTGAAGCATTTCTTTATTTTGCTACAAGTTATTTAGTTCATAGTTATTTCCTTTACGCAAGCAATTACTTTCAAGTTCTCTTTCGCCAAATCGAGATCTTCCTACGAACGTGTGTTTTTGCAAAATCGGTTTCAAGAGTACGATTTTAATCCGCTGCACTAATTCACCCCCCCCCCCTCTTAGTGCTGCTCGATCCCTAACACTAAATGGGTCTTTAGAAACAAGCAAGATGAATTTGGTATTGTAGTTAGAAACAAGACTAGATTAGTGGCCAAGGGTTTCAACTAAGAAGAAGGTATTTGTTGAATCTCGGATTTTGATGATGAAGTCAATTGGTGAAATATTTGTGCTAATTCACCTTGTCGAGATAAGTGTGCAGGAACAACTACGAAGGGTAGAAAACATAAAGTGATCAAGTCCGTCGGGGGTTCAAGTTCTCATCGGAAGTCCGAGAGATTTTCGGATGTGTTGCCGGAACCATCAAGGATCAAATCAGGGACTTGCCGAAGTTTTCGGAAGTTCCTCTCAGAGATCATCGAAGGTTCGCAGAACTCACCGGGATGATTCGAAACTAGCGAAGACTCGTTGAAGCTCGCCATACAATCAGGTGTCTTTGAGAATCCACGGAAGCAATTCGAGGAAGCATCGAAAGCTTGATGGAATCTCGCGGAAGCATGTCGGATCAAATCACGTAACTTGTGTTTTAATGTTCGTAGTTTGCACATAAGTAAGGCAAGGTGAGGAAAAATCCTTGCCTAAAATCGTGAGGGGCCAACCGGGTCTCTGCTGAGCCAAGTGAAGGCTCAAACAGGGCTCATTCGGCCAAGGCCGAATGAGGCAGGCGGCTGAACCGCCAAGCCTGGGGCGGTGGAACGCTGGCTGGCGGCGATACGCCTGCTCAAAGACGGCGGTGGCACCGCTGTCTAGCGTAACACCGCCCTTGTTAAATAACAGCAATGGATCACTTTGGTAGCGTAGCACCGCCGATCTCTAAACCAGGCGGTGGAACCGCCGATCGCGATGGCACCGATCACCCGATCGGCGGTGACACCGCTGTGCAAGCGTGGCACCCGCCAGTCAAAAAACGATGTGGTGGCACCGCTTTGGCACCGCCTCTGACCATCTGTTCTTGGAACTCCAAATTTATTTCAAATTTGGAGCCCAATTTTGAATCCACTTTGGATCTATAAATACCCCTCCCCTTCCCAGCTGAAAGGGTAACCTTTTGAGCAAAAAAGTCTAAGTCTTGAGTTCTTGAAGTGTGTTGTAAAGTCTTGCTTTTGCTAGTGTTCACCTTCTTCCCTTTCTTGAGAGATCTTGTACAAGTGTGAACATATTGTAAAGGGTTGTAAATGGGTGTTTGATCCTTCCCCCTCAAAGAGATTGCTAGTGGAAGAGAGGAGCCTCATCGAAAAGGCTTCAAGAGTGGATGTAGGTCATTTGACCGAACCACTATACATCCTTGTGTTCATGAATGTGTGAGTGCTTACTTTCTTGAAGCATTTCCTTACTTTGCTGCAAGTTATTTAGTTCATACTTGTTTCCCTTAAGCAAGCAATTTCTTTCAAGCTCTCTTTCTTCAAATCGAGATCTTCCTCTGACGTGAGTTTTTCGTAAATCGGATTCAAGTAAACGGTTTTAATCCGCTGCACTAATTCACCCCCTCTTTTAGTGCCTTTTAGTTCCTTTCAATTGGTATTAGAGCAAGGTTTGCTCTCATATTGGTTTAAAACCCAAGAGAGATGGCCTACTCGGTATGCAAGAAGGTCTCTCCATTACTCGTCCACCTATGTTTAATGGGTGGATTATACGTATTGGAAGACTCGTATGAGGATTTTCTTATTTCCATGGACTTGAACTTTGGAGCATTGTTGAAAATGGCTTTGCAAAATCCTCTCTTCCAATGAGTGAATGGAATGAGTCGGAGAAGAAGATTTTTGCTCTCAATGCAAAGGCTATGAATGCCTTATTTTGTGCACTTGACAAGAATGAGTTTAATCGGGTTTCTATTTGTGAATCAGCATTTGATATTTGGCATACTCTTGAAATCACTCATGAAGGCACTAGCCGAGTGAAAGAGTCCAAAATTAACATTCTTGTGCATTCTTATGAACTTTTTTGGATAAAACCAAGTGAGTCCATTGGAGACATGTACACCCGCTTCACGGATGTCATCAATGGACTAAAAGCTCTTAGTAAAGGTTTTGAATTTTGAATTGGTAACCAAAATTTTAAGATCCCTTCCAAAAAGTTGGGATCCAAAAGTGACGGCCATTCAAGAGGCCAAGGATCTTAAAGTATTTCCGCTTGAAGAACTTATCGGATCTCTAATGACTTATGAGATGACATGCCATGCTCATGAAGAGCTTGAGAATACCCTTCCAAAGAACAGGAAGGATGTGGCACTTAGAACACAAGAAGACCACTTGAAAGGAACATCAAGTGATGAGGACAGTGACAAAGATATTGCTCTTCTAACTCGAAAGTTTAAGAAATTTATAAGAAAGAACAAATTCAAAAATGACACAAAAGGCAAATTTGAACACAAAAAGGACCAAGTCCTTTGCTATGAATGCAAGAAGCCGGGACACTTCAAGAATGAAGGCCCTCAAGCCAAGAAGAAGCAATTCAAGAAGAAACAAGCTTTGAAGGCCACGTGGGATGATTCAAGTGACTCCGAGGTTGAAGAGGCTAGCAACAAAGAGGAGGCAAACTTCGCACTAATGGCATTTGGAGAAGAGGTTAGTAGTTTACTTTATGAAGAGTTATCTTTTGATGAACTTTCTATGGCTTTTCATGAGTTATTTGATGAATGTAAAACTATTAGTAAGAAGTTCAATTTGCTTAAAAGGAGCATGCTTTGTTACAAAGTAAGTTAAATAGTCTTCAAAACCCTTCTCTACCCCATGCTCTAAGTGTGAAGACTTAGATGCAACAAAGAGGAGAACTTGCTACTCAAAGAGACCTAAACAAGTTTAAGGTCGGTAGCAAGGGCTTAGACATGATTCTTGCTAACAAAGGTCATGTCGGAAATAGAAGTGGTATTGGATTTGTGAGAGGTTCTCATCAAAATCCCACCACCTTCATTAAAGGGCCTACATTGCATGTATCACCACATATGAAATGTAACTTTTGTGGCAAATCGGGACATGTTGTCTACAAATGTCCATTCAAAAAAATTGATCCACAAAAATTGATATGGGTTCCTAAAGGAACCATAAACGATTCAATGATGAATTGCAAAGTAAGTAGGTCATTTTGTAAGGAACCCAAAATCAAATGGGTACCTAAAAATCATCCTCTTTTGTAGACAAATTCACAAGCTAGGAGCAAGAAATGGTATCTTGATAGTGGATGCTCAAGGCACATGACCGGAGATCCATCTCATTTCTCTATGCTCTCTAGCAAAGAAGAAGGATATGTCACCTTCGGAGACAACAACAAGGGTAAAATCATTGGTAAAGGAACCATAGGTAACAAATCTAATTTTTCAATTGATGATGTGCTACTAGTTGATGGCTTAAAACATAATCTTATAAGTATTAGTCAACTATGTGATAAAGGTTATGTTGTTAGATTTGAATCTAATGTTTGCATTATTGAAAAACCCAACAACAACATATCCATGATTGCTTTAAAACAAAACAATGTCTACACCATAAATATTGATAAACTAAGTAATGAAATGTGCTTTTCGGTTTTGAATGATGATGCATGGCTTTGGCATAGGAGACTAGGACATGCAAGCATGAAACTAATCTCTAAGATTTCATCTAGAGATTTAGTAAAAGGTATCCCAAACATAAGATTTTTTAAGGATAAGGTATGTGATGCATGTCAACTAGGGAAACAAATAAAGACTAGTTTCAAATCAAAAAATCAAATTAGCACCACTAGACCATTGCAATTGATCCACTTGGACTTATTTGGACCAATTGACATAACAAGTCTAGGTGGTAGCAAATATGCCTTTTGTAATTGTGGATGACTATAGTAGGTACACTTGGACCTATTTCTTAGCTAATAAAAGTGATTGTTTCAAATGTTTCTCAAAATTTTGTAAACTCACTCAAAATGAAAAAGGCCACATGATTTCATCAATTCGTAGCGATCATGGAGGAGAATTTCAAAATCATAACTTCCAAAATTTTGTGAAATAAATGGATACAATCACAACTTCTCTACTCAAGAAATCCACAACAAAATGGAGTAGTAGAAAAAAAATAGAAGTTTGCAAGAAATGGCTAGAACCATGTTAAATGAATATAATTTACCTAAATACTTTTGGGCGAAGCCGTAAATACGACTTGCTATATTATGAATAGAGTTCTAGTGAGACCATCCCTATCTAAAACTCCGTATGAGTTATGGAATGATAAAAGACCCAATGTTTCTTATTTTAAAGTTTTTGGTTGTAAATGCTTTATCTTAAATGAAAAGGATGCCTTAGGAAATTCGATGCAAAATCCAATGAAGGCATATTTCTTGGTTATTCTTTGGTTTCTAAGGCTTTCCGTGTTTTCAACAAAAGAACCTTACTTATTGAAGAATCAATTCATGTCGTTTTCAATGAAATTTCAGAATTCAAGAAGAAAGATTTTGATGATGATTTTGGTCTTGATAATTTGAATTTGAATGAACCCTCTCCTCAAAATAACAACTTGGATGCATCTTCTTCCCAAATTTCCTTACCCAAGGAATGGAAGTATGTAGATGCTCATCCCAAGGAGTTAATTATAGGAGATACATCGAAAGGGGTTCAAACTCGCTCTTCTTTCAAAAATTTTTGTGCCCATGCCGCTTTTCTTTCTCAAGTTGAACCAAAATGCATTGTTGATGCCCTTAAAGATGATTCTTGGGTTATCGCAATGCAAGAAGAATTGAATCAATTTGAGAGGAATAAGGTGTGGAAGCTTGTTCCTAACCTAATGACCACTTAGTTATTGGTACTAAGTGGGTCTTTAGAAACAAGCAAGATGAATACGGTATCGTGGTTCGAAACAAGGCTAGACTAGTGGCCAAAGGTTTCAACCAAGAAGAAGGTATCGACTATGAAGAGACCTTCGCTCCGGTGGCAGATTGAAGCCATTAGGATGCTCCTTGCCTTTGCTAGTAGTAAAGATTTCAAATTATTTCAAATGGATGTCAAAAGTGCATTCTTAAATGGTTTTATTTCCAAGAAGTGTATGTCGAATAACCACCCGGATTTGAAAGCTCTTTATTTCCTAATCACGTGTTTAAGCTAACCAAAGCTCTATATGGTCAAAACAAGCCCCTAGGGCTTGGTATGAAAGACTTAGTCATTTTTGATTTCAAATGATTTCACTAAAGGCAAGGTTGATACTACATTGTTTATTAAACATTTTGAAAATAATTTTCTTATTGTTCAAATTTATGTTGATGATATCATTTTTGGGTCTTGTAATGAATCACTATGTGAATTATTTGCTAAGGATATGAGTGATGAATTTGAGATGAGCCTAATGGGAGAACTAAATTTCTTTTAGGACTACAAATCAAGCAACTAAGTGATGGTATATTTCTAAATCAATCAAAATACACATTGGAATTATTAAAACGGTTTAACATGGATGGCTCAAAAGATGCTAGCACTCCTATGAGCACCTCATTAAATTAGATATGGATGAAAATGGAGAAAGTTTTGATCAAAAACTTATAGGGGCATGATAGGTAGCTTGCTCTATCTCACCGCAAACTGCACCCGACATCATGTTCATGTAGGGTTATGTGCAAGATTCCAAGCTAATCCTAAGCAATCTCACCAAAGTCACAAGAGAATTCTTAGATACCTAAAAGGTACCCCTAATCTTGGATTATGGTATCCAAAATCTGAAAATTTTGACTTGAAAGCTTACACAGATGCGGATTTTGGTGGATGTAAAATAGATAGAAAAAGCACTTCCGGAACATGCCAATTTCTAGGACATGCACTCGCTTTCTTGGACTTCCAAGAAACAAAATTCATTGCACTATCCACTACTGAATATATAGCTGCAAGTGCATGTGCACAAAGTTATCCAGTTGAAAAATACACTAGAAGACTATGAAATCTACTTAAATAATATCCCTATAAAGTGTGATAACACGAGTGCTATTTGTCTAACAAAAAATCCAATTCAACACTCTCGAACTAAGCACATTGACATTAGGCATCATTTTATACGTGATCATGTAAGTAGTAAAAATGTCACCCTTGAATTTGTTGATACATCTCATCAATTAGCGGACATTTTTACAAAACCCTTAAATGAGGAACAATTTGATTTTATTAGAAGGGAATTAGGCATGTTAAACTGCCCAAATAAGTAAGTTCTATTTGATGATATCTTTTCTTGAAATCATGGTTTTTATTGATTTGAGTTTGATTTTGGGTTCATCGATTTGATTTTTTCTGATCTTACATTCATCGATTTGCCTTCATTCCTTCTCTGAGACGATTTTTCAAAAAAAACCAAAAAAAAAAAAGGGGAACCCAAATCTGCAGACTTTGTGCTACTAGCGGTAGCACCGCCAGCTGCAGCGGTGGCACCGCCTGGGAAGTTCGCTCCTGGCGGTGGAACCGCCTGCTGGGGCGGTAGAACTGCTGAGGCGGTAGAACCGCCCGAACACTCCTTTATTAAGGAGTGAGTTAGGCCGCGGTAGAACCGCCTAACTCATGCCCCTTTGCGGTAGAACCCGCCAAACCTCTCCCAACACCTTCTACACTCGATTTTACTAACCATTCTTCCCTTTAGAAGCCTAAGAAGAAGAACTAACCTTGTTCAAGCTTCCTACATCTCAAGGGCAAACTCTAAGGTAAAAACAGAATTGTTCTCTTATTGTCTAGTTTCAATTCTGTTCTGTTTCACCTCTTAAAATTCCATTCTGTTTCAAACAGAATTGTTTCAATTCTGTTGATTCATTGTTGGATGGCTTGTCAACTGTTTAATTGATTCAAACAGTTAAAATTCTGTTCTGTTTCAAACAGAAATGTTTCAATTCATCACCATCGACAACAGAAAAACATTTCTGTTCTGTTTCAATTCAAACAGAAATGTTTCAAACAAAATTCTGTTCTGTTTCAAACAGAAATGTTTCTGTTTCAAACAGAAATGTTGATTCATTGTTAGAAGGCTTGTCAACTGTTTCATTGTTTCAAACAGAGTGGTTTCAATTCTGGTCTACAATTGATTCAGTTCTTCAATTGTTTCAATTGTTTCATTGTTAGATGGATCTAGTTTCAATTCTCTTATTGTCTAGTTTCCATCATGTTCTTCAATTCTGTTCTAGTTTCAATCCTTTCAATTGTTTAATTTTTCACTCCTTTAAATAGAAATGGCTCCTAAAAGAACATCAAGAGACAAAGGAAAAAGGATGGAGGTAGATTCATTTGACCACACCTTGTTTAGATCACAAGAAGCTTCCCTTAGATTCTCTGAATTTGGTTCTAGATCCATTCATAAGGGAAAATATGTTGATTTGAATCAATTAGGGAACCTAGAACCTATCATATGGTTTGCAGACTTAGAAGCCTTACCCATTTTGCAAATTAATGAACCTCTTTATCCACGCTTAGTGAAACTATTCTATGCTAACTGGATCGTGAATGATGATGGCTTGTCAACTTATCTTTTAGGTAATGAGATTCAAATATGTGATATTACTATATGCTCATTGATTGGCATTGTTGAAAAGGAGCTAGGTGCTACTTTAGAGGAAAGTGGGATACTGCATACGCTTGGTGCCACCCACTCAAGCTTTAGAAGCAGATTTGCAAACCCAAATTTGGGTATAATTCTCAAGAGTTGTGAACATTTACTACCTTTTAACTCTAAAATTTTGCATCACATTCTAATTAGCATTATCATCCCTAAACAGTTTCATCATGATGAGATCAGCTTCACTGAGTTAGGTACCTTATTCTGGATCATGACCCGACAACCCTTTTGTTTTGGTTACCTAATCAGGCAGCACATGATAGAGGTCCTTTCTAAAGGATCAATGTTACCTTATGGAGGTTTGATTACTAGACTACTGCATGCCCAAAATATTAACATTCCTCCAGATGAAGAAGCAATACAAGTGGACAGATTTAATATCATTGATGTTAAATTACTTCGACTTAGGTGTGTATTCGAACATGGAATAGGGTTAGACAACCTAGGAGATGTGATATTCTTCCCCACCCGTAGATCATCCTGAAACACCTCCTTAGGGGAAATGAATCTACTCCTCCCGATCCTTTGTTGCAGCTACATCAGTGACACTTCCTGCTCCATCTTCTGAAGATCCGATCATGAGAGAGTTAAATGAAGTAAAACTACAGCAACTTGAAATTTTGAAGGAAATACGGAAGATGAACTTAAAGATCGATCATATGTATAGGCATCTTGGCATTCCTCCTGAGGAGTAGCTTGCTGTATTTCTTTTTTTTTGAATGGTGTAAACTTATGTTGACATGTGTGTTGTATTATCTTCATTGCATCTTGACATATATGTTGCATTACATCACATGGCCACTATGTACTGATTTTTGGCTTTCTGATTAATTTCCTTTTTGTATGATATATTATGACCATCTTAAGTGTTACATATGAATCCCTTGTTTTCTTTTTGTTGATGACAAAGGGGGAGAAATAATGTGTGATGATAGTTATATGCATGGTTTAGGTTCTTGATATCATGTTTTTAATTATGAACACTTACCTATTTGACATCTTCCATGCTTTACAAGCTATTACAAGTTCAAGCTTATTTAGGATCTTGATATCATGTTTTTATCTATATATACTTGATTGATATCTTTGATACCTATTTGACAACATCAACTTTGAAGATTAATTCTTTACTATGTTGAATTCAAAAATTGAATTCAAGCAATGTTTAATGGCATATAGATAGGGGAGTTATGAGTAACTCCTTCACCATTTTGATTGTCATCATCAAAAAGGGGAGATTGTTGAATCTCGGATTTTGATGATGAAGTCAATTGGTGAAATATTTGTGCTAATTCACCTTGTCGAGATAAGTGTGCAGGAACAACTACGAAGGGTAGAAAACATAAAGTGATCAAGTCCGTCGGGGGTTCAAGATCTCATCGGAAGTCCGAGAGATTTTCGGATGTGTTGCCGGAACCATCAAGGATCAAATCAGGGACTTGCCGAAGTTTTCGAAAGTTCCTCTCAGAGATTGTCGAAGGTTCGCGGAACTCACCGGGATGATTCGGAAACTAGCCGAAGACTCGTTGAAGCTCGCCATACAATCCGGGGTGTGCTGAGAATCCACTGGAAGCAATTCGAGGGAAGCATCGAAAGCTTGATGGAATCTCGCCGGAAGCATGTCGGATCAAATCACAGTAACTTGTGTTTTAATGTTCGTAGTTTGCACATAAGTAAGGCAAGGAATTGAGGAAAATCCTTGCTAAAATCGATGAATGCAGCAAGGTCTCTTGAGCCAAGTCGAAAACTCAATGAGGCTCATTCGTAAGGCCAGATAGGGTAAGCAACTGAACCGCCAAACTGGGGCAGTGGAACCGCTTTGTTTAGGCAGCCATTTGCTCCCACCAACTCTGATGGCCAGTGGCACCCGCCTATAAAATGATAGCACCGCCCTGACCGAAGCCAGTAGTGAATCACTTTGGCCCAGTAATGCTTACCGCCCGATCCTAAGCAGGCGGTGGAACCGCTGGTAAACGATGGCGCGCCCGATCCCACGAGCTATGTGGTGACCTGCTGTCTAAATGATGCTTCCATACAATACTTCAGTCAAAAAAAAGACAATAGCCAATGTGCTTACGCTGTAATGGTGCGCTTTCGACCATCTGTTCTTGGGGCAAATTTATTTGGAAATTTGGAGCTAATTTGAATCCTTTGGATCTATAAATACCCCTCCCTTCCCCAATTTGAAAGGGTAACCCTTTTGAGCAAAAAAGTCTAAGTCTTGAGTTCTTGAAGTGTGTTGTAAAGTCTTGCTTTTGCTAGTGTTCACCTTCTTCCCTTTCTTGAGAGATCTTGTACAAGTGTGAACATATTGTAAAGGGGTGTTTGATCCTTCCCCCTCAAAGAGATTGCTAGTGGAAGAGAGGAGCCTCATCGAAAAGGCTTCAAGAGTGGATGTAGGTCATTTGACCGAACCACTATACATCCTTGTGTTCATGAATGTGTGAGTGCTTACTTTCTTGAAGCATTTCCTTACTTTGCTGCAAGTTATTTAGTTCATACTTGTTTCCCTTAAGCAAGCAATTTCTTTCAAGCTCTCTTTCGTCAAATCGAGATCTTCCTACGAACGTGAGTTTTCGCAAATCGGATTCAAGAAAACGGTTTTAATCCGCTGCACTAATTCACCCCCCCCCTCTTAGTGCCTTTTAGATCCTTTCAGTATCGATTATGAAAAAATATTCACTCCTATAGCAAGATTAGAAGCCATAAGGATGCTCTTTGCCTATGTTAGTAGTAATAATTTTAAGTTATTTCAAATGGATGTCAAAAGCACTTTTTTAAATAACTTTATTTCCTAATAAATATATGTTGAATAACTGCCTGGATTTGAGAACTCTCTTTTTCCTAATCATGTGTTTAAGTTAACTAAGACTCTCTATGGATTAAAACAAGCCTCAAGGGCTTGGTATAAGAGACTTAGCTCTTTTCTTATTTAAAATAATATCTCTAAAGGTAAGGTCGATACTACATTGTTTATTAAAAATTTTAAAAATAATTTTTTTATTATTCAAATTTATGTCGATGATATTATTTTTGGTTCGACAAATGAGTCCTTATGCGAATCATTTGCCAAGAGTATGAGCTAAGAGTTTGAAATGAGTTTAATGGGTGAACTAACTTTCTTTTTAGGCTTACAAATCAAATAACTTAGTGATGGTATTTTTCTTAGTCAAACCAAATATGCATTAGAATTACTAAAATGATTTAATATAGATGGATCACAAGCTATCAATACACCAATGAGTACCTCCACTAAGTTAGACATGGATGAAAGTGGAGAAAGTTTTGATCAAAAACTTATAGGGGTATGATAAGTAGTTTACCATACCTCACCACAACTAGACCGGACATTATATTTAGTGTAGGACTTTGTGCTAGATTTCAATCTAATCCTAAGTTATCACATTTTAAAGCCATTAAAAGAATTCTTAGATATCTTAAAGGAACCCCTAATCTAGATTTATAGTATCCAAAATCCAAAAACTTTGAACTAGTTGCATATACTGATGCCGATTTCGCCGGATGTAGAATAGATAGAAAAAGAACAATCGAAACATGTCAATTTTTGGGCCATGCACTTGTCTCTTGGTCTTCCAAGAAATAAAATTCGGTTGTACTATCCACAACCGAAGCCAAATACATAGCAGCAAGTGCATATTGTGCACAAGTTGTATGGATAAAAAATACATTAGAAGATTATGGAATTCACTTAAAGAATATTCCCATAAAGTGTGATAACAAAAAATCCTATTCAACACTCTAAAACTAAACATATTAACATAAGGCATCACTTTATATGAGATCACGTTAATCATCATGAAGTAACCTTAGAGTTTATTGATACAAAACATTAATTAACCATTATTTTTATGAAACCCTTAAATGAAGAACAATTTGATTTCATTAGAAGGAAATTAGGCATGCCTAATTTGTCCAAATGCATGAGTTTGTTGTATGCCATTTTCAAAATTTTTCAATTTTGCATTGTCTTCCTCCTATCTTGTTATCATCTTTTTTATTTTGTAAATGGAGCTTTATCAAATTTATTTCATTTCTATCTTGGTATCGTGATGATGTTTGATACTCTTAGAACCCTCCCCTCACTTATTAGATCTTTCACGAATTTCACTCTTGTGAATTTTTGATAAGAAATGATTTAATGACTTGTGAAGGTTTGCAAAGATTATGAATAGACTTGATAAAAATAGTGTTCATGATTTTTATTTGATAGAAGTGGTATTCACGGATTTTATTTCATAAAAGAACATTCACGAATTCTACGTCATGAAATGATACACTTTAGCTCTTGATGAACTCAATTTCTGTTAGCTTGAATGGATTGCTTCACAGACTTCTTCTCTTTATTCACATCTTTATGTCATGAGTTCTTTATGAAAAGAAGAAGTTTTATGAATCTTTAATAGCTTGAAAGGATTGCTTTCCTTGTATGTCACGAGCTCTTTTCTCTTTATTTTTCTTATGCCATGAGCTCTTGATGAAAAGTAGAAGGTTGATAAATTTTTTTAATCATTTCTTTTCCTTCTACTTCTTGAATTTAATACAGATTTCTTCAATATCATGATTTCATTGATATAAGTGATGTATGATTTTTTATGGATAGAAACATCATTTACATCACTCATGAACGGACATTCATGACTCTTATATGAATTTTTATGTCATGAGCTCTTATAAAGTTTTAATAGCTTAAATGATCTCTTTTCCTTCTACTTCACAAATTTTCGAAATATGGAATCCATTTAGCTCTCATTGTGAGTCTCTTTCTTTCTATGTCATGAATTTTCAATAGTTCGAATGGATTGTTTTCCTTGTGTTATTCATGAAATTTTAAATATCTTAATTCTTCTTTATAGTATCATAGACTTTTCCTTCTCCTTTTTCTTTTCAAGAAGAATCCGATCGCATTTGCATGCTTAAAATTTACTTGTGCAAAACAATTGCCCATTTCCTTTTTGTTGATGACAAAGGGGGAGAAAGTGGCAAAATTGATAAAAATTTGATATGTATGCTTGAAATATGCTTTGTATCACAAATATGTAAAATGCATCATATGTATCATAAATACTTGAATGTATTGCGAATGCTTGAAATATGATTGGTATCATCAAATGCATCATAAATACTTAAAAATATCAAAATGTATCGCATGTATCGTAAATGCATCATATGCATCGCAAATGATTGAAATGTATCATGCTCATTATCGTATCAAAATGATGAATGTCTATCATTATCATGTGATATCGAACTTATCATGCTTATTTATCCTACTTGAAATTGACATCATGCCTCGATACGATAAATTATCATTTGGTATCAAACTTCAAGTTTTTATAATGCTTAATCTCTTACTTACAATTGGTATCATGCCTCGAAATGATGAATTGTCATCTTGTATCAAACATGAAATTTGAATCTTGCTAAATTTCATATTTAAAGTGTGTATCATACTTGGAAATAATGGTTGTTTATCATCATTTAATATTGAACTTGAAAATGGATGTCATGCTTTGACATCAGTTTTGTATTAAATATGTGGTATTATATTTTGAGATGAAAAATCATGATTGGTATTATGCATGTCGTTAAGTTTAAATGCATGTAACATATCGGTTTGGTGCTTGAATTTAAAGGCGTTGAATTCAAGTGTGTCTTTTCTCAAGTATAACATATAGATTGGGGGAATTAAGGTTAACTCCATCATCAAAAAGGGGGAGATTGTTGAATCTCGAATTTTGATGATGAAATCAATTGATAAATTGTTTGATCTAATCTATATTTGAGAAAAGTGTGCAGGATTAACTACAGTAGTGATAAAGGCATAAAGGAAAATGAAGTGCCGGAGTCAAGTTCGATTGACTCATTGGGAGTTCGAACATTCATTGGGAATGCTATCAGAATTGGTCGAGAATGCGTCAGGAGTTTACCGAAGGGTTGATTGAAAGTTCACCAAAAAGTTCATCAGAAGTTTATGGAGCTCGTCGAGAAGATCGAAGCTTGCCAAAGAAGCTCGTCAGGACTTGCTAAGAAGATTGTCGTAAAGTCCAAGAGCTGGCCGGGAGTCCACTAGAAGATGTTCGAGATTTCGTCGGAAGTCCGTCGGAAGTTCGCCGGAAGCTCACCAGAAGAAAACCTAGATTTACCCAGCTTATTTTGTTTAGTATATACCTTAATTATTATAGTTAGCATATAATTAAGATTAAGTTTGAGATGTAATCTCACTAACTTTGTTAAGGGCCAATTGAGCTTGAAATTGGATAGATTTGGGTCGGATTCAAGACCCAACCATGTTGCTAAACCCTGTCTAGCGGTGGCACTACCAAACTGGGGTGGTGGAATCATCTAGGGCTCAGTCTCCCAAGAGCCTAGGCAGTGGTACCGTCGATAGTTAATAACTACCAAGCGATGGTACCACCCCATTTTAGTACTTGAGACTCTGTTCTAGTGATAGTATTATTAGACTAGGCGATGGTACAACCCAGTGTCAGAGTCAACTGGTGATGGTACTGTCAGGACCCTAAAAATTTGGGATGAAACCTTTTTGGCTCCATTTTTAAAGTCAATTAAGGTTATAAATACCCCTTACTTCTCAGCTGGTTGAGATAGAGAAGTAATCAAAACTGAACCAAATCTATAGTGAAATAGCTTACAAAAGTTGAGAGTTCACCTCCACTATTTCAAAGTGTAAAAGATTATAAAAGGAGAGTGAGCCACTTGAAAAAGTTCTGTAAATGGGTGATTGATCTTTGCCCTTCAAGAAAGATCAATAGTGGAAGCTAGTAACCTCATCAGAGGAGGTATCGGGAGTGGACGTAGATCGAAAGATCAAACAACTATTAAATTAGTGTGTTCCTCTCTTGGTGCATACTTTACTTTTGCTGCATTCTAATTTACTTCATTGCAACTGTCCAATCTTCTCTTCTCTATTCACTTATAATCTTATTCAAATTATGACTTTTTGAAATAGTTTTCATCGAACAAAATATTTTCATCGTATGATGTTTTTCGAAATCGCTTAAACTGTTCATTTTAACTACTGCACTAATTCACCCCCCCCCCTCTCTTAGTGTCGTTCTTGATCCTAACAAACTTTACTTGTGCTTTCATATGTGACTTCAAGTGTGTGCCTGATATGATCCTTTTATTTTTTAAATTTTTAAATAATATTTATTGAGTTATTTAATATTTATTTATTATTAAGAGTCCAAGTCCTAGTGGACTCTAGGTGAAACCCTATAAATAGGGTTGTATTTTTTTATTTTTATCAAGCAACGAAGGCAATGAAAAAGTTATCATTTGGCAAACCCTAGGAGGTTGATTCCCTCGAAGTGATCAAGGAGGTCGATCCCCTCGAAGCGATTAAGGAGGCTGATCCCCTTGAAGTGATTATCCACTTTTCTTCCACTTCTTCCACTTCTCCTCCACTTCTTTTGCTTCTTTCATGATAAAACCTTAAGGGGTCTTATCATTTGGTATCAAATCAGCGATCCTCAACGTTCTTGCTACAACCTTGCTGTAGCCAAAAAAAAAACAAGAATAGAGTTTGAAGCCGACAGCCACGCAAAGGAGGAAGCCACTGCTTCCCAACCAGCAGCTATGCAAAGGTTGAAGCCGCTGCTTCACAGCCGCGACCATCATTGTCATTGCCCCCCTCGGCCACCGACCACTACCCCCTCTCCACTGCCACTACTGCCAGCGACCATCGCCACCGCTATTCCCTTGTTCTTTCCCCCCGTGAGCACCGCCGTTACAGCCATTGACCTTGATAGTAGCAACCACCGCTTCTTCCAAACCACGCGCCCCCTCTGACCAGCGATCACTGCCCCCTCTCCACCGTCGCCACTGCCAACAACCATCGCCACCACTACCCCCTTGCTCTTTCCTCCTGCAACCATCACCATCGCAGCCCCTGTTCTGGAAGCAGTAGGCTGCTTCTAGGTCACACACCCCCACTGCTGCTCTCTGACTAGCAACCCCCTGCTTCTCAACTGCAACCCATCGTCGTCGTTGTCCCCCTCGGCCAGCGATCTCTTCGCCCTCACTGCCTTAGTCACAGTGATCTACAACTGCAATCACCCATGTTCTATGGTAAAATAGAGTAGAAGAACACAGCCATGCACCCCCTAAACTGTTGTTTCAATTGGCGGCCATGCACCCCCCTTCGCCGCTACTTTAACCGGTGGCCACATGACTCATTGTCATCGTTGTTCCCCTTGATCAGTGACCTCTTCACCCTCGTTGCCTTAGCCATAATGATCTACAGCCGCAGTCGCCCTTGTTCTGCGGTGAAATAGAGCAGAAGAATGTAGCCATGCACCCTCTTAGCCGTTGCTTCAACTGGCGGCCATGCACGCCCCCATGACCATCGTCGTCGTAACCCCTGTTCAGGAAGCAATAGGCTGCTTCCAGGCCACACACCCCGCTCTTGACCAGTAGCCCCCTACTTCTTGGCCAGCGATCTCTTCCCCCTCACTACCTCAGTCACAGTGATCCACAGCCACAACCATCCTTGTTCTGCTATGAAACAGAGCTCTTCCCACTACCACTGCAAGTGCTGGTTGCATCAACAAGCTTCACAACCACCACGACTGCTGCAGACACCCATGACCAGTACCGACCTACCATGATGCTGCCACGATGCTGCTGCCTTCTTCCCACGAATGTTGCCTTCCAACTTTTTTCCAACTGCACCACCGTAATCTCAACCCCGGCTACTCGACGATTGCCTCTTTGCATTACAGCACCTGTAGTAACATTGACGTTGCCACCATCCAACCCTCAGTACCTGCAGCAATACCGCACATAACACGCAGCTACAAAAATTTTCCATCTCGCAACTGTAGTAGCCACAGCCGCCGCCATTTCATCCCCTCTTTGCTGGTGGCATCGACAGCAACCATTGTATCCTTGTCCGTAGCAATCGTTGGAGCCACAACTACCACAGCCATTGTCGTTTTCCTTCCCTCTTGCTGCTGGCATCGATAGCAACCATCACAGTTGCATCCCATCGCTACCTCCCTCTTGTTTTGCATCTTGTCGTAGCCATCGGTTGCCACAAGATTATACAGACGTCGTCACCTTCCATCCTGTGGTGATCTCACCTCATACAACAACAGAAATAGGGAATGGTTACTAACAACTCAGTTAAGGCCCAAATTGAAGCATTAGAAATCAGAATTGAGAACCGACTGTAGGAGACCCTTAATGAATTCAAAAGAAGCCTGTTGGAGAACTTTAGTAAGTTTCAACAAGATGGACAGTTCGCTAAAATTCGTCAGACTTCTATAGTGTTAGAATATTAGGGCAGATTTGAACGATGGTCAAATCAAGCCACGGATTGGTCTGAATGATAACTAGTGGACACCTTTATTGAAGGACTTAATCCAGATATCAGATGTGAAGTTAAGGCTCAACAGCCTGGCACTATAATAGCTATAATTTCATTTACATGTCTAAATGAGGAAAAAATCAATCGAAAAATCATCGAAACAGAAGTGACCACAAACAAATGATCAGCGAGCCACCTAGTAAGGAGCACCAATGTAAACAAGGGCAACTTCTAGTGATTGAACCAATTAGGGAGGACCCAAAAGCTGACAACGTTGACTCTAATCATGAAGGTATGGATTCTGATAAAGATGTTAAACCTATTACACATACAGTGCATGTATTAATTGGCTATTCTAACCCACAAACTATGAAAGTTCAAGAAATTTTGGAACATCAACCTGTTATAGTTCTGATTGATACCAATAGCACTAATAATTTCATGGATAGTAAGGTTACTAACCGATTGGCCTGCCATATTGAAGACTGTGATAAATTGTGACTGCAAATATTCAAAGATAAAATTGATTATACAAAGCCAAAAACTATTGTTGGATTTCTTTTTGCTACCCTTGGAAGACTTTGAAGTGGTGATCCTAAAGGAAAGATGAAGAAGGCCACAGCTGTTACTAGCTATCGGATGAAGAGGGTTCTGCAGAAGACTGCAACAATTACTACACTAAAAGGCCAACCTATTGCTCACACTATCAAAAGGTGGAGGCCGTACTTACTTGATCAACAAGTTATGATGTGCCGCAGATGTCTTGTGCTGAAAGAGAAGCTCCTCGAATTTGATGCCGCTCAGCCTTGAGGACAAGATTGATTTGAAGGAGGTGGAACTATTATGATCCTTTTATTTTCTAAATTTTTAAATAATATTTATTGAGTTATGTTTAGTACAAAAGAGTCGAATAGGAGTTTCTTTAATATTTATTTATTATTAAGAGTCCAAGTCCTGGTGGACTCTAGATGGAACTCTATAAATAGGGTTGTATTTGTTTATTTTCATCAAGCAATGAAGGCAATAAAAAAGTTATCATTTGGCAAACCCTAGGAGGCTAATCCCCTTGAAGTGATCAAGGAGGTCGATCCCCTCGAAGCGATCAAGGAGACCGATCCCCTCGAAGCGATCATCCACTTTTCTTCCACTTCTTCTACTTCTCCTCTACTTCTTTCACTTCTTCCACGATAAAACCCTAAGGGGTCTTATCAGTGCCAAATGTCATATGCAGTTTTGTAAATAGAAATATAATTAAATTTATTTTTATCTAAAGCACAAGTTCATTGCTTTAGCATTTAAAGAACAAAGCGTTTATTGCTTTAGCATTTAAAGAAAAAGTTTTCTTCTCCAAATCATTCCATTCGTTTATTAGATTAGAAGACTTTTGAAAATTATTTTCAACCATATTTCATAAATAAAAATACATAGAAATTAAGAAGATACACATATGTGTTTTCCAATAAGTGTAGTCAGTCCTATTGAACATAGGAGGACAAACAACAGAGTGACTCTTTAAATTGCTAGCAAAAGTCATTTAGTCTCTCTTGAGTATTAGACTAATGGAGAGAAACTTGGCTCTGATATACCAACCATTGGGATCGTAGTGGCACTAAGATGGCTCTAATATACCATCGTGTGCTCACTTTACTGCTCAATCCTTCCAATCTTCATCAAACTAACTTGTTGATTTCAAAGCTTCTCATCATGTCACATCTAACTTGAATAATTTATCTCTTTTATCAAATTATGATGATTTAAATGATCTCATGATAGATGATAGTAAAAGTCTGAAAATAACTCTAATGGTTTTATAAACATTCCTCTTCTTTAACTCCTTTTGACTTTATGATATGTTTTTGTGTTTCTAATATGAAAAAGAACTTAATATCTATCTCTAAATTATGCTCTTCTATTAATATTTCTATTGGGTTTTTACCCTCTTCATTTGTTGTGAAGAATCTTAACATACAGGTATATCCTATGGATGGGCTAAATAAAAATAGAATTTATGAGTGGTCAATTGTTGCATCATCTTCATATAAATCCATCTTTACTTTAGCCATAATTAAGGCTCCATTTCAAGAATGACATCCTTCTTTTAAAGTTCTAAATTATATTATTCATTTTTACAATTTTTCTTTATCATCATCCTTTTGTCATCTCTTTCTATGTAATTCATGCAAATATAATAAAATACACAAGCTTTCATTTTTTACATCCTTTTGAATTTATATATTCTGATGTTTAAAGTCCTTCACCAATACAATCTCATAATGGATTTAACAATTATTTTATTTTTATTGATCATTTTAGAAAGTATATGTGGTTATTTCCCATGAAGCATAAATATGAAATATTTATCATTTTTCTTAAGTTCAAGCTTATTGTTGAAAAGTTCTTTGAATGATCTATTATTTTTCTTATTTTGATAATGATGGTGAATTTTAAAAGCTTTGCAACTTTCTTGAAACTAACATAATTTCTTATTTTCTCACCCCTCCACATACTTCTAAATATAAGGGATCGTAGAACATCGTTATCAGCATATTGTCCAAATTGGTCTCACACTCTTTACTCAAGCTTTCTTACCACTTTAATTCTGGTCTCATGCATTTGTCACAATAAATTATCTTATTAATTACTTGTCCACTCTAGTTCTCAATATAGTTTTATTATTTGAAAAATAATTTGAATTCACTCCTAACTATAGTAAATTATGTGTTTTTGGATATCTATGTTACTCACAATTAGAACCTTACACCAATAACAAACCGGAAGCTTGATCAAAATCATATATTTTTCTTGGATATTATACTAATCAAAGTGCTTTTAAATATTTTGATCCATCAATCAAAAGAATTTTTATTTATCATTATATTGATTTTATGGAATTTTTCCTTATAAATCACTTGATTCTCTCATACCTATACTTACTTCCAACAACTTTATTGATCGAGCTCCCTAAATTCATGAATCACCTCATATTATCATTCCCATTCAAGTTGAAACATCAATCCCACCCATTGATCCAAGCACTTTATCTACTTAAAACTCACTAATTTCAGTTATATTCGCTTCATCTAGCTCAAGTTCTTTTTCAATAGTGCATGATCAAATAACATGTTATCTCATCCATCCAGCTTCCCTATAAGAGTGTCATGCATCTAGAGAATTCATAGCAAGGTATGATTTCAATACCTCTATTTTAAAATTTTCTAGTTTAACATGACCTAAGAATGTCATTGACTCTATACCAATTCATCTGATGCTTACTAAATCAAGAAATCAAGTCTTCAAAATAGACAAATGTTTCTTTCTTTCTATAAAATAAATATAAAAATTTATTTTTGATCCTTCTCTTGTCAACTAAATCTTAAAAATTCTCGAATGATGAGCAAAAATATCTAAAGAATATAATGTCTTGTTATGAAATGTTACATAAGACTCAATACCACCCCATCCAAGTTAGAATCTTGCAGGGTAAAAATGAGTTTTTTATATCAAATGAAACCCTGATAGGTCCATTAATAAGTACAAAAGTAAGACTTATTACAAAAGGATTTCGTTAACATCAAAGCCTTGACTACCATAACACTTTTAGCTCAATTAGGAAGCTAACAATAATTTGTATTATTCTACATTTTGTCTTGTCTAACAATTAGGGACTTCAATAGTTGGACATGCTTAATGCATTTCTTAATGGATATATTTTGAGGATATATTTATAAGGTAGCATCTAAGTTGTATTGATCATAATCTTTCTCAATATGTTTGTAAGTTCACTTTATGGTCTCAAGCATGCCCCTTGTGCTTAGTATAATGAACTTTACACACATCTAGTCTTGGTTGGATTTATAAATTTTATTCTAATATTTATTGAATCCTAAATTTTGATTAGAAAATCAATTGATAAGTTTGATGAACTCAGACTCGGATCATAGACTCATGTGCTTTTAAGATAAGTGATACAAAAAAATATTTTGATCATGGACTCGGACCATCGAATGACCTACTAATTAAATATAGATCTAGAGGATTAGTTAATGTGCTAGAGTTTGAAATTTGTGCTATAGGTTCAAGCATCATGCCAGAAGGATCAAATATTTCATCAGAATATCAAATATCGTAAAAAAGTCAACATGTTGGAGGAATAAGTGATATACCAAAGGATAAGGTGATGTGTCAAAGGTTTAGATGAAGTGCTACAAGATCAGATGATATATCAAAAAAGTGGACTATTGGGAAATCTAGGGTGACATCACATGCATAATAGAAGAACAAAAAATAAAAATCTTAAATTTTTATAGAAAAATAGTTTTTATCGTCATGCGAAGATTGGTGCATAAAAACTTATAAAACCGAAAAGCTATGAGTGTTAAGACATATGTGTTACCTAGGGAGATCGTATATTCCTGAAATCCTATAGATCTATGAGAGAGAATGAAAGATGTCAATTGTCCTCCTCTCTAGTGGTGATTCACACAACAGGGGCTACGAAGACGCTCCTCAAATTATGACACTAATCTCCTCTTCGCGTGCACCATGCAATCAAGAAAGGGCTAGCCCTTCTTACTGTCCACACACCCCAAATATGGGCTACTAGCTGAGGAGGAGAATGAAGAGAAGAATAGGAGGTGACAGCCAAAAAGAGCCTCAGCCTATGGGCCTTTTGGTCCCTCCTATTTATAGAGGTCCCCTATCAACTTAACTCTAATGGATCCCGCCCTATTGGATACTAGATCTTCATCTAATTATCAAAGCATATTAGATTAGTGAATTTCTATCCAATAATCTCTCATTGGCTCTTATTGGATCTCATCCATAGTATCCAATAATTTAGGGGCTTGTTGAATATCTAATAAGATAGGGGCTCCAGCGGATATCTCATATCCGAACCTTTAATCATTGCAGCACCTACCATATGTGTGTGACTCTCTAGGATCAATATCAAGTTAGTCGTGAGTCATACTTGTCAGAACTCTTTCTAACTTAGTGTTTACTATCTCCATAATAATTCATTCGACTCATCAACTACAAACGTACTAGGCCATTACACTGCAATCTCCAGATGATACAAGGGAATCAAATCTTTCAGACCTATCTGTCCTTAGTTACCATGTATCTATAATCCTTTATCCATCTAATATCATAGAGACTATATTCCGAGCATAGTGTTGTCATACCCATACGGAATCTACTCGAGTCTAGCTCTAACTAGATTCTCTCAAAGAACTCTTTCTCTCTTAATCTGAATGACCCTAGCTAGGGATTTGCTTGAGTAAGATCACATTGGATATTCCTCTCATGACATCACAAGCGGATGATCCTATATCGACATTCAATTACCCTCGTAAGATTGGTTGTCGTTCCCGATGATCGAATGTGCTAGATCTGAAACTTCCAGACCTATACGTCCAATATCAAAGAGTGGAGCACTCATATAAGACATCCTTGGTGTCTTAAGTTTAAGGACCAGATACAATACTAGGACTATGGAATCACAATCTGACAATAAGATATCATCAACCATCCAGTATTCCGTAAGTGAATCAATTAGTAAACTCATTCTCCAATGAGTACCTGCATTATATCTACTAGTCATAGGTGCCCTATAAGCCATTCATGTGAATGATGACATGTGTAACATCATACATATTATTTTTGCTTATTATTTATTGACATTTTATCACTATATCTTGCATGTTGCATATATTGTGATATCTATAAATATGTGCAATGGGAATCGGATCATGATGAGATCATGATAATAAGACCAATTCACCTTTAAACATAGATCCTAAAGAATCCAAGTCATAAGTTACTCGAGAGGGACATTGAGATAACAAGACAGACTAATGTGCTATATACCCATCTATATGATGGAGGCAATTGGTCTCATAGCTGCTCGTGTAAGAACACTAAGGACATAGTGCATGTGCTCATTGGAGAATGAGTTCACAGATTGATCCGCTCATGGAATGTTGGATGATTGATGATACCTCATTGTCAGACAGTGATTTCATAATCATAATAGTGTATCTAGTCCTTAGACTTGAGATACCAAGATGTTGAATCTCAGATTTTGATGAAGAAATCAATTGATGAGTTTAATCTAATCTATGTTTTGAGTGACGTAGGAAGCTTCAATCAATGAGAGACAATTAAAACAAGAAGAATCAGAAGTTGGGCCAAAGTAGAATATATCAAAAGATTGGACGTCGAGCCGGACGATCGATCAAACATATCAGCAGAAGGCTTTATGCAAGGAGTTCGGGTATCAGGCCAAGAAGAGCGAAATTACACCAAGGAGATCAAAGTTGCAGGGTCAACATACTGTTTAGGTAATAGGCCGCAAGAGAGGGCGATGTGTCGAAGGATCGGACGAAGTACCGATGAACCAATGACCTGTCGGACAATAAATGATTCAAGCTTTGTAATGATTGCCTAGATTGAAGTACTATTAAAGTTGTAATTAGGTTGAAATTAGGCCAACTCAATTAGGAGCTAATTGGGCCCAAGTTTGGGTTGTGTTAGGCCAAGTGAAAGGCCTAAACAGTGACCCAAAAGATGGGTCAAGTGGTGGCACTATCAGAACAGGTGATGGAACCGTCGGAGGCTCAGTCTCTAAGACATAGTCTCCAAGACTGTGTCAGGTGGTGATACCACCAGACTGGGAATTGGTACCACCCAATGTTAGAACAAACTGGGTGATGGTCTTGCCAGTACCCCAAAATCTCGAGGTGTTTAAATTTTGGCTCTAATTCTTGAAGCCATTTGGGATCTATAAATATCTCAGCTAATCTTGCTTGAAATAGCAAGAATTGAGAAAGTAAAGAGGGCAAAAACTTTATGATTCTAAGGTTGTAACTCTTATAAAGTGTAGAGTTCCCTCCTCCATATACTTAGAAGTTGTTTTAAGAGAGAGGGTGAGAGAATACTTATAAAAGGATTGTAAAAGTTGTCTTTTAAATCTGTGAAAAGGAGAAGAGGGTAAATGGTCTTCACCTATTGAAGGAAGACCGTTAATGGATGCTAGTAGCCTCGACAAAGGAGGAATCGGGAGTGGCCGTAGGTCGGACGACTGAACCACTATAAATCGATTTGTCCACTTTTCTTTACTATTTAACTTTACTGCAAATCACTTTACTTGTTCACTATCCTCACTCACTTACGAATGTTTTAAGTCTAAATATTTTTTTGACACTATTTTAATCGAAATAAATCTTTGAATCATTGAAAGTTTTCAAACGATCGTTTTTCACGAAAGCACTAATTCAACCCCCCCCCCCCCCCCCGATTCTCTTAGTGCCGACTCGGTCCTAACACAAGTGTTAGGATCGGAGTGGCACTAAGAGAGGGGAGGGGGTGAATTAGTGCAGCGGATTAAAACTAGTAAGTTTGAAATCGATTTCGTAAATAGCTAGTTCGTATGGAGATTTTGATTCAACTAAAAATGACTTAGTTAAAGCAGCTCGAGTAAAGGAGATGAAGACCGAACTATTTGCAGCTAAGTAGAAAAATGATTCAGAAATTTAAACACTCACACATTCAAGGAACACCATGATGTATAGTGGTTCGGTCAAATGACCTACATCCACTTTCGAAGCCTTCTTCGATGAGGCTCCCAACTTCCACTAGCAAGTCACGTTGAAGGGGAAGGACCAAATACCCCTCTTATAACCTTTTTACAAGTGGTTCACACTCTTACAGATTTTTACAAAGAGAGGGAGGTGAACACTTAAGCTATTGAAAACAAGGCTTTGCTATGACTTTTGCTCAATTTCTAACTCTCAAAAGGTTGCACTCTCAATTGAGAAAGGAGGGGTATTTATAGACCCCAAGAGGGCTCCAAATTTGAATTATTTTTGGGTTTCCCGATGCTGGCGGTGCCATCGCCTGTCAGTGGCAATGCCATCGCCTGTCAGTGGCAGTGCCATCGCCCAGCCTAGGCTCTCAGGTCCTAGGCGATGCCACCGCCCTAGCCTGGGTGGTGCCATCGCCCGGGCTTTTCAGCAAAGCTGAATGAGCCTTAATTTCGACCCAAATTAGCCTAATAAGGGCCCGGTTGGCCTCTACCAGGTTTAAAAAGGATTATTTCCTAATCTTTACTCTAATTATGTGCTAACTACAAAATTGAAATATAATTCTAAGCTATCTAAACTGACATTCTTCAAGTCTTCTTCTGGCGAGCTTTCTGGCAAACTTCCGATGGACTTCCGACACTCCTTCGGATTTCTTCCGGCGGACTCCCAACAGGCTCCCAGATTCTATGGCGAGTTCAACGAGTCTTTGGTAAGCTTCCGAACCTTCTCGGCGATCTTCGTGAACCTTCGACGATCTTTCAAGTGAACTTCCGAAACTTTCGGCAAGTCCCTGATTCTATCTCGGTTAGTTCCAGCAACACTTCCGACGATCCTTCGGACTTCCGGTGAACTCTCGAACTCCCAGCGAACTTGACCTTGGTAAATCACTTTATATTTTCATCCTATCGTAGTTAATCCTGCATACTTATCTCGACAATATGGATTAGAACAAATAATTCACAATTGACTTCATCATCAAAATCCGAGATTCAACAATCTCCCCCTTTTTGATGATGACAATCAATTGATGATGGAGTTAATCTTAACTCCCCCTATCTATATGCCATATTATGAGAAGGTAAAAACACTTGAATTCAATCTTCTTGAATTCATCCTGAACCCGATATGTTTCATTCATTAAACTTATCATCATGCTTAACAAGCATGATTTTTCATCCATAAATATGAAACTTTATATTTTTCACAATGTCATGACATGATATGTATTTTCTAGTCGAATGATAGACATACATCATTTCAACAAAAGAAACTATTCACAAATTGAATTAACACAAGGATCAAATGATATCAATGAAGTGTATAAATTCAAGGCATGATATCAAATAAAATATTAGCTTATCATATCAATAAAAAGAACCTAATTTTTAAATATGATATAATATCGATCTCAAAAATTTACATTTTAAACATTCGTGATACATTACGATACGATACAAATTTTATTGCGATGCTTTTTTAAAGATATCACCAATTTTCAGTTATAAAGTATGGCAAACATAATTAAATTGTAATATTAAACATATAAGATATTTTCATTCCATTATATTGTAATACTATTCTTCTTAATACTATGCAAGACATTTTATCAAGTTATTTTCATATGTCATCAATTTACACATTCTTCTCCCCCTTTGTCATCAACAAAAAGGAGGTGAAGTAGCCACCACAAGGTATCATACCATAAAAAAAATGAGTGGTCAATTATCAATCATATGATAAATGAGTTGAACATAATGCAAAATATGTCATCCTTGACGGATAAGTCTGAAAAATGTTTGGATCATTTTTATTCATGTTCATGAGATCCAAAAAAAAAAACATTAGAGTTTCAAAATGCTCATGAAGAATTCATACATGAAAATTTTAAGACTCAATTTTTTGATTGAGAATTCAAGCATAGAAATCATTCATCAAAGATTTCATAATTTAAGATAAACTCCATGAGAATGAGATGTCAAAATTCATAAAACTTCAACGAATGAAATATATCAATATCAAAAATTTGAAGGAAAAAATTCGACGTGGCATTCTTGTAGTGATTCATGAGGAGGAAGTCATAAAACCTTGAATCATACCGATTAGCACAAGAATAAAAATCGAAAATGATTATTTAATAACTTAATTTTGCACAATTCATGACATTAATTTATGCATATATTAAGCTTTATATAAAATGCAAGTCATGAAATATCTTTAGTTATACTTAAAGGAAGGTATAAAATCAGTTTTTACTACATCATTAGTATCCACTATTTAAAGAAAGAGGAAAACAACATCATGATAGCTTTCATCAAGATTATGATCGAAAGATAAAAATGTGAGCTCCATGATATAAAGATGTCATCAAAATGCAAAAATATAATATCAATGTGAAATTATCAAAACTGAAAATTTAATCATTTTATCAAAAGTCATGACATAACTCAAAAATTCATCAATTGAAGAAGAGAATCAAAATAGGAAGATAAAAATGAGAGCTTTAATCAAAATGCTAAGATGATATTGTAAAGATGTCATTCAAAAATGAAGAAATAATATTAAGATGATATAATCAAAACCGAAGTTGAAAATTTTTGGAAAAGAAACATACAACATCATGTATTAGAATAATTTAGCATGCCTAATTCTCTTCTAATGAAGTCAAATTGTTCTTCATTTAGGGGTTTTGTGAAGATGTCTGCTAATTGGTGTTTTGTATCAATAAATTCTAGAATGACATTATTATTATTGACATGATCTCGTATAAAGTGATGCCTAATATCAATATGCTTAGTTCTAGAGTATTGAATTGGATTTTTGGTTAGACAAATAGCGCTTGTATTATCATATTTTATAGGAATGTTCTTTAAATAAATTCCATAGTCTTCTAACGTATTTTTCATCCAAACAACTTGTGCACAACATGCACTTGCAGCTATATATTCGGCTTCCACCGTAGATAGTGTAATCAAATTTTGTTTCTTAGAAGTCCAAGAAACAAGTACATGTCCTAAAAATTGATACGTTCCGGATGTGCTCTTCTTATCTATTATACATCAACCAAAATCCGCATCCACATAGGCTTTTAATCAAAGTTATCAGATTTTGGATACCATAATCCTAGATTAGGAGTTCCTTTAAGATACCTAAGGATTCTTTTAATAACTTTAAGATGAGATAACTTAGGATTAGCTTAGAATCTTGCACATAGACCTACACTAAACATGATATCTGGTCTAGTTGCGGTGAGATAAAGTAAGCTACCTATCATTCCCCTATATGTTTTTTGATCAAAATTTTCTCCACTTTCATCCAAGTCTAACTTGGTGGAAGTACTCATTGGAGTGTTGATGGCTTTTGAACCATCCATGTTAAATCGTTTTAACAATTCTAATGTATACTTTGTTTAATTAAAAAATATACTATCACTAAGTTGTTTAACTTGTAATCCTAAAAAGAAGGTTAATTCTCCCATTAGGTTAATTTCAAATTCATGACTCATACACTTGGCAAATGATTCATATAGTGATTCATTCGAAGTACCAAAAATAATATCATCAACATAAATTTGAACAATAAGAAAATTATTTTTAAAATATTTAATAAACAATGTAGTATCAACCTTGCCCTTAGTAAAATTATTTAAAATTAAGAAAGAACTAAGCCTCTTATACCAAGCCCTAGGGGCTTGTTTTAATCCATAGAGAGCCTTAGTTAGTTTAAACATATGATTGGGAAGAAGAGAGTTTTCAAATCTGGGTGGTTGTTCAACATACACTTCTTCGGAAATAAAGTCATTTAAGAAAGCACTTTTGACATCCATTTGAAAAAGCTTAAAGTTATTACTACTAGCATAGGCAAGGAGCATCCTAATGGCTTCTAATCTTGCTATAGGAGCGAAGGTTTCTTCGTAATCAATACATTCTTCTTAGTTGAAACCTTTGGCCACTAGTCTAGCCTTGTTTCTAACCACAATACCGCATTCATCTTGCTTATTTCTAAAGTCCCATTTAGTTCCAATAACTAAATGGTCACTAGGTCTAAGACAAGCTTCCATACCTCATTTCTTTCAAATTGATTCAATTCTTCTTACATTGTGATAACCCAAGAATCATCTTTCAAGGCATCATCAATGTACTTAGGTTCAATTTGAGAAAGAAAAGCGGCAAAGGCACAAAAATGTTTAAAAGAAGAACGAGTTTGAACCCCTTTTGATGTATCTCTTATAATTAACTCCTTGGGATGGGCATCTACATACTTCCATTCCTTAGGCATGGAAATTTGGAAAAAAGATGCATCTAAGGTGCTATTTTGAGGAGAGGGTTCATTTAAATTCAAACCATCAAAACCAAAATCATCATCAAAATCTTTTTTCTTAAATTTAGACATTTTATTAAAAACTACATGAATAGACTCTTCTATAACTAACATTCTTTTGTTAAAAACACGAAAAGCTTTAGAAATGGAAGAGTAACCAAGAAAGATGCCTTCATCGGATTTAGCATCGAATTTTCCTAATGCATCATTTTCATTTAAAATAAAGCATTTGCAATGAAAAACTTTAAAGTAATAAACATTAGTTTTTTGTTATTCCATAATTCATAAGGAGTCTTGGATAGAGATGGTCTTACTAGAACCCTATTCATGATATAGTAAGTCGTATTAACGGCTTTGACCCAAAAGTATTTGGGTAAACTATGTTCATTTAACATGGTTCTTGTCATTTCTTATAAATTTTTATTCTTTCTTTCTATTACTCCATTTTGTTGAGGATTCCTTGGAGTAGAGAAGTTGTAGTTATACCCATTTGATTCATAAAAATTTTAGAAGTCACGGTTTTGGAATTCACCATCGTGATCACTCCGAATCGATGAAATCATGAAACCCTTTTCATTTTGAGTAAGTTTACAAAATTGAAAGAAACATTTAAAATAATCACTTTTGTGAGCCAAGAAATAGGTCCAAGTGTATCACTATAGTCATCTACAATTACAAAAGCATATTTACTACCTCCTAAGCTTGTTGTATCAATTGGTTCAAATAAATCCATATGGATCAATTGTAATGGTCTAGAGGTACTTACTTGAATCTTTGGCTTGAAGCTAGCTTTAATTTGTTTTCCTAGTTGACAAGCATCACATACTTTATCTTTAATGAACTTAACATTGGGAATGTCTCTTACAAGTGCTTTGGATGTGATTTGATTGATTAGCTTCATGCTAGCATGACCTAATCTCCTATGCCAAAGCCAAGCATCATCATTCAATGCCAAAAAATATATTTCGCTACTAAGATCATCAATGTTGATGTTGTAGATATTATTTTATTTTAGTACAATCATAGATGTATTGTTGTATGGTTTTTCAATAATGCAAGCATTAGATTCAAATTTCACAACATATCCCTTATCACAGAATTGACTAACACTCAAAAGATTATGCTTCAAACCATCTATCAATAATACATTATCAATTGAAAAAGTTGATTTGTTACCTATGGTTCCCTTGCCAATAATTTTACTCTTGTTGTTGTCTCCGAAGGTGACATACCCTTCTTCTTTACTAGTGAGCATAGAGAATTGAGATAGATCTCTGATCATATGCCTTGAGCATCCACTATCAAGATACCATCTCTTGCTCCTAGCTTGTGATGGTGAATGGTTCTATAAAAGAGGATGGTTTTTAGGTACCCATTTGATTTTGGGTGCCTCAAATATTGATCTACTAACTTTGTCATTTAGAATTGAATTATTTATGGTTCCTTTAGGAACCTATATCAATATATGTAGACTAATTTTCCTAAATAGACATTTGTAAACAACATGTCTAGATTTAGAACAAAAATTACATTTAAAATGAGGTGACATATGTAATGTGGGTCCTTTAATGAAGGTGGTAGGATTTCGGTGAGATCCACTCACAAATCCAATTCCACTTCTATTTTCGACGTGACCCTTGTTTGCAAAGATTATGTCCAAGCCCTTGCTACCGATCTTAAACTTATTTAGGGTCTCTTTAAGTAGCAAGTTCTTATTTTTAATTACTTCTAAATGTTCACACTTAGAGCAATGGGGGTAAAGGAGATTGGAGACTATCAAACTTATCTTGTAATAAAGCATGCTCTTTCATTAATAAATTAAACTTCTTACTAATAGTTCTACATTTATCAAATAATTCATAAAAAACGATAGAAAGTTCATCGAAAGATAACTCTTCATTAAATAACTCACTAACCTCTTCTCCTAAGGCCATGAAGTTGGCCTCCTCTTTATTGCTTGCTTCTTCATCCTCGGAGTCACTTAAATCATCCCATGTAGCCTTCAATGCCTTCTTCTTCTTGAGTTGCTTCTTTTTGGCTTGAAGGCATTCATTTTTTAAGTGTTTCGGCTTCTTGCATTCGTAACATATGACTTGGTCCTTTTTTGGTTCAAGTTTGTTTTTGGATTCATTTTTAAATTTACCTTTTTTAATAAATTTTTTAAATTTTCTAATTAAGAGTGCAATGTCTTCGTCAAAGTCCTCATCACTTGATATTCCTTTCAAGTGGTCTTCTTATGTTCTTAATGTCATATCCTTCCTATTTTTTGGAAGGGGGTTCTCTAACTCATCATGAGTATAGTATGTCATTTCATAGGTCATTAAAGACCCTATGAGTTCTTCGATAGGAAAATTTTTAAGGTCCTTGGTCTCTTGAATGGCCATAACCTTTGGATCCCAACTCTTTGGAAAGGATCTTAAAATTTTTGTTACTTTTTCAAAATTAGAAAAATCTTTACCAAGTGCCTTGAGTCCATTGATGATATCCGTGAAGTGGGTGTACATGTCTCCGATGGACTCACTTGGTTTCATTCGAAAAAGCTCGTAAGAATACACAAGAATATTGATTTTAGACTCTTTCACTCAGCTAGTGCCTTCATGAGTAATCTCAAGAGTGCGCCAAATATCAAAAGCCGATTCACAAATCGAAACGCGATTAAACTCATTTTTATCAAGTGTACAAAATAAGGCATTTTTATCATTTGCATTTAAAGCAAAAAACTTCTTTTCTGATTCATTCCATTCGCTCATTGGAAGAAAAGATTTTTGAAATCCATTTTCGACGATATTCCAAAGCTCAAAATCCATGGAAATAAGAAAGATCCTCATACGAGTCTTCTAATACATGTAATCCGACCCATTAAACATAGGCGGACGTGTAATGGAGTGACCCTCTTGCATCCGGAGTAAGCCATCTCTCTTGAGTTTTAAACCAAATATGAGAGTGAACCTTGCTCTGATACCAATTGTTAGGATCGGAGTGGCACTAAGAGGGGGGGTGAATTAGTGCAGCGGATTAAAACTAGTAAGTTTGAAATTGATTTCGTAAATAGAGATTTCGATTCTAACAATTGGTATCAGAGCAAGGTTCACTCTCATATTTGGTTTAAAACTCAAGAGAGATGGCTTACTCCGGTATGCAAGAGGGTCACTCCATTACACGTCTGCCTATGTTTAATGGGTCGGATTACATGTATTATAAGACTCATATGAGGATGTTTCTTATTTCCATGGATTTTGAGCTTTGGAATATCGTCGAAAATGGATTTCAAAAATCTTTTCTTCCAATGAGCGAATGGAATGAATCAGAAAAGAAGTTTTTTGCTTTAAAACTAGTATGGAGATTTCGATTCGACGAAAAATGACTTAGTTTAAGTAGCTCAAGTAATGGAGATGAAGACCAAATGATTTGTAGCTAAGTAGAGAAATGATTCAGAAATTTAAAGACACACATTTAAGGAACACCACGATATATAGTGGTTCGGTCAAATGACCTACATCCACTTTCGAAGCTTTCTTCGATGAGGCTCCCAACTTCCACTAGCAAGTCACATTGAAGGGGAAGGACCAAATACCCCTCTTACAACCTTTTTACAAGTGGTTCACACTCTTACAGATTTTTACAAAGAGAGAGAGGTGAACACTTAAGCTATCGAAAACAAGGCTTTGCTATGGCTTTTGCTCAATTTCTAACTCTCAAAAGGTTGCACTCTCAGCTAAGAAAGGAGGGGTATTTATAGACCCCAAAAGGATTCAAATTTGGGCTCCAAATTTAAATTATTTTGGGTTTCGGCGATGCTCTGCTTTGTCGTGGCGGTGCCATGCCACTGTCGTCGGATCGACAGAGTACTAGGCAGTGCCATTGCCCAGCCTGGGCTCTCGGGTCCTGGGTTGTGCCACCACCCTAGCCTAGGCGGTACCACCGCTCGGGCTTTTCAACAAAGCTGAATGAGCCTTAATTTCAGTCCAAATCAGTCTAATAAGGGCCTAATTGGCCTCTACCAGGTTTAAAAAGGATTATTTCCTAATCCTTACTTTAATTACCTGCTAATTACAAATTTGAAACATAATTCTAAGTAATTTAAACCAACATTCTTCAAGTCTTCTTCCGCTAGCTTTCCGGTGAACTTCCGATGGACTTCCGACACTCCTTCGGATTTCTTTCGACGGATTCCCAACAGGCCCCTAGATTCTGTGGTGAGTTCGACGAATCTTTGGCAAGCTTCCGAACCTTCTCGGTGAGCTTCGCGAACCTCCGACGATCTTTTTGGCGAACTTCCAAAACCTTTGGTAAGTCCCCGATTCTTTCTTGGTTGGTTCCGGCAACACTTCCGACGATCCTTCAAACTTCCGATGAACTCTCGAACTCCCAGCGAACTTGACCTTGGTAAATCTCTTTATGTTTTCATCCTATCGTAGTTAATCCTAGACACTTATCTCGACAATATGGATTAGAACAAATAATTTACCAATTGACTTCATCATTAAAATCCGAGATTCAATAACAAGAACGTCCTATATGAGTACTCCACTCTTTGATACTGGACTTATAGGTTTAGAAGTTCTAGATCTAGTACAATTGGTTATCCGGAGTGGCAACCAACCTTACAAGAGCTATTGAGAGTTAATAAAGGATCATCCGCTCTTTGTTGAATCTCGGATTTTGATGATGAAACTAATTGATTGTGATTTGTGGTCTAACTGCATTTTGAGTTATGTAGGTCTACTATCGATCAGGATTATACAGTTGACGCTGGAGGAATTGACGATGTGTTGGGTGATCACGTCTGGATATTGGATGTCGAGCCAGAGGTTTGGTTGACAATTGGTGGAAGGCTTCATACATCGGGTATCGGGCCAAGAAGATCATGTTGCGCCAAGGATATCAGGGTTGCGAAGGTTAACCACCGATTGGGCAACAGACCACAAAAGAGGATGATGTGCCGAAGGATCGGATGAAGCACCGACCAATGATGTGTTGGGCAACTGAATGTCAATTTACGTTGTAATAACTGTCTAGATCGAAGTAGAGTGTTTGTTTGTTTGTGTGTAGGATTAACTACGATGATGATGAAGACGTAAAGTGAAACAAAGTGCCGGAAGACAAGTGGGATGGATTGTTGGGAGTTTGAGAGTTCGACGGAAGTCCGAAGATTCATTGGGAGTATTGCCGGAACCGACCGAGAACGAGTAGGGAGCTTGCCGAAGGGTTTTCGGAAGTTCACCGGAAGGTTTGTCGGAAGTTCACGGAGCTTGCCAAGAAAGATCAGAGCTTGCCAAAGAAGCTCGGTAAAACTCGCCAAGATCATCGTGAAGTCTAAGAGCTTGCCGGGAGTCCGCGAAATGGTTTCCGAGGGTTCATCGGAAGACCGCTAGAAGTTCACCGAAAGCTCGTCGAAAGAAGTCTTGTCTTGTGGACTTTGTAATAGCTTAAAAATGTCTTTAAAATTTATATTTAGCACATAATTTGGTTTAGGATTAGGTGTTAATCCAATAAACCAAATTTGGGTCAATTCAGACTTCATTTAGATCGGTTTCGATCGAGTTTTTGTTGGGAAATCCGTCAAGGAGGAGCGACATCACATGCACAGTGAAAGAATAGAAAACAAAACCCCAGATTTCCCGTAGAAAGTTTTGGTCATTGTACGAAGATTGGTGCGTCAAAACGAACCCGTGAAAACTGCATGTGTAAACGAAGATACCTAGGGAGATCGTATATCCCTGAATTCCTGTAGATCTGTGGGAGAGGATGAAGGAAGTCAAGTGTCCTCCTCTCTAGCGGTATCCACACAGTAGGGATTTTGACGATGCTCCTCTCTCTCTCTTTGGAGAGAGGAGAACAGGAGGTGGCTACCAAAATAAACCCCTAGCCTATAGAGCTTTGGTCCCCTCCTATTTATAGAGGCCCCCCTGAAAAACCCTAATGGATCTTTTGCCCTATTGGGTATTGGATCTCCATCCAATTACCCAAGCCTCTTGGATTAGTGGGCCTCTACCCAATAATCTCTTATTAGCAATTATTGGATCTCATCTCAGGATCCAATAATTCAGGGGCTTAATGGATATCCAATAAGATAGGGGGTTCAACGGATATCTCATATCCGAACCTCTACTCGTCGCAATACCTACCATATGTGTGTGACCCTCTAGGCCCAATATCGAGCTAGCCGTGAGTTATACTTGTCAGAACTCCTTCTGACATAGTGAATTATTATCTCTATAATAATTCACCCAACTCATCGATTGTGGACGTACTAGGCCACTACGCCGCGGCCCCTAGACGATACAGGAGAATCCAATCCTTTGGACCTATTTGTCCTCAATTATCATGTATCTATAATCTCTCATCCATCTAATATCCCAGAGACTCTATACCAGGCATAGTGCTGTCAGACCCATACGGTCTCTCCTCGAGTCTTGCTCTTGTCGGATTCTCTCGGAGAACTCTTTCTCTCTCAATCCGAATAACCTTGGCCAAGGATTTATTCGAGCAAGAACACATGGGATATTCCTCTCATGATACCGAGAGCGGATGATCCTCTATTGACACTCAATAGCCCTCGTAAGGTTGGCTACCACTCCCAATGACCGACTGTACTAGATATGGAGCTTTCCAAACCTATAAGTCCGGTATCAAAGAGTGGAGTACTCATACAGGACATCTTTGGTGTCTCAAGTCTAAGGACCAGATACACTACTGGGACTACGGAATCGTTGTCTGACGTGAGGTATCAATAACCATCCAGCATTCTATAGGCGGATCAATCAGTGAACTCATTCTCCAATGAGCACCTGCACTGTACCCTTAGTGTCCCCACACGAGTAGCTATGAGACCAGCTACCTCCATCATATGAATGGGTATATATATAGCACACCAGTCTATCTGGTTATCTCGATGTCCTTCTCGAGTAACCTATGACCAGGATAATTTAGGGTCTATGTTTAAAGGTGAATTGGTCTCATTATCGTAATCTCATCACGATCCAATTCTCATTGCACAGATCCAAGGACATCACAATATACATATAGATAATGTGAGGTAATACCAATAATCATAAGCAAAGAGATTGATGCAGCATGTTACAGGTGCTATAATGATAGGACCCTAGCAGGGTTAGGTCCTATTCAACTATGTAGCAGCTAATAAAAATCCTGTGAGAATGTAATAAACCCCACCTAGCCGCCTCTATCCTATAAAGAAGAGAGACTAGGGTTTATATTTGGGTCTTTGGAATTCTTAGCTGCCGCCCCCCTTGTTATTGGGCCGGCCCACTAAAGTTGAGGGCAAATTGGGTAGTTCACTTAGGAAGCAGCCCCTAGGGCTAGGGTTTAGAGCTCTATATAAGCTTGTAGCCTCCACCTCTTTGGAATAAGAAAGATCAATCTACAATTGCAGCCACCAGGCTACTTGGAGGGTGGAACCCCTATAGCGTTCCAAGGGTTGATCCCCCTCAAAGATCAATCTCTATAGAATTCCTCTAGGGTTCTATCATCTGGTATCAGAGCAGCAATCTTGCTGCTTTTGCTGCCATCCCTATCGCCCACCATTAGCCAAGCAATTCTCACAATTGCTCTTGACGTCGTCGTCTCCACCGTCATCTCTTGACGTAGATCAAATCAATCTACAGTCGCCACCTCTAATTGCATCAGAGATCTGGTATTTTTCTACCACCAATACCTTTTGCTGCTGTAATTTTTCATCTAAAATATCAAAAAGAAGTTTTTCTATCGATCCCTTGCTGCGAATTCCTTGCGTCGCAAAAGTTACCATCTTTGCGAACGAAGGATTGCTACAGAAAATTTCAGCCATGTGTTGCTGGCTTTAACTAATCTAATTGTTATCCTTTTTGAACAAAATTTTTTGTGAACCTCATAGATCATCTTGGCTCCCATCCATGATTGATCTATTGTGGAATTCATTACAAAAACAAATTCGTGTGTTGCTGCAATCTTTAGTCATAAACTGCTGAAATTTTTTGACGAAAATTCTGCTATCGCAACTTGCACCAATTTCTTTACTACTTTGCTGTCGAAATTTCTTGATCCAATTTATTATCCTTGTTGCTATCTAAACTAAGATTCTACCATCAAACCCCCTCCTCAAATCCCTGAGTTTTCGCTGGGAATTTCATCGAGAAACCGCTATTTCTTCGACGATAATTCTGCTCTTACGAGACAGCGCATATAGGTAGCAATTTCTACTGATTTTTGTCAAATCTTTGCTGCGAGCTACCACAGATCTAAAACCCTCTTCCCTAACCTTTATCCACTACCATCTCAGCCCAAAACTCCATCAAATCAGCCCCAAACAGCACCCAAAATAGCCACAAAACAAGCCTAAACCGCAGCCTACATTCACCAATCCACCAACCCTTTCAACCACCACTTCTCTCAATACATGTCTTTAACTCGACAGCAAAAAAGAGATCTTAATATTATAGATTTGGAGACATATGCTATGGCATCCGAGGAGGCAATTGATGCTAAATTCGAAGCCTTCGAGACACGAATGGAGGAGAAGATTCGGACTCTCTTTGCCGAACTTAGTTTGGGTCGACCACCGAGCCCAAAGAAATCACATCAAGGATAAATTGCAGCTTCAATGAGAGAGCTCTAATCAAAGAGATGACCTCCAGGAGAGGAGAGGCTCTATGACCGATCCCCACTATCCACGCATGAGGGTGGACTTCCCTAGATGGGAAGAAGGAGACCCGATTGGTTGGATCTCACGCGGAGCGATATTTTCGGTACCACAAAACCGCAGATGCATCTATGGTAGAAATTACAGCTATACATCTTGAAGGGGATGCCATACAATGGTTTGATTGGTTTGAACACACTCATGGAGTCCTCTCATGGCGACAATTCAAAGAAGGACTGCTGATCCGCTTCGGACCAACCGATTACGAGAACATCGACGGACAACTAGCAAAGATCCGACAAACCTCCACCATCCAGGAGTATCAAACCAGGTTTGAAAGGTTATCTAATCAAACTCATGATTGGTCTGAAAAATAGTTATTGGGGACATTTATTGAGGGCTTGAAGCCAGAGATCCGGGGAGAAGTTAAAGCACGACAACCGTACACGCTTATGGCAGCCATCTCTTTCGCACGACTTCAGGAGGAGCGATTGAACCACGAAGCCTAGAGGACTAGGGTCACTCCCGACCAGCAATATTGAAGCCCTCAGCCCCTCCTACTGTCAGTCGAGCTCCTGCACCAAAAAGGTTGACAAGAGAAGAGCTTCGAGACCGATCTGCCACGGGGTTATGTTGGCATTGTGACGAGCCGTGGAGCCACGAGCATCGCTGTAAAAAGGGGAGACTTCTTGTGATTGAACCAGTGGAAGAAGAGATTAGTGAATAGCTAGAAGAGAGTATTGAACATAAGGATGAAGATGTGGAAGAAGAGCCACAATCGTCGACTTTATGGTACATGCGCTAGCCGGCTACTCAAATCCGCAAATAATGAAAGTTAGAGGCTTGCTCAAACAACAACCGATCACCATTCTCATCGATACAGGCAGCACTAATAACTTTCTAAACAGTAAGGTTGCTGCTCGGATGGCGCTCCACATTGAAGGTTGCAGCAAGTTCAACATAAAGGTCGCTGACGGTCGAATCCTAAAATGCGACCAAAGATGCCCGCAGGTGAAACTATTACTACAGGACCAAGAAATTGTTGCCGACTTCTTCCTCCTACCAATTGATGATTATGAGGCTGTGCTGGGCATAGAATGGCTAACGACACTAGGTGATGTCTCTTGGAACTTTTCCAAATTGATTATGAAATTCTATTGCAAAGGTAAACAGGTCACCCTACGCGGGAAGCGCGGAAGCAACGTAACCACCGTTTCAACCCAACGAATGGAGAAAGTTTTACACAAGATAAATGGTGGCTTTCTTATGCATCTCCAACAGCAACCAGAGGGGGAGAAAACAGAAATTAAAAATCAAAATATCACCCAACTGCTTGTTGAATTTGATGATGTTTTTGCTGAACCGCGCGGTCTTCCTCCTACTCGACAATATGACCACCGGATTCCAATCCTTCTAGGCAAACAACCAGCAAACACTCAGCCTTACCGCTATCCTCATATCCAGAAAGATGAAATTGAGAAAATCGTGAAGGAAATGCTCGAAACAGGAGTGATTCGACCAAGCTGCAGCCCCTACTCCTCACCAGTGCTACTTGTGCGCAAGAAAGATGGAACTTGGCAGAAGATATCATCCCCGGAGCAACAAAAATGAGTAACCAAACTTCTAGGATTTGATTATGAAATTATTTACAAAAAGGGGAAAGAAAACGTTGTTGCAGATGCACTTTCACAGCTCCCTCAGCAAGCTGAATTTTCAGCTATCTCTCTTCCTACCACCGGCTTCCTCGAGGGCATTAGGGAGGAATGGAAGAAGGATCCGGAAACCAGTAACATCATCAAAAAATTGGAGGAGGATCCAAGCGCAATAGCTCACTATACTTGGGATTCAAGGGATCTACGCTATAAAGGTCGTATTGTGCTTATACCAAACTCCCCTTGCATCAAAGTCATTCTGCACGAAATGCACTCCACACCATCAGCAGGGCACTCCGGATTTCTAAGAACCTACAAAAGAGTGAAGCAAAACTTTTATTGGAAAGGGATGAAATAAATTATTTCTGAATACGTAGCACAATATGATGTATGTCGACATCAAAAAGGTGAAACAGTAGCGAGTCCAGGGAAACTACAACCACTACCCATACCAGACTCGGTGTGGACTGACATCTCCATGGACTTCATCGAAGGGCTGCCACCTTCCAAAGGTAAAAGCACAATCCTTGTGGTGGTTGATCGACTTACGAAATATGCTCATTTTTGTGCTGTGCGAAATCCCTACACTGCTGTTAGTATTGCTTAGATTTTCATAGAAAATATTGTTAAACTGCATGGGATGCCAAGGTCTATCGTAAGTGATCGTGACAGAGTC
Source organism: Musa troglodytarum (assembly GCA_023547065.1). Classification (NCBI taxonomy): domain Eukaryota; kingdom Viridiplantae; phylum Streptophyta; class Magnoliopsida; order Zingiberales; family Musaceae; genus Musa; species Musa troglodytarum. Next base: position 82,723,817 of record CP097510.1, on the reverse strand, counting down.
TTCACTAGTAAATTTTGGACCGAGTTATTTCAGTTACAGGGCACCAAACTCAAGATGAGCACTACATATCATCCACAAACTGACGGCCAAACAGAAGTGGTGAACAGATGTTTAGAGACATACCTTCAATGTTTCGCTAGTGATCGACCAAAGGAGTGGACGAAATGGCAACCCTGGGCCGAATGGTGGTACAATACTACATATCATTCATCTACAAAATGTACCCCATATGAAGCATTATATGGTCGGCCGGCCCTTGTGATTCCAAAGTATGTAATTGGCTTGGCTAAGGTAGATCAAGTCGACTAAGATTTAATTGACAGGGACAAACTCCTACAGCTGCTAAAGGATAATCTCTCTACTGCTCAAGCTAGAATGAAGCAGCAAGCTGACACACGAAGAAGTGAAAGAGAATTTTTAGTAGGAGACTGGGTTTATCTTCGTCTACAACCATACAAGCAACTATCCATCAACACACGAGCCTCCATGAAGCTATCTCCACGTTTTTATGGGCCCTATCAGATCATAGAGCATATTGGAGCTGTGGCATACAGACTTAAATTACTTGAAGATGCCAAAATTCACCCTGTCTTCCATGTGTCATGCTTGAAGCCCAAGTTGGGAGAACACGAGGCACCCCAGATCCAACTGCCCAACACCACTGATGATGGAAATATTCAAGCCCAACCACAAGCCATCCTCGATCGTAGAGTCGTGATACATCGTCGACGTCCCACTACTGAAGTACTAGTACATTGGACTAATTTACCACTCGAAGATGCCACATAGGAATCATATGAGGAGCTGAAGTCCCGGTTCCCTAAGTTCATAGAACCCCAGCCATGAGGACAAGGCTGATTTGAAGAGGGCGGGCTTGATAGGACCACCGGCAGGTTAGGTCCTATTCAACCATGTAGCAGCTAATAAAAATCCTGTGAGAATGTAATAAACCCCACCTAGCCGCCTCTATCCTATAAAGAAGAGAGGCTAGGGTTTATATTTGGGTCTTTGGGCTTCTTAGCCACCGCCCCCCTTGTTACTGGGTCGGCCCACTAAAGTTGAGGGCAAATTAGGTAGTTCACTTAGGAAGCAGCCCCTAGGGCTAGGGTTTGGAGCTCTATATAAGCTTGTAGCCTCCACCTCTTTTGGAATAAGAAAGATCAATCTACAATTGCAACCACCAGGCTACTTGGAGGGTGGAACCCCTATAGCGTTCCAAGGGTTGATCCCCCTCAAAGATCAATCTCTATAGAATTCCTCTGGGGTTCTATCATATAACTCATGTGATTGGCTTGTAGGGCACCTATAACCAGCAGTTTTCAGTTGAAACTACTATGCTGAGATGACCTGGGTGATAGTACCGCCCAGTGGCCAAGAGCCAGGTGGTGGCACTGCCTGGCTAGGGTGGTAGCACCGCCCAGCACCCATGGGCACCAGCAGCACCTGGATGGGCACCACCACCGCACTTGGATGGGCCAACAAATGGTTCAAATTTTGGCTCCAAGTTTGGGCTCCAAATTTGAATCACTTTGAGGCCTATAAATACCCTCTTATTCATGGATGAAATGGGGTCTAGAACTTAGAAAAACAAGGAAGAAACTCTCTTAAAAGTATGTCAAATCTTCCCTCTAAGTTTTAAGAATGTTCTAGTCTAAGAGAGGGGTGAAAGGCTTTATAAGGGTTATCTCCTAAGCCCGTCAAAAGGAGAGGTGTCGTAAGGGAGTTCATCCTTGCCCGTTGGAAGGAGGATAGCTAGTGGAGAAGCCGGTGGCCTCAAGTGAAGAGGAATCGAGAGTGGACGTAGGTCGCATGACCGAACCACTATAAATCAGTTTGCATTTACTTTCTTGCAACTTACTTTGGAAGGAGAGGTGCTATAAGGGAGTTCATCCTTGCCCGTTGGAAGGAGGATAGCTAGTGGAGAAGCCGGTGGCCTCAAGTGAAGAGGAATCGGGAGTGGACGTAGGTCGCATGATCGAACCACTATAAATCGATTTGCATTTACTTTCTTGCAACTTACTTTGCTGCAAACCACCTTCATTTGCTGCCTTACTTACTCAACTTCCTCTTCATCTTCTTACGTATGCTTTAAAGTTAAAACACAATCAAATCGGTTTCAAACAAAATGTTGCTTTCATCGTACGAAGTTTATGAAACTTGTCTTAATCGCCGAAAATCTATCGTTCTTTACCGTTGCACTAATTCACCCCCCCCCTCTTAGTGTCGCTCGATCCCTAACAATTGATGTCAAAGCCACGTTATTTCTCATTCGGATTTATACCCGTAAGAAATGGCTCTTCATGGCTTTCAAGAAGGCTTTTCGGTTTTTTATCCACCGTTCTTTAACGGTTCGGACTACACATATTGGAAAACTCGAATGAGAGTTTTCTTGATTTCTCTCGATTTAAACTTATGGAACATCATTGAAAATGGATTTCAACTTCCCTCTAAATCGATGAACGAATGGTCGGACTTAGAGAAAAAATCCTTTTCTTTGAATACAAAGGCAATTAATGCCTTATTTTGCGCTTTGGACAAGAATGAGTTCAATCGAATTTCTATGTGCGAAACGGCTTTTGAGATTTGGCAAACACTTGAAATCACGCATGAGGGAACTAGTAGAGTTAAAGACTCGAAAGTAAATCTCTTATTGTATGATTTTGAGCTCTTCCAAATGGCACCAAGTGAATCTATCGACGACATGTACACCCGGTTCACGGATGTCGTCAATAGTCTAAGAGCTCTTGGTAAATCTTTTTCAGATTTTGAACTCGTAAGCAAGATCTTAAGATCCCTTCCAAAAAGGTGGGATCCTAAAGTAACCGCAATACAAGAAGTTAGAAATCTAAATGACCTTCCGATTGAAGAACTAATTGGCTCACTAATGATATATGAAATGAGCCTCCTAGAATATCTTGAACATGATGAACATATGAACCACCTTCTAAAGAACAAGAAGGTTTTGGAACTCCGAACTATGAAATGCCACTTGAGTGATGACTCAAGTGATGAGGACAATGAAGAGGACATTGAACTTTTAATGAATCTTAATAAGTTCATTAAACAAAAATCTAAAATGAACAATGAACTTGAATGGAGGATAAGGCCAAAGAAGAAGAAGGCTTGCAAAGAAAAATCAAATAAAGAAGAGGCGAAATGGGCTTTGACAGTTTTTGACAATGAGGTAAGAAACTCACCCAAGTTGCTTTTACCTTATTTTGAAATTACATGATGCTTTTCATGGATACTTAACTTAGTTAGTAGTTTTTTTTTATGTTTTTGGAAGTTAAAACAAATTGTTTAAAAAAAATTTATGCTATGCTTTTCCTTTTAGCATTTTTGAAAAATTATAAAAATGATCATGAAAAACTATATTGTTAAAGTTTCATGCATGTTATGATTCAAAACTTTGAATGATTATGAATGATGATTGCTTAGTTTATGATTTCCATATCGTTTGTTGATGCATGATTTAACACAAAAGTTAATTAGCATGATTATGTTTAATAGGTTAATCCATGATTGTGTACTTCAGTTTTCATGCAATGAGGATTTGAAGTAATGTTGATTTAAAACATCTATCTTGGATTAATGTGTCTTAATCCTTCTTATGATGAAGTTTTTATATGATGCATGTCTTCATGAAATCAATTGCAAAACTAAAAGACCTAACCCACAAATTTTCAAAATGAAAGAAATGTGGTTTTGATGTTGCCTTGTGTTATATTTGGACTTAATGGTTTTCATGATGAAAATTATTTTTCAGATTTTAAAATGATGTATGATTTTAGCAAAAGTTTGAGCATTGATCATCTTGTTATAACAAATGAAAGAAAGAATTAAAATGATTTTGATGATGTATCATGAAGACATGCTTAATGATTGTATCATACTTGATGACTTGAAATCTCATATTTTGAAATAATATATTCATAATGAATCCATGAATCTTGATGATTTTCATATCACTTTTTGGCTTTAAACTTGATACATATCTTTCATGCAAAAAGTTTTGGGCATGCTTATGTGAAATCTTACTTGATAAATGAAAATGCTCCATACGTATGATCATGATAAATTCATGAATCTTAATGATTTTACATTGCTTTTGATTTCAAACAAGATGCATGATTTTTGACACAAAAAATTAATAGCATGTTTCAAGATAATGCTTGCACACCAAATATGATTAAAAGATAGAAGCAAGCATATTGATGATTTCGTTTTTACATCAAAATATGAACATGCTTATATAAGATCAACCACATAAAATAAAACACGAAAGTTAAAAATATTTTAATCATGATGTTTTATTTTTGATGTGTTTGGTCTTAATGATCTTTATGACAAAACTCACATCTTGCTTTGAAAAGTTGATACATGCTCACATGTAATCAATTTATGTTGCTCTTATTAAAATTTTCGAATGAAAGATTTTGATGCATTTGATCTTAATGGGTTTAATGACAAACTTATATTTCAAAATTATACGATGATGGTTTTCATGAAAATATTAGAACATACTTTATGAAATCATCATTGATAATGATAAAATGAAAACATTAAAAGGTTGTTATCATGCTTAATGACTTTATGATATCATATCCTGATAAAGAAACTCATGTGTTGGTTTTAAACATGATACTCATCCTTAAAACATGAGCTCACTTATATAAAATAAATAACTTAAAATGAAACACATTATCATGTTGAATCGATTTTTAGTTGGAAGATGCCTTATGTGTAATGTGCTATATTTTTGGCTCTTAATAATCTTTATGATGAAATTTGCCTTTCCATCTTGAATGTTGACATTTTGTTTTAAGATAAAGGCATGATTATAAGAAGCAAATCACATGAATAGAAATTTAAAAAAAACAAAATGCATTCCTCTATTTTATTGATTTTTCAATAAATCTATGCTTGTCATTGAATATAATTTTGAGGATGATTTCGGATTTGACAAATGCTTAATTCATATTTACAACGTGAGTTGCATTTTAAATATGAATCATGTTCAATGCTTCAATCATGCTCAATCTCCCCTAATTCATGTTGTTCTCCTATATTTCCATTTTATTTACCATAGAGGAGAACCTTCTAAATGAATTATGAAATTGATGATTTGATATTAAGTGTTTATCAAAAATCTATTTATCATTTTGCAATCTCTAAAAAGTTGATAATCACTCATTCATGTTGTGAATCTCAAAAATGTTTTTGATTTGATTAGGAGTTTCAAGTTGACAAAATGAGTTTAAATAATTTTATGACTCCTCTCTTGATCATTTGAAATCATGACTTTGAATTCTTATCTTGAGATATTTTTGCGAATCAAAATATTTCCTCTATGATTACTTCTTTTTATCATTTACCAAAAAGAAGAACAATTCAAGTTTATATCATTTGTGAATCTTATAAACTATGTTAATGATTTTGATGATTTGAACTTGAATGAGCTTTATCACAATGCAAGTCTTGATATCTTGATATTTGATACTTGAATTTTTTATGCATGAATCAAGTTGCTCTTTGTGCTATATCTTTTCAAATGAATTATGAGCCTTGATGTCATATATTTCATGATATAGAAATGACAAGATTTCTTTGCCTTGCATGCCTTGTGTGATGATTGAAAATTAAATTTGCCTTATGATGAATCATTGAATCATGACTTGATATATGAGAATGCTATTTTTTATGTATCATTATTCTTGATTGTATACCCTTTATCATGAATTGAAAATTAACAATGAAGAAAATATTTATGAATCATGATTTTGATTTCTTGGAATTATATGGCTTGTATAATAATTGAAATTTTTAGCTATTGAGTCCTCATTTCTTTTCGACATTGACAAAGGGGGAGCTAGCTTATTAAATTCATATTCATGACTTGATGATTGAAATATTCATGTAGAATTTTGATATGTATCACTTGTCATGATTTGAATATTGAAGTAAAAGAAATTTTGTTCTTCTTGATATCTTCTATGATGAATCACAAATCATGACTTGATCCATTATATTGATATATTTGTATCATGATTTAAAGATTGATGTAAACTTTTTTATATATATGCAAACTTAGGTGAAAATTTTATATCATCATATTTGATCCTCCCTTTCTTTTTGACATTGATAAAGGGAAGAAGATTTATTGCTAGGTTGCACACCCAAATAAAAAATTGCTAGCTCATTCAAGAGGAAGAAAATTATTATCTCAAAAAAGAAGCAAAAATGTAAAACTTTGAAAATTTGGAATGTTATACTTGCCATGCCTTTATATTTGTATGTTTAATAAAAAGTTAGTATACATGTTTAAAGTGATTATACATAATTGCTAGCTCATTGCAAACAAAAAGTTGATAGCTTGCAAAGGCGAAACTTAGTTACAAAAGAGAAAAATTGAAAGGAAGCTAACTTGTGTATCACAAAGTATGTTAGCTTGCTTATCATTTTTTTCTCTCATATCATGACTTTTGGCTCCCTTGAATTCATGACTTAATATGTTGAAAATTCATGTTGTAAATTTGTTATTTTATCATGATCAAAGCATTGACTATTTTTACTCCACTTTTTTGACAAAAACAAAGGGAGAGAAGATTTATTGCTAGCTTATGTATCGCAAAGAAAAATTTTGCTAGCTAGAACATACAAAGGAAGCAAAGAAAGTACAACTTGCATATCTCAAGAAGCAAGTGAAAAAATTACCATCATTGCCCATCCTTAAAAACTTGCTATGATTGAATGGTATGATTGGATGTTGTATTGCAAAGCTATGCTTGAGTTATGATGTGATTGATAGCTAGTATGGTTGTAATATTTGCATATCCTTGAAAACTAGCGATGATGTTACTTCTCCTTTTTATTGATAACATAAGGGGAGAAGTAGATTGATGACTTCATGCATTGTATTGAATATTTTATATATTTGCATGATGGTTTAAATGTATTCTCATAGCATTATGATGAATGTTGATTGGATTTGGGATAATCCAATTGTTCTATCAATGGCATATTGATGGGGGAGTTTGGTTAAACTCCGGGGAGTTATGGTTAACTCCGTTAGTCATCAATTAGTTGTCATCATCAAAAAGGGGGAGATTGTTGAATCTCGAATTTTGATGATAAAACTAATTGATTGTGATTTGTGGTCTAACTGCATTTTGAGTTACGTAAGTCTATTATCAATCAGGATTATACAGTTGACACTGGAGGAATTGACATTACGCCGAGTGATCACGTCTGGATATTGGATGTCGAGCCAGAGGTTCGGTCGACAATCGGTGGAAGGCTTCGTATGTCGGGCATCGGGCCTAGAAGAGCATGTTGTGCCAAGGATATCAGGGTTGCGGAGGTTAACCGTCGATTGGGCAACGGACCACAAAAGAGGACGATGTGCCGAAGGATCGGACGAAGCGCCGACCAATGATGTGCCGGGCAACTGAATGTCAATTTACATTGTAATAACTGTCTAAATTGAACTAGAGTATTTGTTTGTTTGTGTGTAGGATTAACTACGATGATGATGAAGACGTAAAGCAAAACAAAGTGTCGGAAGACGAGTGGGATGGATCGTTGGGAGTTCAAGAGTTCAACGGAAGTCCGAAGATTCGTTGGGAGTATTGCCGGAACCGATCGAGAATGAAAGGGAGCTTGCCGAAGGGTTTTCGGAAGTTCGCCAGAAGGTTCGTCGGAAGTTCGCGGAGCTTTCCAAGAAAGATCGGAGCTTGCCAAAGAAGCTCGGTGGAACTCGCCAAGATCATCGTGAAGTCCGGAAGCTTGTCGGGAGTCTGCAAAATGGTTTTCGAGGGTTTCGCCGAAGATCAGTCGAAAGTTCACAAAGCTTGTCTTGTGGACTTTGTAATAGCTTAAAAAATGTCTTTAAAATTTATAGTTAGCATATAAAAATGTCACGGACTTAGCTAATTTTGCCTAAGCCGTGCGGCACCATTGCGTGTCACCGCAAAGGTCAGCCTCCCTGAAATCTCCTACGATCCCTTAGGACCTGCAAAAGAGAAGATGGGACAGTGAAAGCGCTTCACATGGGATACACAAGTCACCCTTTCAGCAAACACTTTATAAACAATGCAAATTCCAACCATGGATATCACAAGCTCAGAACGATTGCACAACAAAGGCATTAATTGGTCCACTATAGACCGAAATCTAGTACAAGTATCCACATGACACAAACTTTCTGTACAAGCCGACAATGGCTGCCAAACTCACTCAAATGGGGGCATTTCACCTTTGGCGAGCCCTTTACAAGCTCTACAAGTTGGAACAAACTAAAAAGGGACACGGACATACATAAGCATTACACCGAACAAGCCATTTACAAAATGTCCATGACATTCTCCCCCACTTATTCCTTCGACGTCCTCGTCAAAGCCTTTGCTGACGCTGTAATTTCTTTTCTTTGTTGGATCTTCGATCTTCTACTCCTGCTGCGATGCGCCCCTTGGCTCCTAATTGTTCTCCACTTATTGTTGTTGAGTCGTCGAACTTTAATCCACCATGCTGCTTCAACTCGCCAATGACTCTGACTCTAGTGTGGGGTTGGCAGAGTTGTGCTGATCCTTGCTGGTTCTTGCGGATTCATCTGATGAAGGAAAAGACCATCTTTGATATGCGCCAGTCTTCAAATTCTTCTTGTCTCTTGAACTGGATAGATGTTTGTTGGAGCTTTAACGAGCATCACCTCGCAACCTTTAAAGTTCTCAGGTCCTTCCTCTGCAAAATTTACCCATCGAATCTTCTTCCACTTAGTTGTCTTGCCCAAGTAGGTTCGCATCACTTTCGCTTTCGATTGACATTCAATTGGGAAATGAAGCGGACAATCTACTCTCAATAGCACTGATCACCATTGGTGAGGACTTGACAATTGTTGTCTTCCATTAGTCTCTTCGAAGGGTCTTCAAATTTATGCAGAGCTCCTCTGCTAGATAACTAAGAGAGCTGGGGTACTCGGTTTCGCCCATTCTCTTGGGAGTTAAGAAGGCAAAAGTTACTTGACTTCACCCGCCTCCTCGAGGTTGTACTTCGTGCGTCAAGCTGGTTACTAGACTTCGCCTGCTCTTAGCTCACACTTCCGAAGCACTTGAAGTGTTTATAATCCTTGTGCTGAGTCAGCTACTATGATTCGCCTTCTCATTGTCATTAAACTTCTGGAATGCAAGAAGTTATCACTCCAACTTGGAGCAAGTCTCCGATAGATTTGGTCGCCTTTGGGATTGTACCGCCTTCTCCATCATTTCTGCCACCGACTCCTCTAAGTAGCAAAGGTATAGTACCGCGTACTGCTTGCTCCGATCCTTGGTCATTCACTCTTGCATCGACCCGAAGTCCTTCACTTACTGCTATCTTGATGAAAAGTCTATTGACACCAATCTTACGAAGTTCTCTGGCCTTTGCTCTTCAGCCTTGTCTTGGTACATGGAGTTTGTCAATGCATTCTCCTCCTCCACGGCCCATATCATGACCAAGCGCTCTCCCTTTATGAGAGCAAGGGACCGATGACTCCCCAGAAGTCCCGCCTCTATGGTACCATGGCACTGCATTGCCCATGACACTACTATCCATTGTCTCGCATCTGCATCCCTTCTTCACAATCGGTAGATCTGCCTCTACGGCACTCCTCCGAGTCCACCTTCAATCTAACCGATGATTGATCTTGGGTAGCTGAGTCCCTCTGGACTCGTCATTGCTTCCTTGCCCTATTTCGACCACCTGCTTGGACACCTCTGTGTTCTCTTAGCAGTTCAACTTGGTCGTTGGAAAGACAAACTGCAACTTCCATGTATGGCCTCCGCCATCATGTTGCAGGGCTTGCACCGCTTCTGTTCTCCTTAGCTGCATTGGTCACAACGTTCACCTACTCGGCCTTGTCCTCTGACTTGCCGAGCTCCCTTAAGCGAATGTGAGCTCTGAAGTAGTTCAACTCTTCAGCCGCTCCGATCATACCTCTGCATGATCCAGTCCCCCCATGGGACTCCCTGGTACTTGCATCTGAACTTCTTCCTCGATAGTGCATAGCCCCCATAAGCTAATGCCCAAGGCTTCCATCCAATGCAACATTCGATGCACGCACGGAAGACCCGCCTCTACGATACCATGGCATTCACTGCTTGAATCCATAACTATTCTTGCCGTCGTGTTGTTCACCGAAGTGGAGCTCCCAATCGCTCTCCTGATCATACCTCTGCATGATCTAGTCCCCTCATGGGATTCACTGTGTGTGTCGACTTGCCACGAACCATTCCACCATGACCCGCTGCATCATGTCGCCGCCTGGTGACATCTCCTTGCATTCTGATCCCTGTGGTATGAACTCGAACTGCAATATCTCCATGTATGAGCTCCGCCAACATATCGCAGGGCCTCTGCCACCTTCGATTCTATTCAGTCCTTTGGCAATCGACCTTCATCCACCCACTCTCGGGTCACACATGGACGAAGCCTAACTCTAGGATAATCCATCGCTTAGCAGCTCCTCTGAAGTCCCCTGACTTCGCTGCAATTGGTGCACCATTGTCTGGATCCTGGGCCTCTGCCCCTACTAGTACAATCTCTGCTGCACACTGCTTTTCTCGTGGCAACTCGAATAGCAACACTATGGCATATTCTTCAAGAGTAACTGCCTCTGCATCCTCTTGCCCCGTGCTAAGGCCTTCTGACACTTACTTTGCCTCTGCAAACTATGTCACCTTAGTTCCTTCGTCAAATGCTTCACCGAGATCAAGTGCATGTGCCTCGAAGCTCCCTTCGTCTTTGGCACCATGCAAGATGAGTCTACTCCATCAGAATAAAGAATCCCTGGAACGACATGATCATACTCCTGTCTCTGCAAGAGTCCATGTCCTTGACCTCTGTCTAAGGAAAGCTCCAAGCCTCCACTCCATGTTCTATCTTCTATGCCAACTCCCTTTATGTGGTTTGGGTATATCACCAAGTTACCCCCAAGTTGCTCTGCTTCTCGAATTGCATTGCGTTAATGGTGGCCCTCGCGCCCACCATTCCACGGGTCAGCCCTCTACTGAGTCTGATCTCCCTATCGGCTCCAAGTGTGCCTTCACTCTATATTGCCTTGGGTCGCTCCCCCACTTGATCTCGCTATGCGTCCACCAACGCATTGCCTCTTGCGAGATCATGCGACAACTCCTCATCGCTCGCTTGATCCATCAAGCTTTGTCTTGAGGTACTCCTCAACTGGTGCGATTCATTGCACATGATTCTCCCTCTAGAGAACCGGGACTTATCCCTCCTGGATATCTGCCCTGTTGGAGCAACTTCTCTCTTCACATCCTTCCCTTTGGAAGTTTTGGAGATCACCATCCCCCTGGACTACTCCGCATTTGCTGAACAACCTGTGCCCAATTCTGCCTCCGTAAATGCACTTGCTAGATTGCGACACTTCGCCAATACAACTCACACTGCACCCCTCTGGGTCTAGCAACATGCTGAACCTGCTGCACACTTCAGCCTCTTATGAAAGTATCCTGCACATGCCGAAGAAAAAGTTTTAATGCTCCATGGTGCCGACCTTTGGCCGCCTTGGGATTGCCATGAACAATCCATCGTCTGCATGCAAGGCCTTGCATGAGTATCGAATTCCTTGAGTTTGCAACTCCCCTCACCTCTGTGAGCTTTGCACAACTCTTTCAATCATTGAACAACCCACTCCACCTTGCACAGTCTCATCCTTTGACAAGCACTCCACTTGCCTCGAGCACCGTCAAGTTTGGGTGCTAACGTCGAGCCACTACTCGAACTCAGCCATCCCGACCTTTGTGCATTACGTAATTCTTCTTAGCTTGTTATCCTCGTGGTGCCTCTTGCGCGAAGGGTTGGTCATTCTTCTAAATGCCACTCTCGGATGCCCACTCCTCTGAGCGACTCCTTCCCCTACAACTCCAGGTCCGTTTCCCAAACGGTCGCACATGTTGGCTGCCGTCAATACAGCCCCGCTAGGTCCCCCACGTTTGCATGCTAAGTGTTTCTAAGTGGGCTTGTCCCACTCCTGATACCATCTGTCACGGACTTAACTGGTTTTGCCTAAGCCGTGCGGTACCATTGCATGTCACCGCAAAGGTTAGCCTCCCTGAAATCTCCTATGATCCCTTAGGACCTGCAAAAGAGAAGACGGGACAGCGAAAGCACTTCACACGGGATCCACAAGCCACCCTTTCAGTAAACACTTTATAAACAATACAAATTCCAACCATGAACATGAACATTATAAGCTCAGAACGGTTGCACAACAAAGGCATAAATTGATCTACTACAGACCGAAATCTAGTACAAGTATCCACATGACATAAACTTTCTGTACAAGCCGACAATGGCTGCCAAACTCACTCAAATGGGGGTGTTTCACCTTTGGCGAGCCCCTTACAACTCTACAAGTTCGAACAAACTAAAAAGGGACACGGACATGCATAAGCATTACACCAAACAAGCCATTTACAAAATGTCCGTGACAAGAAGTTCATCGAAAGCTCGCCGAAAGAAGTCTTGTCTTGTGGACTTTGTAATAGCTTAGAAAATATCTTTAAAATTTATAGTTAGCATATAATTTGGTTTAGGATTAGGTGTTAATCCTATAAACCAAATTTGGGCTAATTCGGACTTCATTTGGACCAGTTTCGGTCGAGTTTTCAGTCAAAACTACATGTTAAAAATGACTGGCGGTAGTACCGCCCAGTGGCCGAGAGCCAGGTGGTGGCACCACCTGGCTGGGGCGGTAGCACCGCCCAGCACCCGCGGGCACTAGCGGTAGCACCGCTGGATGGGCAGTGGCACCGCCCAGTACTGCCAGCACCGGGAAATTCAAAATGGTTCAAATTTTTGCTCTAAGTTTGGGCTCCAAATTTGAATCACTTTGAGGCCTATAAATACCCCTCTCATTCATGAATAAAAGGGGGTCTAGAACTTAGAAAAAAAAGGGGGAAACTCTCTTAAAAGTGTGTCAAATCTTCCCTCTAAGTTTTAAGAGTGTTCTAGTCCAAGAGAAGGGTGAAAGGCTTTGTAAGGGTTATCTCCTAAGCCCGTCAAAAGGAGAGGTGCTGTAAGAGAGTTCATCCTCGCCCGTTGGAAGGAGGATAGCTAGTGGAGAAGCCGGTGGCCTCAAGTGAAGAGGAATCGGGAGTGGACATAGGTCGCATGACCGAACCACTATAAATCGGTTTGCATTTACTTTCTTGCAACTTACTTTGCTGCAAACCACCTTCATTTGCTGCCTTACTTACTCAACTTCCTCTTCATCTTCTTACGTATGCTTTAAAGTTAAAACACAATCGAATCGATTTCAAACAAAATGTTGCTTTCATCGTACAAAGTTTCTGAAACCTATCTTAATCGTCGAAAATCTATCGTTCTTTATCGCTGCACTAATTCATCCCCCCTCTTAGTGCCGCTCGATCCCTAACACTCTTAGTATCATGAGAGAAATATCTCATATGTTCTTGCTTAGATAAATCTTTGGCTAGAGTCATTCGGATTGAGAGAGAAAGAGTTCTCCAAGATAATCCGATTATAAGCAAGACTCGAGTAGAAATTATATGGGCCTGACAACACCATGCCCAGTATATGGTCTTTGGGATATTAGATGGATAAGGGACTATAGGTACATGGTAACTAAGGACAAATATGTCCAAAAGATTGGACTCCCTATATCATCCAGGGACTGTGGCGTAGTGGCCTAATACGTCCGTAGTCGATGAGTCGAGTGAATTATTATAGAGATAATAATTCACTAAAGTTTGGATAGAAGCTACAATGAGTAGAGGTTCATATATGAGATATCCATCAGAGCTTATACCTTATTGGACATCTAATAAGCCCCTGAATTATTTGATCCTATGGATGAGATCCAATAAGAACTAATAAGCGATTATTGGATAGAGACCCATTAATCTAGGAGGATTGGATAATTGAATAAAAATTTAGTATCTAATAGAGCAAGATCCATTGGAGTTAAGTTGATATGGGGCCTCTATAAATAGGAGAAAACCAAAGGCCCATAGGCTAAGGCTTCCTAGTTGTCACCTATTCTCCTCTCTCTTTGAGGAGCATCTTCGCAGCCCCTGCCATGTGGATCACCGCTAGAGAAGAGGACGCTTGACCTCCTTCATCCTCCCATAAATCTATCAAAATTTAGAGATATAAGATCTCCTTAGATAACATCTTTCTTATACGTAGTTTTTAGTTTCGTGGATTTTGTGCACTAATCTTCGCATGATAACGAAGCCCTTATTTTTTAAATCTAGGATTTTTATTTTCTGTTCTTCCATTACACATGTGATGTCACCCCTAGATTTCCCAACAGTGGTATCAGAGTCAAGTTGTTCTTGCGAAGATTGAATTTTAAACTGCGTGTATTGTGTTTTAGAAAGGCTTTGGATGTTAAAATTATTGACGCAAATGTCAGAAAGGGCAGCAACTATTACTGCCCTTGTTGCCCTTGAAAATGGTAGTCTTGGCTACCATTTACGTGTAGGGGGTTAGTGGCCTGCGGGCTGTAGGCAGGTAGCTGCAGCAATGCCTATAGGTGGCCTACCCACAAGGGTGGGCAGTGCCCACAAGCAAGTGGGACTCGCTCGCGGGTGAGTCGCCTACAGGGTGGCGGCGGTCGCAACGCAGCAAAGGTAGGGAAGGGGAATTAGTTTTTTTTTAAGCAAAAGATAATTTTGCCTCTTAGAATTTTAAAAATTCTAAGATATATCCTTTCTATCTAAATTACCAAAATACACTTCATAATTCAGAAAATTTCTTGCAGGTCCCTAATTTCAAAAAATATTAATTAATTAAAAGTTTAATTAACTATTATTATTTATCTAGTAGTCCTATATAATGATATATCCATATGCTATATGATATGAACAAATGATCATGGACCGTGTGATGCGATGTTTGTATGTGATGTGATAATTATTATTATTATTGGGGCCTGCAAGTCTTTATTTATTTTATTTATTGTCAAGCCTACATGCTTGTGATTATGTTGTAATTACATGAGAAGATGCAATAAGAGCATGGAAGTGATAGTGAGACCCACGAGGCCAAGACGGACGATCGCAATGTATGAAGATGCACCGAGACACCGAGGAAACCGACGAGAACGAGATGGATGATCATATGGCATGGAAATATGCCACTACACACATAAATCTTGATGTGAGTGATTGGGCCAATTAGCTCGGGTTTGATCACGTTAGGATGTGGTCCATGATCATTTGGTATGATTGCTCATGTAATGTATGATTGCTTATATAACTACTAGATATGTATATATATATATATATGTATGCAATGTAGATATATATTAAATATGTATGTGGGTGACACATCATATTATGAGACCGAATAAAAAATTTCCTCTCTTGATAATATTAAGTTGATAAACATGAGACAATTAGATTGACCCACGTGGTCTTCCATCATTATAGGTAGGGATCGATTCTCGACATAGGTTGAGTTAGTCGAGTCCCTCGAGGCTCACCTATATCATGATTCACTATCTTGCCAATGACATAGATATGTCACTGGTGACCTAAGGATATAGTATACTTGGTCGAGTCGCTCGAGGAAATATTATCGAATCAAACTCATCTTGTAACAATGGTGATAACTTAACCGAACATCATGGTTGGTTGAGTCCCTCAAGGCCATGATGGTTTGGAGGCTGAACAAGATGAGAATCACAAAAAGTTATGATTAGTAAGAGTTGCTTACCTTTACGTGCTTAGTGTGATTAGCCGAATTCCTCGAGGTTACGTTAAGATGTCGATTGGATCTCGATCCCCACTAGAGATCCGTCGGGGGTATCTGATTCACATACCAAAGAGAGTTGTGTGTTTTGTGAGAAAATAATGGGAGTAGGTCAAGATAGAAGTCCATATCTTGATTGTTTATTTTTTTACAAAATTTATATGTTATTTATTTCTACTGCATCTTTATTTTTAAAAAATATTGCTTTCAAATCGTTTACGTAGCATACTTAATGTCAACTGCGTCACTGGTCTAAATTATACATATTGACTTTGCAACCTGAGAATCATTCTCACAATGGAGAAAATCATATATATCCTTGATATAGTGATCCCTACGCCCGACGAAAGGGCAAGCGAGGATGAGATCGCTTGCTACATAAAGTGAAAATGAGATCACTCCATTTTCATCAATGTTGCTGTTGGCCTCTATGACTCCTAAGTCATAGAGACAACAAGAAAATATAGATGTCGAATCCATAATCCTACATCTAAATTGTTTGAGGAGTAGAGAAGAACTCAATGATATGAGATATCGAAGAGTCTCTTCCGTGATAGGATGATCGAGGGATACTGGTTCAAAACCATGTCCTTAAGATAATTGAGTGGATAGAGAACTTCACAGGCCTAGGAATGATCCTACAGGATAATCTATGTGTAGATCTTGTGCCTCTGTCCCTACATATTCCTTTTCATAGTTCATTATGAATTTTAATATGAACAAGCTTGAGATGACCCTCCTTGAGCTCTTCAATATATTGAGGGAAGCAGAGAGTACCATCAAGAAAGAGAAGCTAGTCTCTATACTGGTGAGACCAGAAAGAAAAAGAATGCAGAGAAGTCCCTTAAGAAGGGCAAGGGCAAGGGTAGACCGGCAAAGAAAAGGTTGCTTAGAAGGACCTAGCAAAGGAAAAGACCAAAGGCTTCCACTACACAAAAGACGAGCACTAGAAGAGAACCTTCAAAGAGTACCTTGCAGAAAAGGTAAAACAGTAGCTTAGAGAAGTTTCAGGTACATTCATGATCAGTCTACATTTGTCATATTCTTATGATAATACATGGGTATTGGATACCAATAGTGCTTATTACATCTGTAATTCATTGCAGGTTCCAACAAGACCTAAGAGATTGATGAGAGGTAAGATGGATCTCAAGATAGATATTAGAGCAAAAGTTACTATAGTAGCTATCGACAAGGTCACCCTACATCTACCTAGTGGAATACTATTATATTATATACGTGTTATTTTGTTACCTCTATTATCTAAAATATTATTTCTATTTCATATTTAACAGTTAGTGAATATAAATTAGTTTTGAGAACAATGGTTGTTCAATTTTATCTAATGATATGATCATCATAAGAGGAACATTACATAATGGTTTGTTTATGCTAGACACTACTCCACATGCCATGAATGTAAGTGTATCCAAGAGGAAATTATTGAATCTCAGATTTTGATGATGAAACTAACGGAGTGTGATTTGTGGTCTAATTATGTTTTGAGTTACGCAGGTCTACTATCGATCAGGATTAGACAGTTGATGCTCGGAGAAATTGACGCTTGCGCCGAGGTGATCACGCCAGATATTGATGTCGAGCCGAGGTCTTGGCCGACTATTGACAGGAGGCTTCGGACGTCGGGCATCGAGCCAAGAAGTGCGAAATTGCGCCATGGATATCGGGGTTGCGGAGGTCAACCGCCGATTAGGCAACAAGCCGCAAGAGAGGGCGGTGTGCCGAAGGATCGGATGAAGCACCGACCAATGACGTGTCGGGCAACTGAATGTCAATTCGTATTGTAATAACTGTCTAGATCGAAATAGAGTGTTTGGTGTTTGTGTGTGCAGGAGTAACTACGATAAGGATGAAGACGTAAAGTAAAACAAAGAGTCAAAGTCAACTGCGATGGATCATTGGGAGTTCGAGTGTTCGATGAAAGTCTGAAGATTCGTTGGGAGTGCCGAACCACCGAGAACGAGTAGGAGCTTGCCGGCGGTTTTGGGAAGTTCGCCGGAAGGTTCGTCGAAAGTTCATGGAGCTTGCCAAGAAAGATCGGAGCTTGCTAAAGAAGCTCGAGGGAACTCGCCAAAATCACCGTGGAGTCCGAGAGCTTGCCGGGAGTCCGCAGGATGGTTTCCGAGGGATCGTTGGAAGACCGCCGTTGCGTCTTGATTGTATGAGTATTTAAATTTTTGTTTTATCTCTTTACTTTGCTGCAAGACTTTACTTTACTTGCTCCACTTTCTTTTCATCTTCGTACGCATGCTTTAAAGTTAGAATGCAACCAAATTGGTTTCAAATGAAACGTTGCTTTCATCGTACGAAGTTTCCGAAGCTTGATTTAAATCGCTGAAAAATCTATCGTTTTATCCGCTGCACTAATTCACCCCCCCCCCCTCTTAGTGCCGCTCGATCCCTAATAGAAATGAGATGAGGTGAATAGTGCATACCTATGGCATTGTAGGCTAAGTCATATCTATGAGAAAAGGATTCAAAAGTTATGGAAGGATGGATACCTAGATCCATTCGACTATGAGTTATATACGACTTGCAAACCTTACCTTCATGGAAAGATAATCAACTCTCTATTTAGTGAAATTAAAAAGAGAGCCACTGAGTTAATGAAACTCATACATTGTGATGTATGTGGCCCCATGTCAACCTAGGTCATAGGTGGTTATTCCTACTACATTAATTTCACTGATATTTTTTTAGGTATGAAAATGTGTACTTGATGAAGTACAAGTCCGAAGCCATTGAGAAATTCAAGGAATATAAGAATTAAGTAGAGGACCAGATTAGAAAGAGAATCAAAACTCTTTGATCGAGAGAGTACTTGAGTATAAAGTTCACCAAGTTCCTCAAGGACTATGGGAATTTGTCCTAGTAGACATCTCCTTATACACTCCAACTCAATGGTATATCTGAAAGGAGGAATCATACATTGTTAGACATAGTGTCATCTATGATGAGTTTTGCTAACTAACCTATCTTATTCTGGAGATATGCCAAAGAGTTTGCAGCTTACCTTATAAATAGAGTTCTAACTAAATTGATAGTGTCAATACCATATGAGATAAGAAAAGAGAAAAAAACCTGATATTAAGGTTGTTAAGACTTGGGGCTACCTTACCCATATTAAGAGACACAACTCTGACAAGTTAGAATCTAAGATGGAATGATGCAAGTTCGTGGATATCCCAAGGAAACTTATGAGCATTAAATCTACCACCCTAAGGAACAAAAGGTCTTTGTAGCCAAGAGAGTAATGTTCATTGAGAAGGAATACATTCTTGGTAGAGATAGTAAGTGTGATAGAGTTGAGCAAGATTGGAGAACTTAGCTCAAGCACCATTATATAGTTTGAGTCTATTCGGGTATCTAGCATACAAGTTTCAACTTTACATAGGTTCGGTAGTCTATCTTATCCTCTTGAGAGATATGTGGGACATATCAGATAAAAGAATGTTGAGGATATTGATCCTCAGACCTATGAGGAGACTATTATGAGTATAGACTTCAGGAAGTGGCAAGAAGCCATGAATTCAGAGATGAATTCCATGTACTCTAACAAGGTTTAGAACCTAGTTGATGCACTTGAGGGTATTGTACCCATTAGCTATAAGTGGATCTTTAAGAAGAATATCAGAATCGATGAAAAGGTGAAGACCTATAAAGCAAAAGCTAGTGGCTAAGGGGTATCGTCAAAGGCAAGGTGTTGACTATGACAAAACCTTCTCACTCGTAGCTATGCTAAAATCCATCTGAATTTTATTGACTATTACAGTACACTATGATTATAAGATCTGATAGATGGATATGAAAACTACGTTCCTCAATAGCAACCTTGAGGAGATGGTGTATATGATACAGCCTAAGGGATTCATGTCCAAGGATAGTCCAAATAAGATATGCAGGTTGCTTAGGTCCATCTACGGACTGGCGCAAGCTTTCCAAAGTTGAAACATAAGATTTGATAAGGTGATTAGATCTTATGACTTTGTTAAGAATGAAGATAAGCCTTGTGTTAGTTATAGGTGCCCTATAAGTCAATCACGTGAGTGATGACACCTGTAACATGCTACATTAATCTCTTTGCTTATTATTACTAGTATTTTCTCACATTATCTGGATGAATATTATAATGTCCTTGGATTTGTGCAATGGGAGTCAGATTATGATGAGATCATGATAATGAGACTAATATACCTTTAAACATAGATCCTAAATCATCCTGGTCATAGGTTACTTGAAAAGGATATCGAGATAACTGGATAGACTAGTGCATTATATACTCGTCTATATAATGGAGATGACTGGTCTCATAGTCACTTATGTAGGGACACTAGATATACAGTGCAGGTGCTCATTAGAGAATGAGTTCACTAATTGATCCGCTTACGGAATGCTAGATGGTTAATGATACCTAATGTTAGACAGTGATTCCGTAGTCTCAGTTGTGTGTTTGGTCCTTAGACTTGAGACACCAAAGATACCTGAGTACTCCATTCTTTGACGCTGGACTTATAGGTTTAGAAAGCTCCAGATATAAAACAACCGGCTCTCAGGAATGGTAACCAATCTTATGAAGGCAATTGAGTGTCAATAAAGGATCATCCGCTCTTAATATCGTGAGAGGAATATCCCGCATGTGCTCGCTCAAGCAAAATCTCTAGCCAGGGCCATTCAGATTGAGAGAGAAGGAGTTCACCAAGAGAATCCTATTAGAGCTAGATTTGGATAGGATCCGTATGGGCCTAATATTACCTTGTCTAACATACGATCTCTGGGATATTAGATGGATGAGAGACTATAGATATATGATAACTGAAGACAATAGGTCCGATGGATTAGATCCCCCTGTACCGTTTGGGGACTATAGAGTAATGGCCTAGTATGTCTATAGTCAATGAGTCGAGTGAAATATTATGGAGATAATAATTTACTATATCAAAAGGAGTTCTGAGTCAGAAGGAGTTCTGACAAGAGAAACTCATGGCCAGCTTAGTATCGGGCCTAGAGGGTCACACACATTAGGTGGGTATTACGATGAGTAGAGGTGCAAATATAAGATATATGCGAAGCCCCTAGTTTGGATTCTATAGATAAGATCTAATTGGATAATTGGATAAGATCTAATTGGATAGAGATCCAATTGGATGATTGGATGAGATCCAATTGAATGATTGAAAGAGATCCAATTGGATAGTGATCCAAGTGAATAATTAGATAGAGATCCAATGTGGATAAGGATCCATTAGTAAGGATAAGCTTTATACACTTCTATAAATAGGAAGAACTTCATAGTTCATAGGCTAGAGTTATTGGTAGTCGTCCCTCATATTCTCCTCAACCTCCTCTCCTCCTTGGCTCTAGCAGCCTTGTGGTGCACATGGAGAGAGAGATCCTGCGGTGATCTGAGGAGCGCCATTACAATGTTCACTGTGTGGATCACCGCTAGAGAGAAGTACGTGCGTGCTTATTCATCCTCTTCATTAGATCTAAAAATTTCAGGGATATATGATCTCCCTAGGTAATGCTTCTAATATGATACGTGTGATTTTTCGGATTTATGATTTTTTTTACGCACTTGCACTTAACTATAGAAAATCTGATTTTATTTTTGTTTTTCACTACACATGAGATGTCAACTTGTGATTTCCCAATAGTGGTATTAGTGTTCATTATGCAATAATTAGCTTATAAACTACATGTGTTGTGTTTAAGCACATAGAATTGATTTATGTATTCTTGCTGTATCTGATGTAGTTTTAAGATCTAAAAAGTATTTTAGAGCGGTCCTTCTATATCAAATTTATTGATATAAATGAAGGAAAAAGAGGCAGCGATCCTTCTACGTCAAATTTGTTGACATAAATGAAGGAAAAAGATGTAGCAACTATTGCTGCTCGGTGGATCAACCGGAAGCAGTGTGGACACAAAAGTTACAAAGGAGCCGCTTGTCCGTCGAGGTAGTGTCAACGGGCAAGGTGCTCGCGAGCGAGCTGCTTGTGGCAAGGGCAGTGCCCATGCACAAGGGTGAAGCCCACCCGTGTGCATACAAGCCGACTACGGGCTGGCTGCATTGCATGCGGCAGCTGCGTACATGCACAAGGTAGGTTATGGCCACCTACACAAGGCGACAGCTGCCTGTGCACACAAGGCAGGTTGTGCGAGGCAGCTGCCAGCAAGGTGGCACCGACTAGCAACCACTAGCCCACGTGCAGGTGTGGCTATACGTTGCGCGACAAAGCCATGACCATGACGCCGCCACATGCAAGGCCATTGCGTGAGGCGACTGCCCACCGCCTACGCAAGGCAACAACCGCATTGCCGCTTACGCAAGGTGGTAGTGCAAGGCAGCCACCTGCATGCACGGCGGTGGCCACCTACGCGCGAGGCGACATCGCCCATGGCGGTGCCACACTATCGCCTACTAGGTGGCGACCGCAACTCTTGTGACCACCCTGCACTTCTTGAGGCCGTTGACTGGGATAGGGCAGAATTGGGGCCAAAGGATAGTTTTGCCCTTGTGAATTTGGAAATTCCATTGCATGTCCTATCAAAATTACCAAAATACCCTTTATAATTCTAAAACTTTCCTATATGTCCCTAATTTCAGAAAATTTAGTTATTTAAAAGGTTTAATTAATTATTATTATTTATCTAATAATCCTATATGATATATTCATGTGATGTGTGATGTGGAAGATGATCATGGATCGTATGATGTGGGAAGATGATCATGGACCATGTGATGTGTGTATGTGATTATTATTATTAGGGCTTACGAGCCTCTATTTTTCATTGATTGTCAGGCCTGCATGCTTGTAATTATGTTGTAATTACACAAAGAGGTATGACAAAAGCCTAGAGGTGGCAACGGGACCCTCAAGGCCAATTCAAACAATCGCAACGCATGGAAATGCACCGAGGTACCGAAAGATCCGACGATGATGAGATGGATGATCACTAGGTATAGAGATGCACCGATATACAAATAGATCCCGATGTAAATGATTAGGCCTACTGGCTCAGGCCTGATCATATTAGGTTGAGGTCCATGATCATCTGGTGTGCCTGCAGCATGTGATTGCTATACACTCATTATATAAGTATATATATTTGCATGCGATGTAAATATATATTAAATATGTATGTGTGTGACATGTCATATCATGAGACCGAACTTAAATCCCCTCCTATGATAATATTAAGTCGGTAAACATGAGGCAATTAGATTGACCTACAAGGCCTTCCATCGTTATAGGTAGGAACCAATTCCCGATATAGGTTGAGTTGGTCGAGTCCCTCGAAACTCACCTATTTTGCACTTATATCTTGCCTATGACATAGAGATGAGGGAGCACATGTTATTTACTGCAAAATTTATGAAATCCATATCTTAATTATTTATTTTTTTTACAAAATCTATGTATTATTTACTTATGCTATATCTTTTGTTTATCAGAAACATATCGCCATCAAACCCTCTACATGGCATACTTGATGCCAATCATCTAACTAATCCAAACTATGTGGATTGGCTTCGTAACATGAGAATAGTTCTCACTACGGAGAAAATCACATATGTCCTGGATATAGTCATACCCCAACCTGAGACAAGAGCATCTCAGGAAGAGTTTGCCCAATATGCGAAGTATATAGATCATTCAACTCTCGCTCAGTATTACATGTTGGCCTCTATGACTCTTGAGTTACAGAGACAATATGAAAACATGGATGTTAGATCTATACTCCTGCATCTCCATAAACTATTTAAGGAGTAGGGAAGAACTCAGCGATATGAGATATCCAAGAGTCCCTTCCGCACTAGGATGACTAATGGGGCATCAGTTTAGAACCATGTCCTAAAGATGATAGAGTGGATTAAGAAACTCACAGGTCTATGAATAGTCCTAGATGATAACCTGTGTGTTGATCTTATACTTCAATTCCTACCAAATTTCTTTTCCTAGTTCATCATGAATTTTAATATGAACAAACTTGAGGTGACGCTCCCTGAGCTCCTCAATATGTTGAGGGAGGTAGAGAGCACTATCATAAAAGATAAACTATTTCTTTATATTGGTGAGGCCTAAAGGAAAAGGAAGGCTGGGAAGGCCCTTAAGAAGGATCAGGGCAAGGGCAAACAGGGTAAGACAAAGGTTCCCAAAATTGACCCAGCAAAGGATAGAGGCCAATGCTTTTACTATGACAAAGATGGGTATTGGAAGAGGAACTACAGAGTATCTTATAAAAAAAACAAAACAGAAGCTTAGAGAAGCTTCAGGTGCATTAATGATTAGTCTCCATATATTAGATTCTTATGATAATACATAGGTATTAGATATCGGTGGTGCTTATCACATCTGTAATTTGTTGCAGGTTCTGACAAAGCCTAGGAGATTAGCAAAAGGCGAGATGTGTTGGGATCAGTTCGATACTAAGAAGGAGGGGTGAATTAGTGCAGCGGTAAAGATTATGTCAAATTCATGATTTCAAAAAATCATTTCATACGAAAAGAATCATTTCGATGAAAGCCATATCGAAAATGTGTTTAACTTAAAGACATTCATAAGAAGGTGATGAGGAAGTGGAGCAAGTAAAGTGAAGGGTTTGTAACAAAGATAAATAGTAAGAAGTAAATGTCAACCAGATTTTTATAGTGGTTCGGTCATCCAACATATGTCCACTCTCGATTCCTCCTTCGTCGAGACCATCGGCTCACTATTGATCTTCCTTCCAATGGACGAAGATCAAACACCCTTATAGCACTTTCTCCTTTTGACAGGCTTAGGAGAGAACCCTTATAACTACTCATTCCTCTCTTTAAGCTAAAATCAATCTAAGGCTAGAGGAGGGATTTCTCAAGTGATTTTTATAGTGTTTTTCCACTTTCAAATTTTTGTGCTTGTGTATTCTGACCAGGGATGAGAGGGGCATTTATAGGCTCTAAATGGATTTAAACATGGAGCCAAAAATAATCCTTTATAAGCACCCTTGATAGGCTCAGAAGAGAACCCTTTACAAGCACTCACTCCTCTCTTTAAGCCGAAATCAATCTAAGACTAGAAGAGAGATTTCTCAAGTGATTTTTACAGTGTTTTTTCACTTTCAAATTTTTGTGCTTGTGTATTCTGACCAAGGATGAGAGGGACATTTATAGGCTCCAAATGGATTCAAACTTAGAGCCAAAAATAATCCCATCCCAGGTCTTTCAGGTATTAGCGGTGCCACCGCCTGTATTGGGTGGTACCACCGCCTAGGCTTTCTACCACTAGGCAAGACTCATCGCCACCCAAAGAATACCACCGTTGGCACACTAGGATACCAATGTATCGAGTAGTACCATCGCCCCAATCTGGCGATACTATCACCCAAACACATTATCACTAGACGTACCACCACCTAGACTTAGTCTAGAAGACTAAGCCTTCAGACGGTTCCATCGCCCACCCTGACAGTGCCACCATCTGACGTGGCATCCGGGTACTGTATGGGCCTTTAATCTAGCCCAACATAGCCCTGATTTGGGCCCAACTTTAGCCTCTAATTGAGTTGGCCCAACTCCAACCCAATTAAATCTAATCCTACTTCGATCTACACAATTATTACAAAGCGAAACAAATTTGTTGCCTAGCATGTCATTGGTCCATTGGCACTTCATTTGATTCTTCGACGTATCATCCTTTCTTGGGGCCTGTTGCCTAATCGACAGTTGTCCTTCGCAACTTTGATATTCTTGGTACAAATTCGCTCTTCTTGGCCTAATGCCCGAATCCCTTGCCCGAAGCCTTCTGCCGATATATCAACCAATCCTTCAGCTCGACATCCAATCATCTGACATGTACTCCTTCAGCACAACCTCGATTCTGCTAGTCATATGTGCCCTGTAAGCCAATCACATGAGTGATGGCACTTGTGACTTGATATGCACTTTATCTCTTTGCTTAATATTAGGTGTTTTATCACTTTATCTTGCGTGTTGCATATACTGTGATGTCCTTCGATCTGTGCAATGAGAATCGGATCTTGATGAGATCACGATAATGAGACCGATTCACTTTTAAACACAGACCCAAAATTATCCTAGTCATAGGTTACTCGAGAAGGACATCGAGATAACTGGATAGACTAGTGTGCTGTATACCCGTTCTTATGATGGAGGTAGCTGGTCTCATAGCTACTCGTGTGGGGATAGTAAGGGTACAGTGCAGGTGCTCATTAGAGAATGAGTTCACTGATTGATCCGCCTACAGAATGCTGGATGGTTATTGATACCTCACGTCAGACAGCGATTTCATAGTCCTAGTAGTGTATCTGGTCCTTAGACTTGAGACACCAAGGATGTTCTATATGAGTACTCCACTCTTTGATACCGGACTTATAGGTTTGGAAAGTTTGCATCTAGTACACCGATCATTAGAAGTGGTAGCCAACCTTCGAGGGCTATTGAGTGTCAATAGAGGATCATCCGCTCGATATCATGAGAGGAATATCCCATGTGTTCTTGCTCAAACAATTCCTTGGCCAAGGTTATTCGGATTGAGAGAGAAAGGGTTCTCCGGGAGAATCCGATAAGAGCAAGACTCGAGGAGAGACCGTATGGGCCTGGCAGTACCATGCCCGGTATAGGGTCTCTGGGATATTAGATGGATGAGGGACTATAGATACATGGTAACTGAGGTCAGATAGGTCCAAAGGATTGGATTCCCTTGTATCGTCTGGGGGCCGCAGCGTAGTGGCTTAGTACGTCTGCAGTCGATGAGTTGGGTGAATTATTATAGAGATAATAATTCACTAAGTTAGAAGGAGTTCTGACAAGTATGACTCACGGCCAACTCGATATTGGGCCTAGAGGGTCACACACATATGGTAGGTGTTGCAACGAGTAGAGGTTTGGATATGAGATATCTGCTGAACCCCCTATCTTATTGGATATCCATTAAGCACCTGAATTATTGGATCCTGAGATGAGATCCAATAATTGCTAATAAGAGATTATTGGGTAGAGACCCACTAATCCAAGAGGCTTGGGTAATTGGATGGAGATCCAATACCCAATAGGGCAAAAGATCCATTAGGGTTTTTAGGGGGCCTCTATAAATAGGAGGGAACGAAAGCTCTATAGGCTGAGGGTTTCTTTTGATAGCCACCTTTTGTTCTCCTCTCCCCAGAGAGAGAGGTGCATCATTGCAATCCTTGCCATGTGGATACCACTAGAGAGGAGGACCCTTGACCTCCTTCATCCTCTCCTATAGATCTGCAGGAATTCAGGGATATACGATCTCCTAGGTATCTTCTTTACACGTGCGCTTATGGATTTGTTTTTGCCGCACCGATCTTCGCACGATGACAGAAACTTTCTACGGGAAATCTGGGGTTTTGTTTTCTGTTCTTCCGCTGCGCATGTGATGTCGCTCCCCGGACAGATTTCCCAACAGTGGTATCAGAGCCAGGTTATTCGTGCGAAGATCGGATCTTAAACTACGGTGTTGTGTTTCGGATCTACTTTTGATGCTAAAATCGTTAGCGCAAAGGGCCGTGAAGGGCAGCAATCGTTGCTGCCCTTTGCTGCGTTCGTAACGCCGCAAGGTCGCTGCAGCCCTTGCTACCGCACAAGCAGCCTATCGCCGGCGTGTTGCGTCGCCGCGGTTGCTGCCCGTCAGGGGCGCCGGCACTGCACGCTGGGCAGCGCCGCAAGGGCGCCGCGAGCCAGCAAGGGCGCCCGCCATGCGGGCGCGCTGTCGCAAGACAAAGACTGCTGGGCACCGGGCCGACGCAGGCAGCGATGCCATGGTAGCGCCCCAGGGGCGCCGGCAGGCACTCCGCCCGCGGAGCAGCACCTGCAGGGTAATGGCGGCGTCGCCGCCTTGCCCGCGCGCAGGGGGCACCGCCGACAAGGTGGCGGCTGCCACAGGCGCAGTAAGGGTGAGGGATTAGAGTTTTAGGGCAAAAGATAGTTTTACCCCTCGAAATTTTAAAAATTCTAGATTCTATCCCCTTTGATAGAATTACCAAAATACCCTTCAAAATTTCAGAAATTTTAAATTGTCCCTTTTGACAGAATTACCAAAATACCCTTTTGGCTAAATTACCAAAATACCCCTAGGAATTCAAAAATTCTCACTATGTCCCTGATTTCATAAAATTAAATATGTTAATTAAATAGTTTAATTAACTATTTTTTTATCTAGTAGTCCTGTAACATATACATGTGATGTATGATGTGGACAAATGATCATGGACTTGTGATGTGGTGTGTGTACACGTGATTATTATTATTATTGGGGCTTGCGAGCCTCTATTCTTTTCTCATTTATTATCAGGCTTGCGTGTCTGTAATTATGTTGTAATTACATGAGGAGGTGTAGCGGTAGCGTGACTCACGAGGCCGAGACGGACGATCCGACGCATAGAGATGCGTTGAGATGCCGACGGATCCGACGAAATGAGATGGACGATCACAGGGCATGGAGATGCACCAAAGTACACATAGATCTTGATGTGAGTGATTGGGCCCACTAGCTCGAGCCTGATCACATTAGGATGTGGTCCATGATCATCTGGTGTAATTGCTCATGTGATGTGTGATTAGATATATACCTACTAGATATGTATATATATATTTGCATATGATGTAGATATAATACGTATGTGTGTGACATATTATGTTAGGAGACCAAATCAAAAATCCTCTCTATTAATAATATTAAGTCGATAAATGTGAGGCAATTAGATTGACCCACGTGGCCTTCCATCGTTATAGGTAGGAACCGATTCTCGGTATAGGTTGAGTTGGTCGAGTCCCTCGAGACTCACCTATATCGCGTCTCACTATCTTATCTACGATATAGAGATGTCATAGGTGACCTGAGGACATGGTATGCATGGTTGAGTCCCTCGAGAGTATATCACCGAATCAGACTCATCTGGTTATGATGTTGATGACTTAACCCAACATCATGGTTGGTCGAGTCCCTCGAGGCCATGGTGGTTCGGAGGCCGAACAGGATGGGAATCACAAGGAGTTGTGATTGGCAAGAGTTGCCTACCTTTACGGGCTTAACGTGATTGGTCGAGTCCCTCAAGGTTACGTTAAGACATTGATTGGATCCTGATCCCCACTAGAGATCCGCTAGCGGTCTCCGATTCACATACCGGAGGGTATTGTGTGTCTCGCAAAAAATTAGTGGGAATACATTAAGATATAAGTACTTATCTTAATTGTTTAAATTTCTGCAAAGTCTGCATGTTATTTATTTCTACTACATCTTTTATTTCAGAAAAATGTCACTTTCACATCCTTTACGTGGCATACTTGATGCCAACCACCTCACTGGTCCAAATTATACGAATTGGCTTCGCAACCTGAGAATCATTCTCACGGCGAAGAAAATTACGTATGTCCTTGATACAACGATCCCTATGCCTGACGAAGTGGCAAGCAAGGATGAGATCGCTCGTTATGTGAAGTACTTAGATGATTCCACTCTTGCTCAGTGTTATATGTTGGCCTCTATGACTACTGAGTTACAGAGACAACATGAAAATATGGATGCTAATTTCATACTCCTGCATCTCCGCAAACTGTTTAAGGAACGGGGAAGAACTCAACGATATGAGATATCAAAGAATCTTTTCTGTGCTAGGATGACTGAGGGGACACCGATTCAGAACCATGTCCTTAAGATGATTGAGTGGATCGAGAAACTCACAGGTCTAGGAATGGTCCTAGAGGATAACCTATGTGTGGATCTTGTGCTTCAGTCCCTACCAGATTCCTTTTCTTAGTTCATAATAAATTTTAATATGAACAAACTTGAGGTGACCCTCCCAGAGCTCCTCAATATGTTGAGAGAAGCAGAGAGCACCATCAAGAAAGAGAAGCCAGTTCTCTACACTAGTGAGACCAAAAAGAAAAGGAAGACTGAGAAGACCCTTAAGAAGGGCAAGGGTTAGGGCAAAATGGGTAAGACAAAGGTTGCCAAGAAAGACCCAACAAAGGACAAAGGCCAGTGCTTCCACTACGACAAAGATGAGCACTGGAAGAGGAACTGCAAAGAGTACCTTGCAGAGAGGGCAAAACAGAAGCTTGCAGAAGCTTCAGGTACATTCATGATCAGTCTCCATTTGTCAAAATCTTATGATAACACATGGGTATTGGATACCGGGAGTGCTTATCATATTTACAATTCATTGTAGGTTCTGGCAGGACTTAGGAGATTGAACAGAGGCGAGATGGACCTTAAGATGGGTAATGGAGCAAAGGTTGCTGCATTGGCTGTTGGCAAGGTCACCTTACATCTGCCTGGTGGAGCTATTATTGCATTAGATGCATGCTATTATGTTCCTTCTATTATCAAAAACCATTATTTTCATTTCATGTTTGACAGTTATTGGATATAAATTAATTTTTGAGAACAATGGTTGTTCAATAATATTAGATGATAAGATTATCACGAGAGGAACATTGCATAATGATTTATATATGCTAGATACAACTCCATATATCATGAGTGTAAGCAAATCTAAGAGGAAATGAGAAGAGGTGAACAATGCATATCTTTGGCATTGTAGGCTAGGTCACATCCATGAGGGAAGGATTCAAAAGTAAAGAATGGATATCTAGATCCATTTGACTATGAGTCATATGCGACTTAGGAACCTTGCCTTCGGGGAAAGATGACCAACTCTCCATTTAGTAGAACTAGAGAGAGAGCCACTGAGTTACTGGAACTTATACCTAGTGATGTATGTGGTCCTATGTCGACTCATGCCATAAGTGATTACTCCTACTTTATTACCTTCACTGGTGATTTCTCAAGATATGGACATGTGCACTTGATGAAGTACAAGTCTGAGGCTTTTAAGAAATTCAGGGAATATAAAAATGAAGTGGAGAACCAGACTAGAAAGAGTATTAAAACCCTTCGATCAAATCGAGGAGGTGAGTACTTGAGTATAGAGTTTACCCAGTTCCTCAAAGACTATGGGATATTATCCCAATGGACATCTCCTTATACACCATAGCTTAATGGTGTATCAGAAAGGAGGAATCGCACACTGTTAGACATGGTGCATTCCATGATGTGTTTCGTCGACCTACCCATCTCATTCTGGGGATATGCCTTAGAGACCGCAGCTTACCTTCTGAATAGAATTCCAACTAAATCAGTGATGTCTACTCCATATGAGATATAAAATGGGAAGAAGCCCAATCTTAAAGTTGTTAAGATTTGGGGCTGCCCTGCCCACGTTAAGAGACACAACCCTGACAAGTTGGAATCTAGGACGGAACGGTGCAAGTTCGTGGGATACTCCAAAAAAACTTGTGGGTATTATTTTTATCACCCTGAGGACCGAAAGGTCTTTATAGCTAAGAGAGCAGTGTTCCTTAAGAAGGAACACATTCTTGGTGGAGATAGTGAGAGCATGATAGAGTTGAGCGAGGTTAAAGAACCTAGCTCAAGCACCATTCTAGAATCTGTTCAGATACCTAACACATAAGTTCCAACTTTACGTAGGTCCGATAGAGTATTCCATCCTCCTGAGAGATATGTGGGACATATCAGAAGAGAGGATGTTGAGGATATTGATCCTTAGATCTATGAGGAGGCTATTATGAGCATAGACTCCGGGAAATAGCAAGAAGCCATGAATTCAGAAATGGATTCCATGCACTCCAATAAGGTTTGGAACCTAGTTAATGCACCCGAGGGTATTGTACCCATTGGCTGCAAGTGGATCTTCAAAAAGAAGATTGGAGTAGATAGAAAGGTAGAGACCTATAAAGCAAGGCCAGTGGCTAAGGGGTATCGCCAAAGGCAAGGTGTTGACTACGATGAAACTTTCTCACCTGTAGCCATGCTAAAATCTATTCAAATTCTATTGGCTATTGCAGCACACTATGATTATGAGATCTAGTAGATGGACGTCAAAATCGCATTCCTCAATGGTAACCTCGATGAGGAGGTGTATATGATACAGCTTGAGGGATTCGTGTCCAGGGATAACCCAGATAAGGTATGCAAGTTGCTTAGGTCCATTTATGGATTGAAGTAAGCTTCCCAAAGTTGGAACATAAGATTTGATGAGGCGATTAGATCTTATGACTTTGTTAAGAACGAAGATGAACCTTATGTGTATAGAAAATTAAGTGGGAGCACTATCACCTTTTTGGTATTATATGTGGATGACATCCTGATCGTTGGGAATGATGTAGGAATGCTCACCACAGTAAAGACTTGGTTATCTAGGCACTTCTCCATGAAGGACTTAGGGGAAGCATCCTGCATATTGGGGATACGGATTTATAGAGATAGATCCAAGAGGATGCTTGGCTTGTCCGAGTCCAGGTACATAGACACCATTGTCAAAAGGTTTAACATAAAAAATTTCAAGAGATGTCTCATACCAATGAGATATGGAATATCACTTTCTAGGAGTATATCCCCAAAGACTCCTGAAGAAAGGGCACACATGGATATGATGCCATATGCATCAGCGATAGGATCTATCATGTATGCTATGCTATGTACCAGGCCTGATATAGCGCATACTCTGAGTGTCACAAGAAGATATCAGGCAGATCCAGGCTTAGAGCACTAGAAAGTAATAAAATGTATCCTTAAGTACTTGAGAAGGACTAAGGATCTTTTACTAGTATATGGATGTAGTAGCCTCAAGGTTGAGGGCTACTCGGACTCGAGCTTCCAGTCCGATGTCGATGATAGCAAGTCTAATTCAGGGTATATATTCACCCTGAATGGAGGAGCAGTATGCTGGAAGAGTTCCAAGCAAGACACTATTGCTGACTCGACCATAGAAGCGGAATACATTGCTTCAGCAGAGGCAGCAAATGAGAGAGTTTGGATGAAGAAGTTCATCACAGATCTAGGAGTCATCCTGAGCAGCGAGGAGTCGATTTTCTTATATTGCGACAACAATGGGGTAATTGCTCAAGCAAAGGAACCTAGGTCTCATCAAAAGTCAAAGCATGTTCTGAGAAGGTTCCACTTGATAAGTCAAAGCATGTTCTGAGGATCATCCGCTCTTGGTATCACGAAAGGAATATCCCATGTGTTCTTACTCGAACAAATCCTTGGCCAAGGTTATTCGGATTGAGAGAGAAAGGGTTCTTCGGGAGAATCCGACAAGAGCAAGACTCGAGGAGAGACCGTATGGGCCTGGTAGCACCATGCCCGGTATAGGATCTCTGGGATATTAGATAGATGACGGACTATAGATACATAGTAACTGAGGACAGATAGGTCCAAAGGATTGGATTCCCTTGTATCGTATGGGGGCCACGGCGTAATGGCCTGGTATGTCCGCAGTCGATGAGTTAGGTGAATTATTATAGAGATAACAATTCACTAAGTTAGAAGGAGTTCTGACAAATATGACTCACGCCCAGCTCGATATTGGGCCTAGAGGGTCACACACATATGGTAGGTGTTGCGACAAGAAGAGGTTCGGATATGAGATATCCGCTGAACCCTCTATCTTATTGGATATCCATTAAGCCCCTGAATTATTGGATCTGAGATGAGATCCAATAATTGCTAATAAGAGATTATTGGGTAGAGACCCACTAATCCAAGAGGCTTAGGTAATTGGATGGAGATCCAATACCCAATAGGCAAAAGATCCATTAGGGTTTTTAGGGGGCCTCTATAAATAGGAGGGAACCAAAACTCTATAGGCTGAGGGTTTCTTTTGGTAGCCACCTCCTGTTCTCCTCTCCCTAGAGAGAGAGGTGTATCGTTGCAATCCCTGTTGTGTGGATATCGCTAGAGAGGAGGACGCTTGACCTCCTTCATCCTCTCCCACGGATCTACAGGAATTCAGGGATATACGATCTCCCTTAGTATCTTCTTTTACACATGCAGTTTTGCGGATTTGTTTTTGATGCACCGATCTTCGCACGATGACAAAAATTTTCTACGAAAAATCTAGGGTTTTGTTTTCTATTCTTTCGCTACGCATGTGATGTCGCTCCCCTACCGGATTTCCCAACAGATTCTTCCTACTTCAATTATCTAATCCTGATCAAAAGTAGACCTGCGTCACTCAAAACATAGTTAGATCACAAACACTTAGCAATTGGTTTCATCATCAAAATCTAAGATTCAATAATCTCCCCCTTTTTGATAATAACAACCAATTGATGACAAAGTTTAGACAAACTCCCCATATCAATATGCCATATTGATAGAATCTTTAGATTTCAAAAAATCCAAGCAACATGTCATCAAAAAATCATGCAAAATCATAATTTCAATTTTAACATTCATGCATGATTATCAACATAATTCTCCCCCTTTGTTGTCAATAAAAAGGAGAATTTGTATCTAGCTAGTTTTAAAGATATGCAAGTTTTACAATATACTAGCAAGATTCACATCACTTAACAACATTTATGATCATCAAGTTTTAAGAATGTGCAAGCATAGCAATTTATCACTTACTTTTTGTGCAAGTTTGTACTTCTTGGTGATGTTCAAAATAACAAGTTCTTTCTTCTCTTTTGAGAAGTGCAAGTTAGCAAGTTTTGCTTTTTCTTTTGAGATTTGCAAGCTAGCAATTTTTACGATATGCTAGCAAGTAGCTTTTACTTCCTCATTGAAGTATGTAAGCTAGCAAAATTCCTTCCCCCCCTTTGTCATTGTCAAAAAGAAGGGAGGAATAGAATACAATAATACAAAAAATTTCTTTATATCCATTTTCAAGCCACGATAAAAAGAATAAATCAATGATTCAATCATATCATGAGGTACATAAACCATATAAAGGAATCATGTCACGAAGGATATCAATATGAAAAATCAACAGGGATCAATTATTATGATCGATTAGTGAATACCAAAAGATATCATTCATGGTTCATAAATATTCTTTTTAGCAAGATCAAGATCAAGAATCATAAATATTCTTTTTAGAAGTATCAAGATCATGATTAATAAATATAATTTTTTTTAACAATGATTCATCATAAAACATATCAAGAAAAATTAATTTCTTGATACCATTCATGAAAGAAAATCAATGTTTCAAGCATCACATATGGTATAAAATCATCATTATAAGGGGTTAGGTCATGAAAAATCAATGAACATTAATTCATGAATACCAAAAGACATAAATCATTTTGACACCAACTTTCATCAATACCAAAAGACATGTTTGCATAGATTTCTTCTTTAGTGACTACAAGAAGAATCATAGTAGAAAAAATGAAAAATCTCGATTCACAAATCTTAGTTCAAATGAAAGAGTCAAGATTCATTTAGAAAATTCTCTTCTTTAATAAATGACAAGAAGAAATATATGAGAAATTGATTCATGCATCGAGTCATCAAGATCATGAAAAAGAAATTTCGAGTATCAAATAAAGGAATAAAAAAATTATCGATTCATGCATTCAAACCATCATTACTTCAACTCATTCAATTCAAATCATCAAAATCAATTTCATAGTTCAAGAGATTCATCAATAATGGTATAAATTCATTATTTGTCTTTTATTGAAAAATCAAAAACTTTAGAGATAGAAAGATTTTCAAGAAACATACATTTCTATTTTAGTGATTTCAATTCATGCATTGATTTCACATAGGCATGTTCAAATTTTTCATATGAAAGCCAAGCATCATGTCAAAAACCAAAATTATCAAGATACACATACATTTAACATTTTCATTATATCATTATCAAACATGATTTCACATAATCATCATCAAAATCATTTTAATTCTAATATTCTTTCTTTTGTCATTGTTAGTTATAACAAGATGTTTTTCTTCTTACATGATTGTGAGAAATCAATAGTCATGCTCAAATTTTTATCAAAGTCATGCAGCATTTTATAAATCTAAAAAATAAGTTTCATCATAAAACCACAAAGCATCTTCAAACTAAAGATCATGATAGTACATTTTCCTTTTATATGTTTCATTTTAAGTAGTTTGTTTCATACAAGATTATTCAAGTTTTTTATATGAAAGCCATCATCGTATAAATTCAAAATACAAGTTTCGTCATCAAGACTAAAAACACATTATTCTAAAACATACAAGTTCAAGTCATCATTACTTCAAATAGTCATGCATGATATAAAATCGTCAAGCATCATGTTTAAAATTGAAAATCATTTTCTTTCATTTAGAAAATTTATTGAAAGGAATGTGGGTTAAGTCTTTTAGTTTTGTAATTGATTTCACACAAGTATGCTTAAGTCTTTCAAATAAAGGCATGCATCATTTCTAAAAGCAACACCAAATCAAGATACACATTCATGGATTATCACAAATCATGCAAGTATCATTTTAATTTTTAAAAACACTAGAAAAAACATGATATATTTTTGCAAAATAATTTTTATAACCTACAAACTAAAATAAGTAACTCATGAAAAGCATCAAGTAATTTCATAATAATATAAAAATATTTTGGGTGAGTTACTTACCTTATTGTCGAAAGTCGTTAAAACACAATTCGCAACTTCGTCTTCAGATGCACTTGATTTTTCTTTGTGCGCTTTCTTCTTCTTCACTTTTATATGCTTGTCATTAGAGTGCTCAGGCTTCTTGTATTCATAGCAAGAGTTGGTATTCTTTTTAAGTTCATTTGATTTTTTTAATTCATATTTAATGAACCTTTTAAATTTCATTATTATGTGTTCGAGGTCATCATCACTTGAGCTTTCGCTCGAGCGGTCTTCTAAAGTTCGAAGTGCTAAATCCTTCTTGTTCTTTGGAAGGTAGTTCACATGTTCATCATATTCCAAGAAGCTCATTTCATATGTCATCAAAGAGCTAATGAGTTCTTCAATAGGAAAATTATTTAAATCTTTTGTTTCTTGTATTGCAATTACTTTAAGATCCCACCTTTTTGGAATGGATCTTAGAATCTTGTTTACAAGTTCAAAATTTAAAAAATATTTATCAAGACTTTTCAAACTATTGATGACATCCGTGAAACAAGTATACATGTCACCAATAGTTTCGCTTAGTGCCATTTAGAAAAGTTCAAAATCATGCATTAAAAGGTTTATTTTCGAGTCTTTGACTCTACTAGTGCCTTCGTGGGTGACTTCAAGAGTGTGCCAAATATCGAAAGTCGTTTTATAAATAGAAATCTGATTAAACTCGTTTTTATCTAATGCATAAAATAAGGCATTCATAGCCTTTATATTTAACGAAAATGATTTTTTCTCAAATTCATTCCATTCATTCCTAGGTTTAGAAGGTTGTTGAAAACTGTATTCGATAATATTCCACAAATTAAGATTCAAAGAAAGTAAAAAAACTCTCATATGAGTTTTTCAATAGGTGTAGTCCGTCCCATTAAACATGAGAGGACGAACAACAGAATGACCCTCTTGAAATCTGAACAGAGCCATTTCTCTTAGATGTTAATCTGAATAAGAAATACTGGACTCTGATACTAACTATTAGAATCAGTTCGACACTAAGAGGGGGGGGGGTGAATTAGTGCAGCAGTAAAGATTATGTCAAATTCACGATTTTGGAAAATCATTTCGTATGAAAAGAATCGTTTCAATGAAAGCCGTATTGGAAATGTATTTAACTTAAAGACGTTCATAAGAAGGTGATGAGGAAGTGGAGCAAGTAAAGGGTTTACAGCAAAGATAAATAGTAAGAAGTAAATGTAAACCAGATTTTTATAGTGGTTCGGTCACCCGACTTATGTCCACTCCTAATTCCTCCTTCGTCGAGGTCATCGGCTTTCACTATCGATTTTCTTTCCAATGGGAGAAGATTAATCACCATTACAGCACTTTCTCCTTTTTATAGGCTCAAAAGAGAACCCTTTATAAGCACTCACTCCTCTCTTTAAACTAAAATCAATCTAAGGCTAGAGGAGGGATTTCTCAAATGATTTTTACAATGTTTTTTCACTTTCAATTTTTTTGTGCTTGTGTATTCTTGAAAGGATCTAAAAGGCACTAAGAGGGGGGGGTGAATTAGTGCAGCGGATTAAAACCGTTTTCTTGAATCCGATTTGCGAAAACTCACGTTCGTAGGAAGATCTCGATTTGACGAAAGAGAGAGCTTGAAAGAAACTGCTTGCTTAAGGGAAATAAGTATGAACTAAATAACTTGCAGCAAAGTAAAGTAATGCTTCAAGAAAGTAAGCACTCACACATTCATGAACACAAGGATGTATAGTGGTTCGGTCAAATGACCTACATCCACTCTTGAAGCCTTTTTGATGAGGCTCCTCTCTTCCACTAGCAATTCCTTTGAGGGGGAAGGATCAAACACCCCTTTACAACCCTTTACAATATGTTCACACTTGTACAAGATCTCTCAAGAAAGGGAAGAAGGTGAACACTAGCAAAAGCAAGGCTTTACAACACACTTGAATAACTCAAGACTTAGACTTTTTGCTCAAAGGGTTACCCTTTCACCGGGAAGGGAGGGGTATTTATAGATCAAAAGTGGGTTCAAAATTGGGCTCCAAATTTGAAATAAATTTGGAGTTCCAAGAACAGATGGTCAGAGGCGGTGCCACCGCAGTGCCACCGCTCAGAATCGTTTTTGACCACCGCCCAGAGGCGGTGTCACCGCGATCGTGGATCAGGCGGTGCCACCGCTGTCTGGAGCGGGCGTACTGCCCTTCACCAGCGGTTCCACCGCTTCAGCCGGGCGGTACCGCCGTGCTTGGCGGTAGCTGCCGCCTCATTCGCCAAGGCCGAATGAGTCCTGCTTGAGCCTTCACTTGGCTCGTGAGACTGGTTGGCCCCTACCGATTTTAGGCAAGGATTTTTCTCAATTCCTTGCCTTACTTATGTGCAAACTACGAACATTAAAACACAAGTTCTGTGATTTGATCCGACATGCTTCGGCGAGATTCCATCAAGCTTCCGATGCTTCCTCGGATTGCTTCGTGGATTCTCGACACCCGGATTGTATGGCGAGCTTCAACGAAGTCTTCGGCTAGTTTCCGAATCATCCTGAGTTCCGCGAACCTTCGACGATCTCGAGAGGAACTTCCAAAACTTCGACAAGTCCTCGATTTGATCCTTGATGGTTCCACATCCGAAAATCTCTCGGACTTCCGATGAGCTCTTGAACCCCGACGGACTTGATCACTTTATGTTTTCTACCCTTCGTAGTTGTTCCTGCACACTTATCTCGACAAGGTGAATTAGCACAAATATTTCAATTGACTTCATCATCAAAATCCGAGATTCAACAATCTCCCCTTTTTGATGATGACAATCATGGTGAAGGAGTTACTCATAACTCCCTATCTATATGCCATTTACAAAAATTGCTTGAATTCAATTTTTGAATTCAACATAGTAAAGAATTAATCTTCAAAGTTGATGTTGTCAAATAGGTATCAAAGATATCAATCAAGTATATATATAAAAAAAAACATGATATCAAGATCCTAAATAAGCTTGAACTGTAATAGCTTGTAAAGCATGGAAGATGTCAAATAGGTAAGTGTTCATAATTAAAAACATGATATCAAG
The DNA here is from genome assembly GCA_023547065.1 of Musa troglodytarum. Lineage (NCBI taxonomy): Eukaryota > Viridiplantae > Streptophyta > Magnoliopsida > Zingiberales > Musaceae > Musa > Musa troglodytarum. Next base: position 82,684,525 of record CP097510.1, on the reverse strand, counting down.
AACCTAAACCATGCATATAATTATCATCACACATTATTTCTCCCCTTTGTCATCAACAAAAGAAAACAAGGGATTCGCATGTAACACTTAAGACGCCATAATATGTCATACACAAAGGAAATTAATCGAAAGCTGAAAATCAGTACACAGTGGCCATGACGATGTAATGCAACATATATGTCAAGATGCAATGAAGATAATACAACACACATGTCAACATAAGTTTACACCGTGCAACAAGAAATACAGCAAGCTACTCCTCAGGAGGAATGCCAAGATGCCTATACATATGATCGATCTTTAAGTTCATCTTCCGCATTTCCTTCAAAATTTCAAGTTGCTGTAGTTTTACTTCATTTAACTCTCTCATGATCGGATCTTCAGAGGATGGAGCAGGAAGTGTCACTGATGTAGCTGCAAGAAAAGGATCAGGAGGAGTAGATTCATTTCCCCTAAGGACTGGTGTTTCAGGATGATCCACGGGTGGGGGAAGAATATCACATCTCCTAGGTTGTCTAACCCCTATTCCATGTTCGAATACACACCTAAGTCGCCGAAGTAATTTAACATCAATGATATTAAATCTGTCCACTTGTATTGCTTCTTCATCTGGAGGAATGTTAATATTTTGGGCATGCAGTCTAGTAATCAAACCTCCATATGGTAACATTGAACCTTTAGTAAGGACCTCTATCATGTGCTGCCTGATTAGGTAACCAAAACAAAAGGGTTGTCGGGTCATGATCCAGAATAAGGTACCTAACTCAGTGAAGTTGATCTCATCATGATGAAACTGTTTAGGAATGATAATGCTAATTAGAATGTGATGCAAAATTTTAGAGTTAAAAGGTAGTAAATGTTCACAACTCTTGGGAATTATACCCAAATTTGGGTTTGCAAATACTGCTTCTAAAGCTTCAGAGTGGGTGGCACCAACTGTGTCTGTATCCCACTTTCCTCTAAAGTAGCACCCTAGCTCCTTTTCAACAATGCCAATCAATGAGCATATAGTAATATCACATATTTGAATCTCATTACCTAAAAGATAAGTTGACAAGCCATCATCATTCACAGTCAGATTAGCATAGAATAGTTTCACTAAGCGTGGATAAAGAGGTTCATTAATTTGCAAAATGGGTAAGGCTTCTAAGTCTACAAACCATATGATAGGTTCTAGGTTCCCTAATTGATTCAAATCAACATATTTTCCTTATGAATGGATCTAGAACCAAATTCAGAGAATCTAAGGGAAGCTTCTTGTGACTTAAACAAGGTGTGGTCAAATGAATCTACCTCCATCCTTTTTCCTTTGTCTCTTGATGTTCTTTTAGGAGCCATTTCTATTTAAAGGAGTGAAAAATTAAACAATTGAAACAGAACAGAATTGAAGAACATGATGGAAATTAGACAACAAGAGAATTGAAACTAGATCCATCTAACAATGAAACAGTTGACAAGCCTTCTAACAGTGAATCAACATATCTGTTTGAAAAAGAAACATTTCTATTTGAAACAGAACAGAATTTTGTTTGACACATTTCTGTTTGAATTGAAACAGAACAGAAATGTTTGAAACATTTCTGTTGTCGATGGTGATGAAACATTTCTGTTTGAAACAGAACAGAATTTTAACTGTTTGAATCAATTAAACAGTTGACAAGCCATCCAACAATGAATCAACAGAATTGAAACAGTTGAAGAACTGAATCAATTGTAGACCAGAATTGAAACCACTCTGTTTGAAACAATGAAACAGTTGACAAGCCTTCTAACAATGAATCAACATATCTGTTTGAAGCAGAAACATTTCTGTTTGAAACAGAACAGAAATGTGTTTGAAACATTTCTGTTTGAATTGAAACAGAACAGAATGTGTTTGAAACATTTCTGTTTGAATTGAAACAGAACAGAATTTTAACTGGTGAAACAGAACAGAAATGAAACTAGACAATTCTGTTTTTACCTTAGAGTTTGCCCTTGAGATGTAGGAAGCTTGACCAAGGTTAGTTCTTCTTCTTAGGCTTCTAAAGGGAAGAATGGTTAGTAAAATCGAGTGTTGAAGGTGTTGGGAGAGGTTTGGCCGGTTCTACCGCAAAAGGGGCGATGAGTTCGGGCGGTTCTATCACGGCCTAACTCACTCTTAATAAAAAGGAGTGTTCGGGCAGTTCTACGCCTCGGCCAGCGATTCTACCGCCCATTGTGATTACATACGATGGGACGAGGCGGTGCCATACTTGTTGTGATGCTACACGCTGATGCTAAAATCTACGATTGGTGTTTTTTTTTGTCATTTGGTTTTGAAGTTGGTTTTTTGAAAAATAGTCTCGAGAGAAGGAATTAAGGCAAATCGATGAATATAAGATCAAAAATCAAATCGATGAACCCAAAATCAAACTCAAATCAATAAAAACCATGATTTCAAGGAAAGATATCATCAAATAGAACTTACTTATTTGGGCAGTTTAACATGCCTAATTCCTTCTAATAAAATCAAATTGTTCCTCATTTAAGGGTTTCGTAAAATGTCCGCTAATTGATGAGATGTATCAACAAATTCAAGGGTGACATTTTTACTACATACATGATCACGTATAAAATGATGCCTAATGTCAATGTGCTTAGTTCGAGAGTGTTGAATTGGATTTTTTGTTAGACAAATAGCACTCGTGTTATCACACTTTATAGGGATGTTATTTAAGTAAATTCCATAGTCTTCTAGTGTATTTTTCATCCAGATAACCTGTGCACAGCATGCACTAGCAGCTATATATTCAGCTTCAGCCGTGGATAGTGCAACCGAATTTTGTTTCTTGGAAGTCCAAGAAACGAGTGCATGTCCTAGAAATTGGCATGTTCCTAAGTGCTTTTTCTATCTATTTTACATCCACCAAAATCCGTGATCTGTAAGCTTTCAAGTCAAAATTTTCAGATTTTGGATACCATAATCCAAGATTAGGGTACCTTTAAGGTATCTAAGAATTCTCTTGACAGCTTTCAGGTGAGATTGCTTAGGATTAGCTTGGAATCTAGCACATAACCCTACACTGAACATGATGTCAGGTCTGGTTGCAGTGAGATAGAGCAAGCTACCTATCATGCCCCTATAAGTTTTTTGATCAAAACTTTCTCCATTTTCATCCATATCTAATTTAACAGAGGTGCTCATAGGAGTGCTAGCATCCTTTGAGCCATCCATGTTAAACCTTTAATAATTCCAATGTGTATTTTGATTGATTTAGAAATATACCATCACTTAGTTGCTTGATTTGTAGTCCTAAAAAAATTTAGTTCTCCCATTAGGCTCATCTCAAATTCATCACTCATATCCTTAGCAAATAATTCACATAGTGATTCATTACAAGACCCAAAATGATATCATCAACATAAATTTGAACAATAAGAAAATCATTTTCAAAATGTTTAATAAACAATGTAGTATCAACCTTGCCTTTAGTGAAATCGTTTGAAATCAAAAATGACTAAGTTTTTCATACCAAGCCCTAGGGGCTTGTTTTAGACCATATAGAGCTTTGGTTAGCTTAAACACGTGATTAGGAAATAAAGAGCTTTCAAATCCGTGGTTGTTCGACATACACTTCTTCGGAAATAAAACCATTTAAGAATGCACTTTTGACATCCATTTGAAATAATTTGAAATCTTTACTACTAGCATAGGCAAGGAGCATCCTAATGGCTTCCAATTCGCCACCGAGCGAAGGTCTCTTCATAATCGATACCTTCTTCTTGGTTGAAACCTTTGGCCACTAGTCTAGCCTTGTTTCAACCACGATACCGTATTCATCTTGCTTGTTTCTAAAGACCCACTTAGTACCAATAACTAAGTGGTCATTAGGTTTAGGACCAAGTTTCCACACCTTATTCCTCTCAAATTGATTCAATTCTTCTTGCATTGCGATAACCCAAGAATCATCTTTCAGGGCATCAACAATGCATTTTGGTTCAACTTGAGAAAGAAAAGCGACATGGGCACAAAAATTTTTGAAAGAAGAGCGAGTTTGAACCCCTTTCGATGTATCTCCTATAATTAACTCCTTGGGATGAGCATCTACGTACTTCCATTCCTTGGGTAAGGAAATTTGGGAAGAAGATGCATCCAAGTTGTTATTTTGAGGAGAGGGTTCATTCAAATTCAAATTATCAAGACCAAAATCATCATCAAAATCTTTCTTCTTGAATTCTGAAATTTCATTGAACACGACATGAATTGATTCTTCAATAAGTAAGGTTCTTTTTGTTGAAAACACGGAAAGCCTTAGAAACCAAAGAGTAACCAAGAAATATGCCTTCATTGGATTTTGCATCAAATTTCCCTAAGGCATCCTTTTCATTTAAGATAAAGCATTTACAACCAAAAACTTTAAAATAAGAAACATTGGGTCTTTTATCATTCCATAACTCATATGGAGTTTTAGATAGGGATGGTCTCACTAGAACTCTATTCATAATATAGCAAGTCGTATTTACGGCCGCCCAAAAAAGTATTTAGGTAAATTATATTCATTTAACATGGTTCTAGCCATTTCTTGTAGACTTCTATTTTTTCTTTCCACTACTCCATTTTGTTGTGGATTTCTTGGAGTAGAGAAGTTGTGATTGTATCCATTTATTTCACAAAAATTTTGGAAGTCATGATTTTGAAATTCTCCTCCATGATCACTACGAATTGATGAAATCATGAGGCCTTTTTCATTTTGAGTGAGTTTACAAAATTTTGAGAAACATTTGAAACAATCACTTTTATGAGCTAAGAAATAGGTCCAAGTGTACCTACTATAGTCATCCACAATAACAAAGGCATATTTGCTACCACCTAGACTTGTTATGTCAATTGGTCCAAATAAGTCCAAGTGGATCAATTGCAATGGTCTAGTGGTGCTAATTTGATTTTTAGATTTGAAACTAGTCTTTATTTGTTTCTAGTTGACATGCATCACATTCCTTATCCTTAAAAAATCTTGTGTTTGGGATACCTCTTACTAAATCTCTAGATGAAATCTTAGAGATTAGTTTCATGCTTGCATGTCCTAGTCTCCTATGCCAAAGCCATGCATCATCATTCAAAACCGAAAAGCACATTTCATTACTTAGTTTATCAATATTTATGGTGTAGACATTGTTTTGTTTTAAAGCAATCATGGATATGTTGTTGTTGGGTTTTTCAATAATGCAAACATTAGATTCAAATCTAACAACATAACCTTTATCACATAGTTGACTAATACTTATAAGATTATGTTTTAAGCCATCAACTAGTAGCACATCATCAATTGAAAAATTAGATTTGTTACCTATGGTTCCTTTGCCAATGATTTTACCCTTGTTGTTGACTCCGAAAGTGACATATCCTTCTTCTTTGCTAGAGAGCATAGAGAAATGAGATGGATCTCCGGTCATGTGCCTAGAGCATCCACTATCAAGATACCATTTCTTGCTCCTAGCTTATGAATTTGTCTCTTCTCCAAATGCCATTAGTGCGAAGTTTGCCTCCTCTTTGTTGCTAGCCTCTTCAACCTCGGAGTCACTTGAATCATCCCACGTGGCCTTCAAAGCTTTTTTCTTCTTGAATTGCTTCTTCTTGGCTTGAGGGCATTCATTCTTGAAGTGTCCCGGCTTCTTGCATTCATAGCAAAGGACTTGGTCCTTTTTGTGTTCAAATTTACCTTTGTGTCATTTTTGAATTTGTTCTTTCTTATAAATTTCTTAAACTTTCGAGTTAGAAGAGCAATATCTTTGTCACTGTCCTCATCACTTGATGTTCCTTTCAAGTGGTCTTCTTGTGTTCTAAGTGCCACATCCTTCCTGTTCTTTGGAAGGGTATTCTCAAGCTCTTCATGAGCATGGCACGTCATCTCATAAGTCATTAGAGATCCGATAAGTTCTTCAAGCGGAAATACTTTAAGATCCTTGGCCTCTTGAATGGCCGTCACCTTTGGATCCCAACTTTTTGGAAGGGATCTTAAAATTTTGGTTACCAATTCAAAATTCGAAAAACCTTTACCAAGAGCTTTTAGTCCATTGATGACATCCGTAAAGCGGGTGTACATGTCTCCAATGGACTCACTTGGTTTCATCCGAAAAGTTCATAAGAATGCACAAGAATGTTGATTTTGGACTCTTTCACTCGACTAGTGCCTTCATGAGTGATTTCAAGAGTTCGCCAAATATCAAATGCCGATTCACAAATAGAAACCCGATTAAACTCATTCTTGTCGCACAAAATAAGGCATTCATAGCCTTTGCATTGAGAGCAAAAATCTTCTTCTCCGACTCATTCCATTCACTCATCGGAAGAGAAGATTTTGCAAAACCATTTTCAACAATGCTCCAAAGTTCAAGTCCATGGAAATAAGAAAATCCTCATACGAGTCTTCCAATACGTATAATCCAACCCATTGAACATAGGTGGACGAGTAATGGAGAGACCTTCTTGCATACCGGAGTAGGCCATCTCTCTTGGGTTTTAAACCAATATGAGAGCAAACCTTGCTCTGATACCAATTGAAAGGATCTAAAAGGCACTAAGAGGGGGGGGTGAATTAGTGCAGCGGATTAAAACCGTTTTCTTGAATCCGATTTGCGAAAACTCACGTTCGTAGGAAGATCTCGATTTGACGAAAGAGAGAGCTTGAAAGAAACTGCTTGCTTAAGGGAAATAAGTATGAACTAAATAACTTGCAGCAAAGTAAAGTAATGCTTCAAGAAAGTAAGCACTCACACATTCATGAACACAAGGATGTATAGTGGTTCGGCCAAATGACCTACATCCACTCTTGAAGCCTTTTGATGAGGCTCCTCTTCCACTAGCAATTCCTTTGAGGGGAAGGATCAAACACCCTTTACAACCCTTTACAATATGTTCACACTTGTACAAGATCTCTCAAGAAAGGGAAGAAGGTGAACACTAGCAAAAGCAAGGCTTTACAACACACTTGAATAACTCAAGACTTAGACTTTTTGCTCAAAGGGTTACCCTTTCACCGGGAAAGGGAGGGGTATTTATAGATCAAAAGTGGGTTCAAAATTAGGCTCCAAATTTGAAATAAATTTGGAGTCAGATGATCGAGCCACCGCCGTGTCACACTGTACACACACATCACTTTATCTTGTCTCTTTTGAAATGCGTGCGGCGGTGCGTCCGGCGCGATGTCAGTCAATGCCGCGGTTTCATCGGTGCCACCGCTTTCCACCGCCTCGTTTAGAGATCGGGCGGTGCTCGCGCCCAGCGGTTCCACCGCCTCGGTTTAGAGATCGGGGCGGTGCTTCTGCAAGCGGTGCCACCGCCGCACATGGAGCGGCGGTATCGCCACCACCAGGCGGTACCACCGCTTCAGTGGCGGTTCCACCGCCCGTGCTTGGCGATAGCTGCCGCTCATTCGCCGCCAAGGCCGAATGAGTCTGTTGAGCCTTCACTTGGCTCAGAGACTGGTTGGCCCCTCGATTTTAGGCAAGGATTTTTCCTCAATTCCTTGCCTTACTTATGTGCAAACTACGAACATTAAAACACAAGTTACCGTGATTTGATCCGACATGCTTCCGCGAGATTCCATCAAGCTCCGATGCTTCCTCGGATTGCTTCCATGGATTCTCAAAGACACCCTGATTGTATGGCGAGCTTCAACGAGTCTTCGGCTAGTTTCCGAATCATCCGGTGAGTTCCGCGAACCTTCGACGATCTCTGAGAGGAACTTCCGAAAACTTCGGCAAGTCCCTGATTTGATCCTTGATGGTTCCGGCAACACATCCGAAAATCTCTCGGACTTCCGATGAGCTCTTGAACCCCCGACGGACTTGATCACTTTATGTTTTCTACCCTTCGTAGTTGTTCCTGCACACTTATCTCGACAAGGTGAATTAGCACAAATATTTCACCAATTGACTTCATCATCAAAATCCGAGATTCAACAATTCTAACCATGGATGAGATGGATATTTATAGGCTCCAAATGGATTTAAACTTGGAGCCAAAAATAATCTCATCCTGGGTCTTTCGGGTACTGGTAGTGCCACCACAAGTGTTGGGCGATACCACCGTCCAGTCTGGCGGCACCACCGCTAGACACACTAGGCTGTTAGTGTACTGGGCAGTACCATCACCCTAGTCTGGTGGTACCACTATCCAAATTAAACCTTCAGGTGATTCCACCACCCACCCTGGCGGTGCCACCGCCTGACATGTCATCCGGGTACTATATAGGCCTTTCATTTGGCCTAACATAGCCCTGATTCGAGCCTAGTTGGCTCCTAACTAAGTTGGCCCAATTCTAATCTAATTAAACCTAATCCTACTTTGATCTAGATAATTATTACAAAATGAATCAAATTTATTGCCTGGCATGTCATTGGTCCATCGACGCTTCGTCCGATTCTTCGGCGCATCGTCCTCTCTTGTGGCCTGTTGTCTAATCGACAGTTGTCCTCTACAACTCCAATTTCTTGGTGTAAATCCATACTTCTTGGCCTGATACCTGAATCCCTTGTTCAAAGCCTTCTACCGATACATCGACCAGTCCTTCGGCTCAACATCCAATCATCTAACATGTACCCCTCCGGCGGAACCTCGATTCTTTCTGCTTCAATTGTCTAATCCTGATCGAAAGTATACCTGCATCACTCAAAATGCAGTTAGATCACAAACACGTATCAATTGATTTTATCATCAAAATCCGAGATTCAACAAGATGGACCTCAAGATGCGTAATGGAGCTAGAGTTACTACTATTACTGTCGACAAGGTCACTTTACATCTATCTGATGGAGCTACTATTACATTAGATACATATTATTTTGTTTTCTATTATCAAAAATATAATTTCCATTTCATGTTTGATATTAAATGGTTATAAAGTGATTTTTTAGAATAATAGTTATTCAATTATTGAGAATGATGAGATCGTTACTAAAGGGATAATACATAATGGTTTGTTTATGCTGAATATTGCTATACATATAATGAATGTAAGCATGTCCAATAGAAAGCAGACTGGAAAGAGTATTAAAACTCTTTAATCAGATCGATGAGGAGAATACTTGAGTATGGAGTTCACTCAGTTCCTCAAGGACCATGGGATTCTATCCCAATGGCACCTCCTTATACACCACAACTCAATGGTGTATCAGAAAAGGAGAAATCATATGCTATTAGATATGGTGCAGTCCATGATGAGTTTTGCTAACCTATCCATTTCATTTTGGGGATATGCCCTAGAGACCGCAGCTTACCTTCTGAACAAAGTTCCATTTAAATCTGTAGTGTCTACACCATATGAGATATGGAAAGGGAAGAAGCTCGATCTTAAGGTTGTTAAGATTTGGAGTTATCCTACCCATGTTAAAAGACATGATCTCGATAAGTTTGAATCTAAGATGGAATGGTACAAGTTCGTGGGATACCCCAAGGAAACTTGTGGGTATTATTTCTATCACCCCAAGGACCAAAAGATCTTTATTGCCAAGAGAGCAATGTTTCTTAAGAAGGAACACATTCTTGGTGAAGATAATAAGAGCATGATAGACTTGAGCAAGGTTAGAGAACATAGCTCAGGTACCATTCCGGAGACCGAGTTTGTTCAAATACACGACACACAAGTTCTAACTTTGTATAGGCCTAGTAGAGTGTCACACCCACCTAAGAGATATGTGGGATATATCAATGGAGAAAACACTTAGGATATTGATCCTTAGACCTACGAGGAGGCCATTATGAGCATAGACTCCAAGAAGTGGCAAGAAGCCATAAATTCTGAGATGGAATCGATATACCCCAACAAGTTTGGAACCTTATTGATGCACCTAAGGGTATCGGACCCATCAGTTGTAAATGGATCTTTAAAAAGAAAATCATGATAGATTGAAAGGTGGAGACCTATAAGGCAAGGCTAGTGGCTAAGGAGTATCATCAAAAGCAAGATGTTAACTATAACGAAACTTTCACACCCATAGCTATACTAAAATTTATCCAAATTCTATTAGCTATTGCAGTACATTATAACTATGAGATCTGGTAGATAGACATGAAAAATACGTTTCTCAATAGCAACCATGAGGAAGAGGTGTATATGATATAACTTGAGAGTTTCGTGTCCAAGTAGAGTCTAGATAAGGTATATAGGTTGCTTAAGTCCATTTATAGACTAAAGCAAGCATCTCAAAGTTGGAACATAAGATTTGATGAGGCGATTTGTCTTATGACTTCATTAAGAACAAAGATGAGCCATGTGTGTACAGAAAGGTAAGTGGGAGTGCTATCACCCTTTTTGTATTATTATATGTGGATGACATCCTTATTAGGATCTAGAGTAGCACTAAGAGGGAGGGGGGTAAATTAGTGCCGTTAAGAATGATAAATTTGGTGATTTAAAATAATTTTGAAAACTTCATACGATAAAAATCATGTTTTGACTAAAACCGATTTCGATTAAAGCGTATCAGAAATGTAATTAACTTGATAACATTTAGAGATGAAGAAAGGTAGTAAGCAAGTAGAGCAACAAAGTGAAGATGGTTTGCAGTAAACTAAATTTGCAAGAAGTAAATGCAAACCAATTTTTATAGTAGTTCGATCATCCGACCTACATCCACTCTCGATTCCTCTTCACTTAAGGCCACTGGCTTTTCCACTAGTTATCTTCTTTCCAACGAGCGAAGACCAACTCTCTTACATAGCACTCTCTCTTTTTGACGGGTTAAGAGGTAACCCTTATAAGCACACTCCTCTCTTTAAATTGAAATCTATCTAAGCTAGAGGAGAAAAGTTTTGAAGTGGTTTTTACAACATTTTCTTTTTTTCAAATTCTATGTGCTTGTGTGTTCAGCCCAGAGATGAGAGGGGGTTTTTATAGGCTCTAATCTGATTTAAATTTGGAGCCAAAGAGCTTCTCATCCCGGGTTTTTCGGGTACTAGCGGTACCATCGCTTATCACTAGTGGTACCACCGCCAGTTTGACCCTGACACTAGGCGGTACTTCCATCGCCTTAGTTTGGTAGTGCCACTACTAGACAAGGTCCAACACTCCTAGTTGGGCCTTGAATCCGGCCCAAACCAATCCATTAACAGGCTCAATTGGCTCTACCAGGGTTATAGGATTAACACCTAATTCTAACCCTAATTATGTGCTAACTATGAAATTAAAGACATTTCCCGAGCTAAACAATGTCCGGCAAGTCAAGACTTCTTCCGACGAGCTTCCGACAAACTTCCAACGATCTTCCAAAGAACCGTCGAACACCATTCTGTGGACTCCTGGAAAGCTCCTGGATTTCATGACGATCTTGACGAGTTCCGACGAGCTTCTTCGGTAAGCTCCAATCTTTCTCGACGAGCTCCATGAACTTTCGACAAACCTTCCGGTGAACTTTCAAAAACCCTTCGGCAAGCTCCCTACTCATTCTCAACCAGTTTCGGTAGCACTCCGACGAATCTTCAAACTTCCGTCGAACTCGAACTCCTAACGATTCCATTGTACTTGACTCCGGCACTTTATTTTGCATTATGTCTTCATCATTATCATAGTTAATTCTGTACACATAAACCTTGACTCTACTTCGATCTAGTCAGTTACACAAATCAACTTCCTGTTGCCCGGCATGTCATTGGTTGGCGCTTCATCCAGTTCTTGCGCATCATCCTCTCTTATGGCTTGTCCAATCAGTGGTTGACCTCCGCAACTCCGATATCATTGGTGCAACACCACTCTTCTTAGCCCGATGCCCGATATCTTTGTTCAAGCCTTACATCGATTATCGAGGACCTCCAACATGACGTCCAATCTCTTGACGTGATTTCTTTCGGTGCAATGTCGATTCCTCCTGCGTCAACTGTCTAATCCTAATCGAGTAGATTGCATGACTTAAAATGTAGTTAAATCATACTCAATTAGTTTCATCATCAAAATCCAAGATTCAACAATCCTAATCATTGGGAATGATATAGGAATGCTCTCCACAGTAAAGGCATGGTTATCTAGACACTTCTCCATGAAGGATTTAGGAAGTATCCTATATTTTAGGGATTCGGATCTATAGAGATAAATTCAAGAGGGTGCTTGGCTTATCTCACCTGTACATAGAATTTTACTGTAGAGTATGTCCTCAAAAACTCCTAAAGAAAGGGCAAACATGAATAGGATACCCTATGCCTCTACGATAGGATCTATCATGTATGCTATGCTATGCACCAAGCCTGATATAGCACATGCTTTGAGTGTTATGAGCAGGTATCAGGTAGATCCAGGCTTAGAGCATTGAAAAGCAGTAAAGTGTATCCTTAAGTACTTAAGAAGGACTCTGCCCTAAGCCCATAAAAAGGAGAAAAAGTTATAACAATGGTAGTTGATCTTTGTCTATTAAAAAAAAAATTTGTAGTAAAAGACGATGGCCTCGACGAAAGAGGAATCAGGAGTGGACGTAGGTCGAGACGATCGAACCACTATAATCTGGTTTGCATTTCTCTTTATACTTTCCTTATTATTACTAATTGATTTAGTTGCTCATTATTCTTACTCATATTTTAAGTTAAACGTATTTATGATACGAGTATTATCGATCAAAATTTTTATATCAAAATTTTATTTTAAATTCATTACTCTAGAGAAGTTAAAAGTGATAAAAGGTGTACAAAAATTATTTACTTGTTTTGGTTTTTATGTCAGTCATGCATCTATTTTGAATGAAAGATAAACATCAAAGGTGATTGGATCAAAATGGGGGAAGTTGAAATTAAAATAGAAAGTGAACTTAATTGTTATAAAGGATTCTTTATAACATTTTTATGACTGCCTAAGAAGTTGCACAGGGTTGGTGTTGGTGGGGGATCTTCTCCAGCATAGATCTCTTTCTAGGAAGGTACCAATGTTTCATTGATTTTATTATAAAACAAATTTGATTATTGACTTTAGGACTACAACAAAAGAAAATATTGTTTTAAGAAGAAATCAAGACTTAGTTTAAAATTATGAAAATAAATAAGTCCCACCTTCCCTTGTTTTTCTTTGCCCATAAAAACCCATTATCAATCTTTCTCTCCAAGACTTTTGTACATCAATAGGAGAGTAATAGCACACAAGTACTTCCAAGAGTATTAACCTTTGTATGGATAAGCAATATTTTGATTTTTTTTATTAAAGAATGACTTGGAATTTTGCCATATGCACCTGATTGGAGCATTATGTATTGGAAGTTCAATCTCAAGACACTATCATCTAATTCAAATGCATTGTTATTGATTATTTCAAAAAAGAAGATTTGGCTCTTATTTTATGGTAAAAGTAACTCAATTCCTGTTTCTTATGTTTTGCCAAAAAAAAGTATTTTATATTAATTTTCTTATAAGTTTTACAAATCAAATTAAAAAATTAAAATTCATTTGTAGAAGATTTTGATAGAACTCCAGAGAAATTGTATGTAGATTGATCTTTGAGAGGGATCAACCTTTGGAATGCTATAGGGTTCCACCCTCCTAGAAGTCGGCAGATGGTTGAAATTATATATTGCTCTTTGTTATTCAAAAGAGGTGGAGGCTACATGCTTATATAAGGCTCCAAACCGTAGCCCTAGGGGGCTATTTCCTAAATAAATTATCACTTTTGTCCTTAACCCTAATCGAGCTGCCTAGTAAAGGGGGCGGTGGCTAAGAAGCCCTAAGACCCTAAATATAAACCCTAGCCACTCTTCTTTATAGGATAGTGACAGAACCCTAATAGGGTTGGGTCCTACTCAACCAAGTAGTAGCTAATAAAAACCGTGTAATAAACCCCACCTAGCTGTCTCTATCCTATAAAAAAAAGTGACTAGGGTTTACATTTAGGCCTTTGGGCTTCTTAGCCGTCGCCCCCCTTTACTGGGCCGGTCGGCTATAAGGGCAAAATGGGTAGTTCACTTAAGAAGCAACCCCTAGGGCTAGGGTTTGGAGTCCTATATAAGCATGTAGCCTCTACCTCTTTTGAACAAGAAAAGATCAATCTACTTTGTAGCCACAAGGCCGACTACTTGGAGGGTGGAACCCCTATAGCGTTCCAAGAGTTGATCCCCCTCATAGATCAATCTACATAGAATTCCTCTGAAGTTCTATCATCTGGTATCAGAGCAGCGATCTTACTACTTTTGCTGCCATCCCTGCTCCCCACCATCAACCAAGCAATTCCCACAATTGCTCTTGACATCGCCGTCTCCACCGTTATCTTCTGCCGTAAATCAAATCAATCTACTGCCACCACCTCCAATTGCATCAGAGATCTGGTATTCTCCTATCACCAATACCTTTTGTTGCTATAATTTTTTATTTAAAATACCAAAAAAAATATTTCTATCTATCCTTTACTACAAATTCTTTTCGTCACAAAAGTTAACATCTTTGCGAACGAAGGATTGCAGAAAATTTCAGCCACATATTGCTACCTTTAAACCGATCTATTTGCTATCCTTTTTGAACAAAATTTCTTGTGCACTTCATAGATCATCTTGGCTTTCATTTGTGATTGATCTATTATGGAATTCATCTCTGAAACATTCCTGTGTTGCTGCAAATTTTTGTTGCAAACCGCTGAAATTTTTCGACGAGAATTCTGCCATCGCAACTTGCACCAATTTCCTTGCTGTTATGCTACCAAAATTTTCTTGATCCAATTTGTCATCATCACTGTTATCTAAACTGAGAATTTTCTATCAAATCCTCCTCAAATCTCGAGATTTTTGCTGAAAATTTCATCAAGAAACCGCTATTTCTTCGATGATAATTCTGCTCTTACGAGACAACACATATCTGCAGCAACTTCTACCGAATTGCTACCAAAATTTTCTTGATCCAATTTGTCATCATTGCTATTATCTAAACCAAGAATTTGCTATCAAATCCCCTCCTCAAATCTTAGGACTTTTGCTGAAAATTTCATCGAGAAACCGCTATTTCTTCAATGACAATTCTGCTCTTACGAGACAACACATATCTGCAGGAACTTCTACTGAATCGCTACCAAAATTTTCTTGATCCAATTTATCATCATTGCTGTTATCTAAGCTGAGAATTTGCTGTCAAATCCCCTCATCAAATCTACGGATTTTTGCTGAAAATTTCGTCGAGAAACTACTATTTCTTCGATGACAATTCTGCTCTTACGAGACAGCACATTTCTACAGTAACTTCTACCGATTTCTATAAAACCTTTGCTACCATCTACCATAGATCTAAAACCTTCTTCCCAATCTTCATCCACTACCACCACAGCCCTAAAACTCTATCAAACCGTACCCCCAAACCACACCCAAAATAGCCACAAAACAAGCCTAAACCGTAGCCTACATCCTCCAATTCACCAACCCTTTCGACCACCATTTCTCTTAACCAATACATGCTTTTAACCTAACAACAAAAGAGAGATCTTAATATTATAGATTTGAAGGTATATACTATGGCATCTGAGGAGGCAATCAACGCTAAATTCAAAGCCTTCAAGACATGAATAGAGGATAAGATTCGGACTCTCTTTGTCGAACTCAGTTTGGGCCAATCACTAAGCCCGAAGAAATTACATCAAGGAGAGAGCCCTAACAGAAGGGATGACTTCCAAGAGAGGGAAGGCTCTATGACTAACCCCTACTATCCATGCATGAGGGTGGACTTCCCTAGATGGGAAGAAAGAGACCCGATTGGTTGGATCTCGCACGCGTAGTGATATTTTCAGTACCACAAAATTGTGGACGCATCTATGGTGGAAATTGCAGCTATACATCTTGAAGGGGATGCCATATAGTGGTTTGATTAGTTTGAACACACTCATGGAGTCCTCTCATGGTGATAATTCAAAGAAGGACTGCTGATCCGCTTCAGACCAACCGATTACGAGAACATTGACGGATAACTAGCAAAGATCCGATAAACCTCCACCATTCAAGAGTATCAAACTTGGTTTGAAAGGTTATCTAATGAAACTCATGATTGGTCTGAAAAATACCTATTGGGGACATTTATTGAGGGCTTGAAGTCGGAGATCCAGGGAGAAGTTAAAGCGTGATAACCGCACAAGCTCATGGTAGTCATCTCTTTCTCACGACTTCAAGAGGAGTGATTGAACCACGAAGCCTGAAAGACTAGGGTCACTCCCCAACCAGAAATATCAAAGCCCTCAGCCTCCTCTACTGTCAGCCAAGCCCCTACACTAAAAAAGTTGACAAAAGAAGAGCTTCGGGAGCGATCTACGAATGGGTTATGTTGGCATTGTGATGAGCCATGGAGCCACGAGCATCGCTGTAAAAAAGGGAGACTTCTTATGATTGAACTAGTCGAAGAAGAGATTATTGAACAGCTAGAAGAGAGCCTTGAACATGAGGAAGAAGATGTGGAAAAAGAGCCATATCTGACCAACTTTATGGTACATGCATTAGCCGACTACTCAAATTTACAAACGATGAAAGTTGGAGGCCTTCTCAAATAACAGCCGATTATTGTTCTCATCGATACGAGCAGCACTAATAACTTCTTAAATGATAAGGTTACTGCTCAGATGGTGCTCCACATCGAAGGTTGCAGCAAGTTCGACATAAAGGTCGCCAACGGTCGAATCCTAAAGTGTGACCAAAGATGCTCGTAGGTTAATCTATTACTGTAAGACCAAGAAATTATTGCCGACTTCATCCTCCTACTAATTGATGATTATGAGGCCATGTTGGGCATAGAATAGCTAACGACGCTAGGTGACATCTCTTGAACCTTTTCTAAGTTAATTATGAAATTCTATCAGAAAGGCAAACAGGTCATCCTACGTGGGAAGGACTAAGCAACATAACCACCATTTCGACCCAACGAATGGAGAAAGTTTTATACAAGATAAATGGTGGCTTTTTGATGCATCTCCAGCAACAACTAGAGGGGAAGAAAATAGAAATTAAAGATCAAAATCTCGCCCAATTGCTTGCTGAATTTGATTATGTTTTTGCTGAACCGCGCGGTCTTCCTCCTACTCGGCAACATGACCATTGAATTCCAATTCTTCCGGGCAAACCACCAGTGAACACTCCATACTGCTATCCTCACCTCTAGAAGGATGAAATTGAGAAGATTGTAAAGGAGATGCTTGAAACAGGGGTGATTCGGCCAAGCTGTAGCCCTTATTCCTCATCGGTGCTACTTGTACGCAAGAAGGATGGAACTTGGCGGATGTGCATCGACTATCGAGCTCTAAATGGCATCACCGTTAAGGACAAGTACCCAATACTAGTGGTAGATAAACTTATTGATGAGTTAAAAGGAGTTCGAGTCTTCACAAAGTTGGACCTCCGATCCAGTTACCACCAAATTCGGGTATATGAAGACGTCATTCCAAAAACTACTTTCCACACATATAATAGCCATTATAAATTCTTGGTAATACCTTTTAGACTCACTAATGCTCCTTTAACCTTCCAAAGTCTCATGAACGATATTTTTTGGAGCTTTGTTCGTAAATTTATGCTGCTATTTTTCGATGATATTCTCATTTACAGCCCTTCTCTTGAGAATCACTTTCAGCACTTGCGGTTTGTTATGACGATCCTTCGAGAGAATACTCTTTTTGTTAAGCTATTAAAGTGCAGCTTTCTCTAGCAAAAAGTAGAGTACCTTGGGCACCTAAAATTAGAAGGGGTGGCAGTAGACCCAACAAAAAAAGAAGCCATGCAGAGCTGGCCGAAACCTACAAATGTAAAATTGCTGCATGGGTTCCTTGGACTAACAAGCTACTACCAAAAATTTATAAAGGACTATGGGAAGATCAGTGCACCTCTCACTTCTCTACTGAAAAAAGATGTCTTCCAATGGTCAGATGAAGCCTTTGATGCCTTCAATAAACTTAAGGTAGCCATGATGACAACGCCCGTGCTAGCACTACCAAATTTCAGTTGACCCTTCATCATTGAGGCTAATGCATCTGGAGTTGGAATTGGAGCCGTTCTCATGCAAGATGGTCGACCACTCGCATACACCAGTAAGGCGCTATCTCCCTCCCATCAAAAAATGTCAATCTATGATAAGGAGATGCTCGCCATTGTGCACGTAGTAACGAAGTGGAGACCCTACCTGATCGGTCGATGATTTCACATTAAAACTGACTATAGAAGCCTTAAGTACTTTTTGGAATAGAAGATATCATCCCCAGAGCACCAAACTTCTAAAATTCGATTATGAAATTATTTACAAAAAGGGGAAAGAAAACGTTGTTGCAGATGCACTCTCACAACTACCTGAGCAAGCTAAATTTTTAGTCATCTCTCTTCCTACCACCGGCTTCCTCGAGGACATTAGGGAGGAATGGAAGAAGGATCCAGAGACCAGCAACATCATTAAAAAATTATCTGAGGATGCCAAAATCCATCCTGTCTTCCACGTGTCATGCCTGAAGCCCAAGTTGAGAAAACACAAGTCACCCCAAATTCAATTGCCCAACACTACTGATGATGGAGATATTCAAGCCCAACAATAAGTCATCCTCGATCGTAGAATCATGATGCATCATCGACATCCCTCTACTGAAGTACTAGTGCATTGAAATAATTTACCACCCGAAGATGCCACATGAGAATCATATGAGGAGCTGAAAATCTGATTCCTTGAGTTCATGGAACCTCAGCCTTGAGGACAAGGCTGATTTGAAGAGAACGGGCTTGATAGGACCCTAGCAGGGTTGGGTCCTACTCAACCAAGTAGTAGCTAATAAAAACTATATGAGAGTATAATAAACCCCACCTAATTGTCTCTGTCCTATAAAGAAGAGTGGCTAGGGTTTACATTTGGGCCTTTGGTCTTCTTAGCCGTCGCCCCCCTTTACTGGGCCGATCGGCTAAGGTTGAGGGCAAAATGAGTAGTTCACTTAGGAAGCAGCCCCTAGGGCTAGGGTTTGGAGTCCTATATAAGTATGTAGCCTCCACCTCTTTTGAACAAAAAAAGATCAATCTACTTTATAGCCACAAGGTTGACTACTTGGAAGGTGAAACCCCTATAGAGTTTTATTGTTAGGGATCGAGCGACACTAAGTTAGTGCAGCGATAAAGAACGATAAATTTTTGGTGATTTGAACAAGTTTCAGAAACTTCATATGGTGAAAACTTCATTTCATATTATGAAAGTCATATCGATGGAATCATAGAAAAGCTCTAACTTAAAGATGTTTGCAGACATGAGAAATAGAGCATCAAATTAAGTGGAAAGGGTTTGTAGCAAAGTAAATAGCAAGAACGTAAATACAAACCAGATTTTTATAGTGGTTCGGTCATCCGACCTACGTCCACTCCCGATTCCTCTTGCTTGAGGCCACCATTTTCCACTAGCTATCCTCCTTCCAACGGGCGAGGATGAACTCCTCACAGCACTTCTCCTTTTAACGGGCTTAGAGATAACCCTTACAAGCACTCTTACCCCTCTCTTGGACTAGAACACTCTTAAGACTTAGAGAGAAGATTTGACACACTTTTAAGAGAGTTTCCCCCTTCTGACACCCTCTAAACTCTGAATAAGTGGGGTATTTATAGGCCTCAAAGTGATTCAAATTTAGAGCCCAAACTTGGAGCCAAAATTTGAACCATTTTGGGCGGTGCCATCACCATCCAGTACCACCGCTAGTGCTCGCTGTCTGGGCGGTGCTACCGCCAACCTGGGGTGGTTCCACCACCCAACTCTCAGCCTTTGGGTGGTGCCACCGCCCAGGTCATTTCAGCACACTGGTTTCGACTGAAAACTCAATCGAAATCGGTCCAAATGAAGTCCGAATTGGCCCAAATTTGGTTTATAGGATTAATACCTAATCCTAAACCAAATTATATGCTAATTAGGAATTTTAAAGATATTTTTTAAGCTATTACAAAGTCCACAAGATGAGACTTCTTTTGGTGAGCTTCCGGCGAACTTCCGGCGGTCTTCCAATGAACCCTCGGAAACTATTCTACAGACTCCTGGCAAGTTCTCGGACTTCACGATGATCTTGATAAGTTCCAACGAGCTTTATTGGCAAGCTTTGATCTTTCTTGGCAAGCTCCATGAACTTCCAATAAACCTTTCGGCGAACTTCCGAAAATCCTTCGGCAAGCTCCCTACTCGTTCTCGGCCAGTTTCGGCAACACTCCCAACGAATCTTCGGACTTCCGTCGAACTCTTGAACTCCCAACGATCCATCCCACTTATCTCCCGGCACTTTGTTTCGCTTTACGTCTTCATCATCATCGTAGTTAATCCTGCACACATAAACCATAACTCTACTTCGATCTAGACAATTATTACAACACGAATTGACATTCAGTTGCCCAGCACGTCATTAGTCGGTGCTTCGTCCGATTCTTCGGCACATCATCCTCTCTAGCGATCTGTTGTCCAATCGGTAGTTGACCTCCGCAACCCCGATATTCTTGGCGCAACACGCTCTTCTTGGCCCAATGCCCGATGTACAAAGCCTTCTGCCGATTGTCGATTGAACTTCCAGCTCGATATCCAATATCCAAACGTGATCATCCGGCGCAACGTCAATTCCTCCAGCATCAACTGTCTAATCCTGATCGATAGTAGACCTGTGTAACTCAACACACAGTTAGATCATAAACCACAATCAATTAGTTTCATCATTAAAATCCGAGATTCAACAATCTCTCCCTTTTTGATGATGACAACTAATTGATGACTAGAGTTAACTATAACTCCCTGAGTTTAACTAAACTCCCCCTATCAATAGCCCATTTATAGAGATCTTGGATTATCCTAAATCCAATCAACATTCATCATAATGTTAAGAGAAACAACAAAACCATCATGCAAATATATAAAATATTCAATTCAATGCATGAAGTCATCAATCTACTTCTCCCCCTATGTCATCAACAAAAAGGAGAAGTTGCATCATAGCTAGTTTAAAAGATATGCAAATTTTATAACATACTAGCTATCAATCTAGATATACATCATACAACATTTAAGCATAGCTTTGCAATACAACATCCAATCATACCATTCAATCATAGCAAGTTTTAAGGATGGGCAATGATGGTAATTTTTTCACTTGCTTCTTGAGATGTGTAAGTTGCACTTTCTTTGCTTCCTTTGCATGTTCTAGCTAGCAAAATTTTTCTTTGCGATACATAA
The DNA here is from genome assembly GCA_023547065.1 of Musa troglodytarum. NCBI lineage: Eukaryota > Viridiplantae > Streptophyta > Magnoliopsida > Zingiberales > Musaceae > Musa > Musa troglodytarum. Next base: position 82,663,416 of record CP097510.1, on the reverse strand, counting down.
GCTAGCAATAAATCTTCTCCCCCTTTGTTTTTGTCAAAAAGAATAGGAGGATCAAATACAAAGATTTTCTTTTGCATCCTCTTTTCATATCATCTATCAACTTCCATCAATAAAAAATCTTCATCAATATTCAAAGCATGACATATAGGAGAAGAAGTCATATAGGAGAAAAATTTTTGATTCATCACAATTCAAAAGTTCAAGGCAATAGATTCAAAGAATTTATGAAAGATATCAATAAGGATTAATTCATGAATACTAAAGATATGATTCATGGTTCATTAAAATTTTTCTTAACAAGATCAAGATGAAGATTCATGAGATAAAAGAGCAATTTCAAACATTCTCATCAAGAACACATTTTAAAATATTCCAAGTATCAAATATTGAAATATTAAAATTTAGATTGTTTTCTTCCTTTAACAACTTTTCATATCATTTAAATTTGTATCATCAATCATTCAATCATATCATGTAATAAAAAATATCAATATGAAAAATCAACAAGGTTCAAAAGATATCATTCATGATTCATAACCATTCATTTTAGCAAGATCAAGATCATGATTTTAAAACAAATTCTAAACATATAGTTCCGAGAAATCAAAATCATGATTCACAAATACTTTTTTTATCGTCAATTTTTAATTCATGATAAAGGATATACAATCAAGAATCATGATATATATAAAAAAATAGCATTCTCATAGATCAAGTCATGATTCAATGATTCATCATAAAGAAAATTAATTTATATCAAATATTTAATTTGCCACGAGACAAAGAAATCATGTCACTTCTAGGATATAATATCAAGGCTCAAGAAGAACATGATTCATTTGAGAATTGATAGCACAAAGGGCAACTTGATTTATGCATAGGAATTCTCATTAAGATCACATTTCATGATAACTTTCAAGTATTAAATATCAATATATTAAGACTTGAATTATTTTCCTCTTTAGTAAATGAAAAAGGAAGCAATCATAAAGGAAAGTATTTTGATTCACAAAAATATCTCAAGTCAAGAATTTAAAAGCGAGTTCATGATTCACTTGAAAATATCTCATTCAAAATAATTTGACAACTTGAAACCCATAATCAAATCAAAATCATTTTTGAGAATCAAAATCAGAATTTGCATTAATCATGACAAGTGATATACAAAAGTCTACATCAATATTTTAATCATCAAGTCATGAAGCATACAAAGTGGTATTGAAACATGAGAGAAAATTTCAAATTACATATGTAATGTTTCAACATTCAAAACACATTTTCTCAAGTTGAGTATCAATAAGTCAAGAGAAACTAACTTATGATTCATTTGAATTTCTCTACAATGACATGGGAGAATCATAGTATAAAGTAAGAGGTCTTGAAAAACTCAAGTTATCAAGATCATGATACAGATAAGACTCATTCTAATTCAAATCATCAACTCCGAACTCATAAACAAATCATCAAAATCACTTTCATAATTTACGAGATTCATAAGATATCATAAAATTATTAATCTCAATAATATAGTAAATACAATTTCTTTATGTTTCATCATATAAGTATGTCTTTTGCCTTTATATGCCAAATCAAAATATTCAAAACCGAAAGATAAACTTCATTATAAAAATTGTCAAGACAACAATATAACACATTATGAGATTCAATTTATTATGATAATGTGTTTCATTTTGTTTCAAACAAGTGTGCTCATGTTTCAAAAGATGAGTATCAAATTTAAGACTAAAACACGAGTTTGTCATCAAGATATGATATCACAAAGTCATTAAGTATGATAACAAACTTTTAATATTTTCATTTCAATGATGATTTTATAATGTATGTTCAAACATTTATATGGAACCCATCATTGTATAAATTCAAAATATAAGTTTGTCATTAAACCCATTAAGATCAAATGCATCAAAATCTTTCATTCAAAAATTTTAATAAGAGCAACATAAATTGATTACATGTGAGCATGTATCAACTTTTCAAAGCAAGACGTAAGTTTCATCATAAATACCATTAAGACCAAACACACCAAAAATAAAATATCATGATTAAAATATTTTTAACTTTCATGTTTTATTTTATGTGGTTGATCTTATATATATGCATGTTCAAATTTTCATGTAAAAACGAAATCATCAATATGCTTGCTTCTATCTTTTAATCATATTTGGTGTGCAAGCATTATCTTGAAACATGCTATTAATTTTTTGTGTCAAAAATCATGCATCTTGTTTGAAATCAAAAGCAATGTAAAATTATCAAGATTTATGAATTTATCTTGATCATACGTATGGAGCATTTTCATTTATCAAGTAAGATTTCACATAAACATGCCCAAAAACTTTTTGCATGAAAGATATGTATCAAGTTTAAAGCCAAAAAGTGATACAAAAATCATCAAGATTCATGGATTCATTATGAATATATTATTTCAAAATATGAGATTTCAAGTCATCAAGTATGATACCATCAATAAGCATGTTTTCATAATGCATCATCAAAATCATTTTAATTCTTTCTTTCATTTGTTATAACAAGATGATCAATGCTCAAACTTTTGCTAAAATCATACATCATTTTAAAAATTTGAAAAATAATTTTTATCATGAAAATCATCAAGTCCAAATATAATACAAGGCAATATCAAAACCACATTTCTTTCATTTGGAAAATTTGTGGGTTGGGTCTTTATAATTGATTTCATGAAGACATGTATCAATAAAAATTTCATTATAAAAAGGGTTAAAACCTATTAAGCCAAGATGGAAGTTTTTAAATTATAATCAAGATACATACATCTATCATCAAAAGATTTTCAAGAAATTCATACATAGATATGTATCATGTTTAAGATTGAAAACCGATATGGAAAGTATACATGAAATTTCATCATCTCAAAATGTCATCTTAATTTGTCATGAAAACAATTAGACCAAAAATATGTTAATCCACAACATAGAGTCAAATCAACATTACTTCAAAAACTAATGCATGTTACAAAATCATCAAGCATCATGTTTAGAAACGAAAAGCAATATAAAGCATCAAGATACACATGCATGGATTAATCCTAAGCATTATCACAAATCATACATCATTCATATTTTTAATTTTTAAAAAATTACTAGAAAGGAAAAAGCATAAAAAAACCTACCAACTATTTCAAGCAACTCATGAAAGGATCATGTAATTTCAAAGTAATTCAAGGGAGTCAAGTTACTTACCTTGTAGTCGAAGTCCGTTAAAGCCCAATTCACTGTTTTGTCATTTGATTCTTCTTTGCGCTTCTTCTTCATCTTTGGCCTCTTCCTCCGTTCAAGTTCATTGTTCATTTTAAATTTTTATTTAATGAACTTATTAAGATTCATTAAAAGTTCAATGTCCTCATTGTCCTCATCACTTGAGTCATCACTCAAGTGGCATTCATTTGTCCAAAGTTCCAAATCCTTCCTGTTCTTTGGAAGGTGGTTCACATGTTCATCAAGTTCCAAAAGTTCCAAGAATGACATTTCATAGGTCTTTAAAGACCCAATAAGGATAGTTATTTAGATCTTTTGTTTCTTGTATTGCCGTTACTTTAGAATCTCACCTTTTTGGAAGGAATTTTAAGATCTTATTTACGAGTTCAAAATCTGAAAAATATTTACCAAGAGCTTTTAGACTATTGATGACATCCGAGAAATGGGAGAACATGTCATCGATAGTCTCACTTGGTGCCATTCGGAAAACCTCAAAATCATGCATCAAAATATTAATTTTCGAGTCTTTGACTCTACTCATTCCTTCATGCGTGATTTCAAGAGTTCGCCAAATGTCAAAAGCCATTTCACATGTAGAAATCTGGTTGAATTCATTTTTGTCTAAAGCACAAAATAAGGTATTCATAGCCTTTGCATTTAAAGAAAACGATCTTTTCTCCAAATCCGACCATTCGTTCGTCGGTTTAGAGGAAAGTTGAAATCCATTTTCAATGATGTTTCATAAGTTTAAATCAAGAGAAATTAAGAAAACTCTCATTCGAGTTTTCTAATATGTGTAGTCCGAACCATTAAAGAACGGTGGACGACAAATCGAAAAGCCCTCTTGAAAGCCATAAAGAGCCATTATTACGGGTGTAAATTCGAATAAGAAATAACGTGGCTCTGATACCAATTGTTAGGGATCGAGCGGCACTGAGAGGGGGGGTGAATTAGTGTAGCGGTAAGGAACGATAAATTTTCAGCGATTTGAACAAGTTTCGGAAACTTCGTACGGTGAAAACTTCGTTTCGTATTATGAAAGTCATATCGGTGGAATCATATAAGAAAAGCTCTAACTTAAAGATATTTGTAGAGATGAGAAGTAGAGCATCAAATTAAGTGGAAAGGGTTTGCAGCAAAGTAAATAGCAAGAATGTAAATGCAAACCAGATTTTTATAGTGGTTCGGTCATCCGACCTACGTCCACTCCCGATTCCTCTTGCTTGAGGCCACCGGCTTTCCACTAGATATCCTCCTTCCAACGGGCGACGATGAACTCCCTCATAGCACCTCTCCTTTTGACGGGCTTAGGAGATAACCCTTACAAGCACTCTTACCCATCTCTTGGACTAGAACACTCTTAAGACTTAGAGGGAAGATTTGACACACTTTCAAGAGAGTTTCCCCCTTCTTTTTTTTAGTTCTAGACACCCTCTAAACTCTGAATGAGTGGGAAATTTATAGGCCTCAAAGTGATTCAAATTTTGAGCCCAAACTTGGAGCCAAAATTTAAACCATTTTGAATTTTCCGGTGTTGGCAATACTGGGCGGTGCCACCGCCCATCCAACAGTACCACTGCCAGTGCCCATGGGTGCTGGGCGGTGCTATTGCCAGCCTGGGGTGGTTCTACCGCCTAGCTCTCAGCCTCTGGGCAGTGCCACTGCCCAGCCTGGGCAGTACTACCGCCCAAGTCATTTCAGCACACTGGTTTCGACCGAAAACTCGGTCGAAACCGGTCCAAATGAAGTCCGAATTAGCCCAAATTTGGTTTATAGGATTAACACCTAATCCTAAACCAAATTATGTGCTAACTATGAATTTTAAAGATATTTTTTAAGCTATTACAAAGTCTACAAGATAAGACTTCTTTTGGTGAGCCTTCGGTGAACTTCCGGCAGTCTTCCGACAAACCCTCGGAAACCATTCTGTAAACTCCCGACAAGCTCTCAGACTTCACGATGATCTTGGTGAGTTCTAACGAGCTTCATTGGCAAGCTCTGATCTTTCTTGGCAAGCTCCACGAACTTCCGACAAACCTTTCGGCGAACTTCCGAAAACCCTTCGGCAAGCTCCCTACTCGTTCTCGGTCGGTTCCGGCAACACTCCTAACGAATCTTCGAACTTTCGTCGAACTCTTGAACTCTCAACGATCCATCCCACTTGTCTTCCGGCACTTTATTTTGCTTTACGTCTTCATCGTCATCGTAGTTAATCCTGCACACATAAACCAAAACTCTACTTCGATCTAGACAATTATTACAACGCGAATTGACATTCAGTTGCCCGACATGTCATTGGTCGGTGCTTCGTCCGATTCTTCGGCACATCGTCCTCTCTAGCGATCCGTTGCCCAATCGACGGTTGACCTCCGCAACTTTGATATCCTTGGCACAACACGCTCTTCTTGGCCCGAAACCCGACATACGAAGCCTTCCGTCGATTGTCGACCGAACCTCCGGCTCGACATCCAATATCCAGACGTGATCACTCGGCATAACGTCAATTCCTCCAGTGTCAACTATCTAATCATGATCGATAGTAGACTGCGTAACTCAACACGTAGTTAGATCATAAACCACAATCAATTTATTTCATCATCAAAATCGAGATTCAACATTTATCAAATAGATGCGCTAGGTGGGGTTTATTACAATCTCATAAGGTTTTATTAGCTGCTACTTGGTTGAGTAGGACCCAACCTAGGGTCCTATCAAGCCCGCCCTCTTCAAATCAGCCTTGACCTCAAGGTTGATATTCCATAAACTCAGGGAACTGAGTTCTCAGCTTCCCATATTATTCCCATGTGGTATCTTCAAGTAATAAATTATTCCAATGTACTAGCACTTCAGTAGAGGGACGTCGATGATGCATCATGATTCTGCGATCGAGGATGGCTTCTGGTTGGGCTTGAATATCTCCATCATCAGTGGTGTTGGGCAGTTGAATTTGGGGTGACTCATGTTCTCCCAACTTGGGCTTCAAGCATGACACGTGGAAGACAGGGTGAATTTTAGCATCCTCAGGCAATTTGATGCTAGTTATAGGTGCCCTATAAGCCAAGCACATGAGCGATGACACCTGTAACACGCTGCATTAATCTCTTTGCTTATGATTATTGGTATTTTTTCACATTATCTAGATGTATATTGTGATGTCCTTGGATCTGTGCAATGGGAATCGGATCATGATGATATCATAATAATGAGATCGATTCACCTTTAAACACAAACCTTAAATAATCCCGATCATAGGTTACTCGAGAGGGTCATAGAAATAACCGGACAAACTAGCGTGCTATATACTTGTCCATATGATGGAGGTGACTAGTCTCATAGCTACGTGTGGGGACACTAAGGGTATAGTACAGTGCTCATTGGAGAATGAGTTCACGATTGATCCGCTTACGGAATACTTGATGGTTATTGATACCTCACATCGATGCTGATTCCGTAGTCCTAGTAATGTATCGGTCCTTAGACCGAGATACTAAGGATGTCTTGTATGAGTATTCCACTCTTTGATACCGAACTTATAGGATCATCCACTCTCAGTATCATGAGAGGAATATCCCATATATTCTTACTCAAGCAAATCCCTAGCTAGGGTCATTCAAATTGAGAGAGAAAGAGTTCTCCAAGAGAATCCGATTAGAGTGAGACTCGATTGAAAATCGTATGGGCTGTGACACCATACGATATATACGGTCTTTAGGATATTAGATAGATGAGGGACTATAAGTGTATGGTAAGTGAGGATAGATAGGTCCAAAAAATTGGATTCCCCTATATCATCTGGGGACTATGATGTAGTGGCCTAGTACGTCCGCAGTCGATGAATCGAGTGAATTATTATAGAGATAATAATTCATTGAGTTAGAAGGAGTTTTAATATGTATGACTCATGGTTAACTCGATATTGGGCCTAGAGGGTCACACACATATAGTAGGTGTTGCGACGAGTAGAGGTTCGAATATGAGATATTCGTCGGAGCCCCTATCTTATTAGATATCCAATAAGCCCCTGTATTATTAGATCCCATAGATGAGATCCAATAAGAGCTAGATTATTAGGTAGAGACCCATTGATCTAAGAGACTTGGGTAATTGGATAGAGATCCAATACCTAATATGGTTGGATCCATTAGGGTTGACAGGGGGTCTCTATAAATAGGAGGGAACCAAAGGCCCATAGGCTACGATTTTTTCTTGGTAGCCACCCTCTATTCTCCTCTCCCAAGAGAGGAGCATCGTTGCAGTCCCTGTCATGTGGATACCACTAGAGTGGAGGATGCTTGACCTCCTTCATCCTCCCCCTTGGATCTGTAGGAACTCAGGGATATACGATTTCCCTGGGTACTATCATTCTTCTTACACAGGTAGTTTTCGAATTCGCAAATTTGTTTTGACGCACTAATCTTCGCATAACGACGGAACCTTTTACAAAAATCTAGGATGTTTTATTTTTATGTTCTTCCGCTGCACATGTGATGTCGCCCCCTGGATTTTTTAACATTTAAGTCAGTACGCCACGGCTCCAATACGCTTTGTGATTTGATATGACCCATAAAGCATGGAGATAGCTTCATGGAGGCTCTTGTGTTGATGGATAGTGGCTTGTATAGCTGTAGGTGAAGATAAACCCAATCTCCTACTGAGAATTCTTTTAGCTTCATTGTGTGTCACACTACTTCTTCTAGCTTGAGCTATAGAAAGATTATTCTTTAGTAACTATAGGAGTTTGTCCTATTAATTAAATCTTAATTGACTGATCTACTTTGAGCCAATTACATACTTTGGAATCACGAGGCTGAGTCGACCATACAAAGGCTTTATATAGAGTACATTTTGTAGATAAATAATACATAGTATTTTACCACCATTCGGCCCAGGGGAGCCATTTCGCCCACTCCTTTGGCCGGTCACTGGCGAAACACCGAAGGTACATCTCTAAACACCTATTCACCACCTCTGTTTGGCCGTCAGTTTGTGGATGATATGTTGTGCTCATCTTGAGTTTAGTGCCTTGCAATTGAAATAACTCAATCTAAAATTTACTAATGAAAACCCTATCATGATCACTTACAATGGACCTTAGCATCTCATGCAGTTTAACAATATTTTCTATGGAAATCTAAGCAATACTAGCAGTAGTGTAGGGACTTCGCACAGTATAAAAATAAACATATTTCGTAAGTCGATCAACTATCACAAAGATTATGCTTTTACCTTTAGAAGGTGACAGCCCTTCAATGAAGTCCATGGAGATATCAATCCACATCGAGTCAGATTTGGGTAGTGGTTGTAACTCCTGGACTCGCCACTATTTCACCCTTTTGCAATTGATATACATCACATTGTGCCACATATTCAGAAATAATTTTTTTCATCTCTCTCTAATAAAAATTTTGCTTCACTCTTTTGTAGGTTCTCAGAAATCTAGAGTGCCCTACTAAAGGTGTGAAGTATATTTCGTGCAGGATGATTTTGATGCAAGAGGAGTCAGGTATAAGCACAATGTGACCTTTGTAGCGTAGATCCCTCAAATCCTAAGTGTAGTGGGCTATTGCGCTTGGATCCTCGTCCAATTATTTTATGATGTTGCTGGTCTCTGGATCCTTCTTCCATTCCTCCCTAATGTCCTCGAGGAAGTCGGTGGTAGGAAGGGAGATGGCTGAAAATTTAGCTTGCTCAGGTAGCCATGAGAGTGCATCTACAACAACATTTTCTTTCCCCTTTTTGTAAATAATTTCATAATCAAATCCTAGAAGTTTGGTTACCCATTTTTGCTACTTAGAGGATGATATCTTCTATTCTAAAAAGTACTTGAGGCTTCTATGGTCGGTTTTAATTTGAAATCACCGACCGATCAGGTAGGGTCGCCACCTCGTTACTATATGTACAATGAGCATCTCCTTATCATATCAATACATTTTTTATGGAAGGGAGGTAATGCCTTACTAGTGTAGGCGAGTGGTCGATCATCTTGCATGAGAATGGCTCCAATTCTGACTCCAGATGCATCGGCCTCAATGATAAAGGGTCGGTTAAAATCTGCGCTAGCACTAGCGTCATTATTATGGCTGCCTTAAGTTTATCGAAGGCAGTGGAGGCTTTGTCCGACCATTAAAATGCATCTTTTTTCAGTAGAGAAGTGAGGGGTGCACTGATCTTCCCATAGTCCTTCATAAATTTTCGGTAGTAGCCCGTTAGTCCAAGGGACTCGTATAGTAATTTCACATTTGTAGGTTTCGGCCAGCCTTGCATTGCTTTAATTTTTGTTAGGTCTACTACCACTCCTTTTGATATTATGTGGCTAAGGTACTCTACTTTTTACTAGAGAAAGCTACACTCTGATTACTTAACAAAAAGAGTATTCTCTCGAAGGATTGTCAAAATAAACCATAAGTACTGAAAGTGAGTCTTAAGAGAAGGGCTGTAAATGAGAATATCATCAAAAAATGCCAAAACAAATTTACGAAGAAAGCTCTGAATAATATCATTCATGAGACTTTAAAAGGTTGAAGGAGCATTAGTGAGTCCAAAAGGCATTACCAAGAATTCATAATGGCCGTTATGTGTGTGAAATACAGTTTTTGGAATATCATCTTCATATACCCGAATTTGGTGGTAACCGATCGAAGGTCCAACCGTGAAGACTTGAGCTCCTTTTAACTCATCAAGAAGTTCATCCACCACTGGTATTGGGTGCTTATCCTTGATGATGATGTCATTTAAAGCTCGATAGTTGATGCACATTCACCAAGTTTCGTCCTTCTTGCATACAAGTAGCACCGGTGAGGAATAGCGGCTGCAACTTGGCCGAATCACCCCTATTTCAAGCATTTCCTTTATAATCTTTTCAATTTCACCCTTCTAGAGGTGAGGATAGTGGTATGGCTAAGTGTTCGCTAGTGGTTTGCTCAGAAAAATTGGAATCTGGTGGTCATGTTGCCAAGTAGGAGGAAGACCGCGTGGTTCAGCAAAAACGTCAGCAAATTTAGTAAGCAATTAGGCGAGATTTTGATCATCAATTTCTATTTTCTTCCCCTCTAGTTGCTGCTGGACATGCATCAAAAAGCCACCATTTATCTTATGTAAAACTTTCTCCATTCATTGGATCGAAACGATGGTTATGTTGATTCCGCGCTTCCCGCATAGGGTGACCTATTTGCCTTTGCAGTAGAATTTCATAATCAATTTGAAAAAGTTTCAAGAGACGTCACCTAGTGTCATCAGTCATTCTATGCCAAGCATGACCTCATAATCATCAATTGGTAGGAGGAAGAAGTTGGTGATAATTTCTTGGTCTTGCAGTAATAGTTTCACCTATGGGCATCTTTGGTCGCACTTTAGGATTCGACCGTCGATGACCTTTACGTTGAACTTGCTACAACCTTCGATGTGGAGTGCCATCTGAGTAGCAACCTTACTATTTAGGAAGTTATTAGTGCTACCCGTGTTGATGAGAATAGTGATCGGTTGTTGTTTGAGAAGGCCTCCAACTTTCATCATTTGCAGATTTGAGTAGTCGACTAGCGCGTGTATCATAAAGTCAATCGATTGTAGCTCTTCTTCTGCATCTTCTTCTTCATATTCAAGGCTCTCTTTTGGATATTCAATGACCTCTTCTTCCACTGGTTCAATCACAAGAAGTCTCCCTTTTTTACAGCGATGCTCGTGGCTCCATGGCTCGTCGCAATGCCAACATAACCCCTTTGTAGATCACTCCCGAAACTCTTCTCTTGCCAACATTTTTAGTACAGGAGCTCAACTGATAGTAGGGGGGCTGAGGGCTTCAGTATTGCTAGTTGGCGAGCAACCCTAGTCTTTTGGGCTTCATGGTTCAATCGCTCCTCTTGAAGACGTATAAAAGAGATGGCTGCCATAAGCGTGCACGGTTGTCATGCTTTAACTTCTCCTTGATCTCCAGCTTCAAGCCCTCAATAAAGGTCCTCAATAACTATTTTTTAGACCAATCATGAGTTTGATTAGATAACATTTCAAACATGGTTTGATACTCCTGAATGGTGGAGGTTTGTTGGATCTTTGCTAGTTGTCCGTCAATGTTCTTATAATCGGTTGATCCGAAGCAGATCAGCAATCCTTCTTTAAATTGTCACCATGAGAGGACTCTATGAGTGTGTTCAAACCAATCAAACTACTGTATGACATCCCCTTCAAGATGTATAGCCGTAATTTCCACCATAGATGCGTTTGCAGTTTTGTGATACCGAAAATATCGCTCCACGCACGAGATCCAACCAATTGGGTCTCTTTCTTCCCATCTAGGGAAGTCCACCCTCATGCATGGATAGTAGAGTTTGGTCATAGAGTCTCCCCTCTCTTAGAAGTCATCTTTTTGGCCAGAGCTCTCTCCTTAATATGATTTCTTCGAGCTCAGTGGTCATTCCAAACTGAGTTCGGCAAAAAGAGTTCGAATCTTATCCTCCATTCACGTCTCGAAGGCTATAGATTTAGCATTGATTGTCTCCTCAAATGCCATAGTATATGCCTCCAAATCTTTAATATTAAGATCTCTCTTTTGTTGTTGAGTTAAAGGCATGTATCGGTTAAGAGAAGTGGTCGCCGAAAGGGTTGGTGGATTGGTGGATGTAGGCTACGGTTTAGGCTTATTTTATGGCTATTTTATATGCAGGTTGGGGGTATGGTTTGGAGGAGTTTTACAGTTGTGATTGTAGTAGATGAAGGTTAGAGAAAAGAGTTTTAGATCTATGGTAGATGGCAGCAAAGTTTGATAGAAATTGATGGAAGTTGCTACAGATAGGTGTTATCTTGTAAGAGCAGAATTATCGTCGAAGAAATAGTGGTTTCTCGATGAAATTTCTAGCAAAAATTGAGAGATTTGAGGAGGGGATTTGATAGCAAAATCTCAGTTTAGATAATAGCAATGATGACAAATTTGATTAAGGAAATTTCTATAGCATAACAGCAAGGAAATCGGTGCAAGTTGTAATAGCAGAATTCTCGTCGAAAAATTCTAGTGGTTTGTGACAAAAATTTGCAGCAACACAAGAACATTTCATAGATGAATTCCACAATAGATCAATCACAGATAAAAGCCAAGGCGATCTATGAAGTGTATAAGAAATTTCGTTCAAAAAAGATAACAAATAGATTGGTTTAAAGGCAACAATATACGATTGAAATTTTCTGCAGTAATCCTTCGTTCACAAAGATAACTTTTACGACGAAAGGAATTCGCAACAAGGGATGGATAAAAAGACTTCTTTTTGGTATTTTAAATGAAAAATTATAGCAGCAAAAGATATTGGTGATAGGAGAATAACAGATCCCTAATACAATTAGAGGTGGGGGCTTTTGGGCTGATGGCCCAATTAAATATATGGGCTTTATCAGCCCACACTCATTTTTTGTTTCCTAAACCCTATTTTAACCTAAACCCTAGATTTAAATAGGGGCTAATTGTAGCTGTGAAAATTAGAGGAAAAATCATAGCAAAAGGGTAGAAATTTTACAGCAACAAAGGGGATTCAAAAGAGGAGAAAAGGGCAGAAAAATAAAAGAAAAAGAAAGGAAAAAAGATAAAGAACAAACAGAGACCGTTCTTATTTATCCAAATGGTTTTCTCATCTTAGGTTAGATCATATCTATAGTGAATTTTTACTATGATTGATTAGAGAGGTTTTGGATATTGTGCACCGTGACGTGATCCTTGTATCCTAGTTATTCTCTTGTGATTGTTGCTTAGGTTTTAGGCAAGAGACTCAGAATTGTACATTTATTATTTCTATAGTGGATTTTCTTTTGTTTTCCTTGTGATTTTTACCCTTCACTTTGAAGGGGTTTTCAACATAAATCTTGGTATTCTATTTGATTATGATTTCTGTTTAATTTCGCTATGTGTTACGACCTGCTAATATTTGTTCATATATAAAAGTTCTTCCTTGTTTGTTATTTTTTCTCATCAACTGGTATCAGAGCAAGGTTTTGGTGATTTAATTTTTATGTTTGAATATGGAGGCTGGTAGTATTTCTCGCATGATTAATTTGAACGGAAACAATATAGAAATCAAGAATGGAAGATCTTTTGTATTGCAAAGATTTGTATGGACCTTTGCAAAGGGATAGTGAAAAACCCACAACTATGACAAATGATGAGTGGAAGAGGTTAGATTAAAAAACGGTTGGGTTTATTCGATAGTGGCTCGATAATAGTGTCTTTCACTATGTTTCTATTGAAAGTTCTGTATATTCTCTTTGGAAAAAGTTAGAAGGTCTCTATGAAAGAAAAATAGTGCAACAAAGCTTTTTAATCAGAAAACCTGTGAACCTAAAATATAAAGAGGGTGCTTCTATTGTTGAGCATTTGAATGAAATGCAGAGTAATACTAACCAGTTATCTTCTATGAAAATGTCTCTTGATGATGAGTTGCAGGCATTATTACTTCTCAGTTCATTACTAAAAAGTTGAGAGATACTGATGGTTTCCCTCAGTAATTCTACACCAGATGATATTGTCACCATGAGTCAAGTAACAAGCAGTTTGTTGAATGAGGAGTTGAGAAGAAAGAACTCAACAGCATCTCAGATTGATTCACAAGCACTTATCTCAGAGAACAAAGGAAAGTCAAAGTCTAAAGATAGAAGTAGTCATATATGGGTAAAAGCAAGTCAAGATCAAGGAAATATATTATCTGCTACAATTGTGGTGAGAAAGGACATTATAAGAATCAATGTAAGCAACCTAAGAATAGCAAGAAAAAGGGAAAAGAAATAGAGTCTCTGAATCAAAAGAGAATGCCACAACTATAGTGGAGGGTGGTGATTATTTGATTTTATCTCCTTTTGATGATATTTTTTCTTGTGTGTATCAGGATCTCGAGTGGATAATTGACATAGGAGCTTCTTATCATGCTACACCATGGAGAAAGTTATTTGCTACCTACAGGTCTGAAAACTTTGGTGTTGTTAAAATGGGCAACTATGACATAACAGACATCATTGGCATGGGTGACATCCACATAAAGACTAACCTTAGATGTAAGTTGGTGTTTAAGGATGTGAGGTATGTGGTTAACTTGAGGTTGAATCTAATTTCAGTTGGAAGACTAGATGATGAAGATTATAAGATAGCAGGTTTCATAGAGGGCAATGGAAGCTCAGTAAGGGTTCTCTTGTTATAACTAGTGGAAAGAAATGTCATACTTTGTACAGGTTGCAGGCCAAAGCTTGTGGTGAGCAACTAAATGCTACAAAGAAAGACTTCAGCATGGAGTTGTGGCATAGGCGATTGGGACACATGAGCGAGAAGGGACTACAAGCTCTTTCCAAGAGAGAGGTATTGCCTGACCTCAGAGGTACATGTCTAAACCCTTGTATTGATTGTTTGGCTGATAAACAACATAGAGTTTCTTTTACTAGTCTTGCTTTGTCTAAAAAAATGCATGTCTTGGACCATATTTATACAGATGTATGTGGTCCTTTGAGGATAAAAACTCCTAGTGGTTCTATTAATGTTCATGGCATTAGTGGTGCACTTTATTTTGTTACTTTTATAAATAACTTTTTTAAGAAAGTTTGGGCTAATGCTTTGAAGACCAAGGATCAGGTTATTGGTGTCTTCAAAGAGTTTTATGCTAAAGTTGAAAGGGAGACAGAAAGGCAACTGAAATGCATAAGATCAGATAATAGTAGTGAGTATACATGATTGTTTAATGATTATTGCAGGTCACATGGCATCCAACATGAGATGACAGTTCCTGGTATACCTCAACATAATGCAATTGTAGAGAAGATGAATTGCACCATCATGGAAAAGATCAGATGTATGCTTTCACAGGTAAAGCTACCCAAAAGGTTATGGGATAAGGCTTTGAGGACTATAGTTGATATGATCAACTTATCCCCTTGTACAGCCCTAGATGCTGATGTTGCAGAGTATGTATAGTCAGGGAAAGATATTTTCTATAGGCATTTGAGAGTGTTTGGTTGTCATGCATTTGCACATGTTCCAAACAATGAAAGATCGAAGCTGGATGATAAGATAAAAGAATACATTTTTCTTAGCTACTCACATGATCAATTTGGTTACAAGCTTTGGGATCTAGAAAAGCAAAAAGTATTTAGAAGCAGAGATGTGATCTTCTCTGAGGATCAAACCCTTGAGGATTTGAAGAAGAAGGCACCAACCAAGACTTGCAAAAGTTAGCAAATTGTGACCCAATTACTCCTCTAGGATATTATGGTGATGGGGGAGATGTGCAGGAAGGTGGTGTAGAGCCAGATGTTAATCTACCTGTAGGACATGTTGAGCAAGAAGAAGTTAAGGAGCAGCTTCCCGCAGAACCTTAGTTGAGAAGATCTTCTAGATAACATCAGCCTTCCAGAAGATACTTTGTAGATGAGTATATGATGCTTACTGATGCATGTAAACTAGAGAGTTACCAAGAAGTAGTTGAAAGTGAGTAGAAAAGAAATGATTAATTGCTATGCAGGAAGAGATAGATGCTCTATAGAAGAACTGCACATATGATTTAGTGCAACTACCATAGGAATAAAGGCCTTAAAGAACAAGTGAGTTTTCAAGTTGAAGACTCAAAAATATTGTTCTCAACCAAAGTATAAAACTAGATTGGTTGTGAAAGGCTTTGGTTAAAAGAAAGGTATTGACTTTGAAGAGATTTCTTCTCCTGTTGTTAAAATATCTTCTATTCGTGTTACTCTAGGTATTGCTACTAGCCAGGACTTGGAGGTGGAGCAGTTAGATATGAAGACAGCTTTCCTTCATGATGATTTGGAAAAGAAAATTTATATAGAGCAACCAGAAGGTTTCAAAGTCAAAGGTAAAGAAAATTTTGTCTATAAGTTAAGAAAGAGTTTGTATGGGTTGAAGTAAGCTCCAAGACAGTGGTACAAAAAGTTTGATTCATTTATGACTAAAAAAGGATACAAAAGAATGGCTTTAGATCATTGTGTGTACATCAAACGGTTTGATGAGGATTTTATTATTCTCTTACTTTATGTTGATGATATGCTTATCCTTGGGAAAGATATGTATACAATTGACAGGTTGAAGAAGGAACTGAGTGAGTCCTTTGCAATGAAGGACATGGGGCTAGCAAAGTAAATACTAGGCATGCAGATTTCTCATGACAAAAAAATAAGAAGATTTGGCTGTCACAGGAGAAGTACATCGAGAAGGTATTAGAAAGATTCAATATGAGTAATGTAAAACCAGTTGGTTCTCCTCTTTCAGGTCACTTCAAGTTATGCTCAGAGCAGAGCCCGTCAAGTGATGAGGAGAAGGAGAAAATATAAAAGATTCCTTATGCTTCAACAGTTGAAAATCTAATTTATGCAATGGTATGTATAAGGTCGGATATCGCATATGTAGTGGGTGTTACTAGCAGATTTCTTACAAATCCAAGCAAAGAGCATTGGGCAGCAGTGAAGTGGATCTTGAGATATCTCAAAGGAAGCTCAAAGGTTTGTTTAAGCTTTGGAGGTGGACCACCTGTGTTAATAGGTTATATAGATGTAGATATGGCTAGAGATATTAATACGAAAAAATTCACATTAGGTTTTGTACTTACTTTTGCAGGGGGAGCTGTGTCATGGTAATCCAGATTGCAAAGGTGTATTGCCCTCTCCACCACAAAGCAGAATATATTACTGTTACAGAGGTTTACAAAGAAATATTATGGATGAAAAAATTCTTACAAGAATTGGGGTTGAAATAGAAAAACTATGTGGTGTATTGTGACAGTTAAAGTGTCATCCATTTGTGTAAAAACCCAACTTTTCATTCCAAGTCAAAGTATATAGTTGTCAGATACCACTGGATTCGAAATGTACTTGAAGAGAAGTAGTTGCAACTTTAGAAAATTCATATAGATGATAATGGAGCAAACATGTTGACAAAGACCTTACCGAAAGAGAGGCAGGAGATGTGTCGACAGTTGGTCGGCATGGCTTTACACCGAGGAGCAAAGGGGGCCTCCCTTATGGGTGAAGGGGAGGTTATTGGTGATGGCCCAATTCAACCCATATGGGCTTTATCAGACTTTTTATTTCATAAACTCTATTTTAACCAAAACCCTAGATTTAAATAGAGGCTAATGATAGTTGCAAAAATTAGAGAAAAAATCACAACAGAAGGGCATAAATTTTACAACAGTAAAGGGGATTCAAAGAGAGGAGAAAAGGATAGAAAAACAAGAGAAAAAAAGGAAAAAAGATAAGGAACATAAAGAGACTGTTCTCATTTATCCAAACAGTTTTCTCATCTCAGGTTAGATCATATCTACAGTAAATTTTTACTATGATTACTTGTGGAGGTTTTGGATATTGTGTATAGTGACGTGATCCTTGTATCCTAGTTATTCTCTTGTGATTGTTGCTTAGGTTTTGGGCAAGAGACTCTAAGAATTATATATTCATTATTTTTATAGTGGATTTTATCCTGGTTTACCTCGCGATTCTTACTTTTCACGTTGAAGGGGTTTTCGTAAATCTTGATGTTTTATTTGATTATGATTTTCGTTTAATTCTGCTGTGTGTTACGGCATGCTAATATTTGTTCATATATAAAAGTTCTTCCTTGTTTGTTGTTTGTTTCCCATCAGCGGTAACAAACTGATTTGATCTACGATAAAAGATGACGACGGAGATGGTAACGTCAAGAGCAATTATGGGAATTGCTTGGCTGATAGTGGGCGGTAGGGGTGACAGCAAAAGCAACATGATCACTGCTCTGATACCGGATGATAGAACCCCAGAGGAATTCTATATAGATTGATCTTTGAGGGGGATCAACCCTTAGAACGCTATAGGGGTTCCACCCTCCAGATGGCTAAAATTATAGATTGATCTTTGTTATTCAAAAGAGGTGGAGACTACATGCTTATATAGGGCTCCAAACCCTAGTCCTATGGAGTTACTTCCTAAGTAAATTATCCTTTTTGCTCTTAACCCTAGTCGTGCTGCCTAGTAAAGGGGGCGACGACTAGGAAGCCCTAAGACCCCAAATATAAACCTCAGCCACTTTTCTTTATATGATAGAGGCGGCTAGGTGGGATTTATTACAATCTCACAGGATTTTTATTAGCTACTACTTAGTTGAATAAGACTCAATCCTATTATGGTCCTATCAGATTTATACTTGATTGATCCGCAAGATGAATCGATTTTTTTATTTTTTTTTTTCTATGGATTGATATGTAAGATGAATCGATTTTTTATAAAAAATTTTATAGTATTTTTGTATTTAAAAATATATTTTTAATAATATAAAAAAATTATAATATAATATAAAAATACAATAACACATGAAAAATAAAAGGAAAAGATGCAAGTGATTGGAGTATTCTGGGTATTACCTTAAAATAAGAAGCGCTGTTAGAAAATTCTGAAGATGGGAGGTGACAGTTAAACAGAAGATTTTTTTTTCACAGTCAAATTATTTATATAATTTTTTCTTGATGTAAGTTATATAAAAATAAATTTATATAAAACATATATTTTGCACTCTGTGCTGATTGATCAGTGTCTTCAAAGTGAAAACAGTGTGCTCACCAACTCCAGTTATTGGAGTATATGATGGGACCCACAGCTGGTTCGTATCTGTTTCCGGCAAAGAGACAGTTTGCTCAGAAACGGGCAAATTATGCAGGCCAGAGTAAAGTGTTGCCGTGAAGAGCTCGCCGTCGCACGTCCCGCGCCGCGCTAACGATGGTTTTCTGGTTCGAATTTTACCCGCTTGCATTGATTGGAGCATAAGAGGGGACCCACATGGGACCCATCTGTGGTTGCACTGTTGATTCCAGTAATGCTGCATATGGCTGCTGCGGGTAAAGTCTGTGGGGCAGGCAAAAAAATGCCGCGCTAACAGACGGTATTCTCGTCTGCCTCGAACACGGCAACGATATAAAGATAAAAAGGGTGGTAATTGCACCAGGCGGTGTCGGAACTAAAGCAGTATGCCGAAGGAGCACTGCCTCTGAGCTCTCTCTGCCTCTTTAAGTCCACCTCCGGGTGGAATGCCGTCGACGCCCACCGCCGCGAGTCCAAATCCGGTCTTCCCCACACAAACCAACCTCGTCGCTTTCACAACGCCCACCCCCAAAATTCCCTCGAACCGATCCCACTTGCATCTTCTTGTGTTCCTGGCGAGAGAAGTAGGCGGATCAGTCGGTTCTCTTATTTTTGGTAAATTTCTGTTCAGGGCAAGGATATCTTTTTCGGTGTCTGGTCTATCGGATTCTGTCAATCGGTTCCTTTTTTTCCTCAAATTCATAGCTTTGTCAAACTTTTTTAATTTTGAACCCTCGTATGCCCTCAAAGTAACGCTCTTGTCTGGTTGATTTGAGGTTTCCTGGCTTAATTTTGCCTTGTGCGCTCGGAAAAGTTCTCTTCCATTCCGTGCAATGTGATGGCTGGGGACCGACGCTGAGTGGAATACATCAATGATGTCATAGAATACCATCACATAATATCAAACCACATTTACAACTGAAATACATCATACCATGTCTCCAAGGCCCAGCATTATGTAATCTGTGCTGCTGCTTCCAGGAACCAACCCAGCAAACAAATTTCTTGGGAAAACAACTTTAACAGGCAACTCCAACTTCTTTGTAATCAGCTGCAATCCTGGAAGGTTTAAGCTTGCCAAGAATACCATTCAAAGTTCTGTAAAAACAATGATGTCATAGAATACCATCCTGTCTGATTATTAATTCGGATTTGTCTCATGTATATTTGTGATTATCTATGTTGTAATGCTTACTATGTAAATCAAATGATGATGATGATGCCATGCCTTGCTTGCATAATTGTGGCTGCCATGCTGGTAAAGTAATGACAGTACACAAGCATGTTTCCATGTAGCAGAGCATGGAGCAATATTGTTTTTCTTTTATCATACTTGTCACAGGTAATATCTGATTTGAATGTTGTGCCACATCAATGCTTGGACATAATATTTATAGATTGCAAGATTCAAGGTTCTTAGTTGTGCTTCATTGATTTTATTTATCTTTTCAGTCTACCAGTGTAGGACATACTTTTGGAAGCTATTTAGGATTTTAAACATTTGTTTCAGTTCTTGAAGTCTGACATTTTTTTATTTTCTCATTCTAGAGTGGTTTACTTTTTTGTATCTGAACATTATCTTCTAGGGAATTTTTAACATGAGCGCTATTGCTGCTATCATTTATGAACACATGATTATATTCTGCTGTGCATCCGATGTCTTGATTGTCTTAACATTGAACCTCTTCTGGTGAAATCCTGGAAAAATTATCATTGCTGACATACATTTATGATTCAAGCTTCTCTGAAGGCCAGAAAAGATCATGCTGTTAGTCGTTTGTGAGCAATACTGGCCTTTTGAGGAACTTCGAATACACAGTTATTGCCGGAAGACCATCTGCACTGCAGGCAATCTTATTTTTCTTTGATTTATGACTGTGTCCTCTCTAGCATCTAATTAGAAGGTCAAAGCAACAAGGTATACATTGTGGAACTTCTATTAGATACTAAAATGTTTTGTGCCTTTTTCAATAGCACACATTAATGCGGTCAAGTGAATTGGAAATGGAGATGGATAGGTAAAGGGTAAAGGTATTTATGAGTTACATCGGGAAACATGTATTCATCATATAAGAGAAAAGTGGCCATTGTTCGCATTGCTGGAAAAAGCACATGTCCATCTCATGATAATTCATTGTTCACTCGACATATTAAACTTCCTTTATAGCCACATTTTGCCTATGTATGCATTTGAATTTTTTATCCTAGAACAAGAGTGAATTTTGGTCGATATTATACTCTATTCATGTTGTGGTAATAATCTCTTAGTTTACGTCTATTTCTGGTCCTCCTAAAGTCGAGTGCATATTTTTTTATATTTAGTAGAATTAATTAATAAGACCATCAAAATCTGATTAATTATATTTCTACTCACAGTTTTCTTAATCCTACAGGCTGTTACATGTATGCTTCTTGGTTTGGCACTATGTTTCGATCACAGAAAGAGTAGAGACATGGCGTCTATGTCAGAATTATCCTCACCAAAGCAGCACAAGTACATATGGTATGCACTATTTGGGTATGTGGTTGGACTGATCACTGCTTTAGCTGCTGGAGTTTTAACTCAATCCCCCCAGCCTGCTCTTCTTTACTTGGTAACTTCTAACCACATGCTATATTTAGTCAGTGTTGCTATAATTTTTCTCTGTTGAAGGTTATCACAAACAACTATTGTGATCCCATAACAGTATCTGGACTAGAGGCAATTTTCTCCTTAGGCAAGGGTACACATTTTGTTAATCACAGTGATATTCTTATACTTGTGCCATTATTCTTGTCCCTTGACCATTTGTAATTCAGTTACTCTCTATTTCATAATGTGCATCCAAGCAGCCATATGAAAGTACTAATGACAACCATATTGGTTCACCACAATCCTAGTACTTAGCATATCATCTTGGGCATGTATCAATTAAATGCTTTTTACTTTTGTATCAAGAAAGCCTGTGAAAGAGATGGCTTCAAAGTCTTGTAATGTGACTGCAGGTACCATCTACTTTGGGGCCTCTTGTTTTCCATTCTTGGGCAAGAAATGAACTAAGTGAACTGTGGAATGGAGGCAGTCCAGCTCGAAGTGAGAAAGTTCGCACAATGGATGTTTGAGATCTATTAGATGTTTATGTATGGCTGAACTGCTGCACTCTTCTGAGCAGTAGAAATGTAATATATAAGATGTTTATGATTGAGAACTTAATATAAAATCTAGTATATTTAGTGTCATGCATTCAGGTCTTCTTTTCATTAGAAGTAGTAAAATCAATTTGTTTTCACTTCTAGTTGAACATTTTGTGTGTCGTTGCAGAGTTTCCAGAAGTGACAATTTGTACCTGAGGAACTCAAGATTGCAATTTAATCAGCATGGTAATAGTCTTCTAGCCAGAAGTGACAATTTGTACCTGAGGAACTCAAGATTGCAATTTAATCAGCATGGTAATAGTCTTCTAGCCACCGATTCATCGAGGACTAACTGCACAAAAATAATATGTAGATGTTTATCTTTGAAGTGGTTCAGTGGTGTATTTGTTTAGTCTGTCCTTTTTGATGAAATATGTTCGGGTATGTTATCGATGATGTATTTGTGGATCGTTTAACTGATTTACTGTTTATGTTTGATTTTTCTGATCCAACTCCAGGTTTAAACATTTGTGCATGTTAGTTGATGACTATAAGGTCAACAACTGCAGAGTTACCCAATAATCGAAAGGATTATTTGCCAAGAATCCTGTCTTGGGAATGTGATGATGAGTTAAGTACTCTTTGATGATGGTTGGCTTATAAATAAAAAAAGCTAATCATGATTCTTATGGCCATGAGGGTGGTCATCTATGGGGAAAATAGATTAGTGATTTGGCCAACCATGTATAATAGCATCACTGGAAAAACCACAAGGTTGTCATGGCACTCACACACCAATTCTCTGCACAATTTGGCGAGTGGTGGAGGTGATATATGATTTATTATGTTTGCTCTTGATCACATTTGTGTTATCTTTAAATCATACGGTACTCTTACGCATAAGTATTGATATGCAAATTAAGTCATACATCTGAAACGTTTGCAGGCATATGCCTATCCATGAATTGATTGTTCGGATTTTAACGCATGAATTGGCCGTTTGCTAACGTGGAAAGCGGAGAAGGAATTACAATGAAAATTATTAATTTCTGCTATTAATGGTTGGATTACGAGAATCTCGTTTCCATTCCTTTTCCTCAACAATCATATGTGATTTCCAGTTTCTTTCTAACGTAAAACAATAATTACTCGATTATATCAAACGTATAATTATGAGATATAAAGATATTAAAATAATATAAAATATTACAAATATATTATAATTCAAATAAAAAAACTTCTTATTAGTGAAACATATTTTGAAATAATTAATTATGTTAGTTTTTTTAATCCAAACACATAACAAGGATGCACGGGGGGGATTTGGTCAATTTATTGTCAATTTCTTTCCAATTCTAACAACAACTTGGTTCATTGTTGAAATAGGAAGCAGAATCAATTTTAAGATTTGTTAAATTGGACTTGGAATGCTCAAATTCCTCTATTCATTTAGTTGATTAACTAAATGAATGCAATTGGAATGTACCAATTCATATTCATTCCATGTTTGGTTGGTAACTCCTAAATCAGAATTGACAATGCTCTACATGATTTTTACTTTTCCCTATCAACTATTCTTCCAATAACAATGTCCAACTCCCACTTTTATGGCAGTCTGATGCTGTATTCCAACTCAATCATAATCAACCCATGACTTGTATCTATATAAGAAACTTTTCTTTTCATTAAAAACTGCATAAAAAATAAATCCAAAACTGCAAATATATATATATATGTACATGTATATACATATGTATATACATGTACATATATATATATGTACATGTATATACATATGTATATACATGTACATATATGTATATGTACATGTATATACATATGTATATACATGTACATATATGTATATGTATATATATATATATATATATATGTATATATACATATGTATGTATATGTATATATACACATATATATGTACATATATATACATATGTACATATATATACACATATATATACATATACATGTATATACATGTATATATATGTATGTATATATATACATATATGTATGTATATATATACATATATGTATGTATATATATACATATGTATATATACATATACATATATATATATATGTGTATATATATATATACACATATATATATACACATATATATATATACATATATATATATATATATATATATATATATACATATATATATATATATGTATATATATATATATATATAGTTGGCTTCTGTGGTTTCAGCAGCTTCCTTGTCGCTATAGGAGTTCTCGATACCTTCTTCCTTGCTCTCTACGTAGTTGTTGGTTTGGTGGATCTCATCGACTCATCCACACTTCTTTATGATGGCGAAGTCTTCCTCTGCTGTTCCTACTCAGCTGCTGTTGCTGCTGTGCTGTTCTCTTCTCTCGTTCGAGCTCGCCATCGCCGCCGGCACTGCCGATGGATCTGAGAAATGGGGTTACGTCGAAGTCCGACCGAGTAATCTCCTCATCTGCTTTTTGCTTGCGTTCTCTGCGTATGATCACTGTTGAGCGCTGAATTCTACTGCAGAGGCGCGCATGTTCTGGTGGCACTACCGGAGCCCGCAAAGACTCGACGGTGTTTCCACTCCGTGGCCGACAGTGCTGTGGTTGCAGGGTGGACCTGTAAGTCTCCTTAAACGCAACTGTTGTAAGCGACACTTAAGTACCTGAATTCTGATCTATGGCTGTGGCTTTCCATGGCGAAAGGGAGGCTCTGGTGTGGCGATTGGCAATTTCCAAGAGATCGGACCCTTGGACACGGATTTGAAGCCTCGGAATTCGACATGGCTGCAGAAGGCAGACCTTCTGTTTGTTGTGAGTCCTCTACCCGATCTCCGAGTTGTTCTCTTAGTTGTTGTGGCTTCATCTTCTTCCTTCTGCTCCATGGAAAACGCAGGACAATCCGGTAGGAACAGGATTCAGCTATGTGGAGGACGAGAGCCTCCTCGTGAAGACCGATGTGGTGGCAGCAGTCGACTTGACTTCCCTTCTCAAGAAGCTCTACGATCAGAACAAGTCATGGCAGAAGAGCCCACTCTTCATCGTGGCAGAGTCTTATGGAGGGAAATTTGCGGCGACCGTCGGCTTGTCGATCCACAAAGCCATTAAAGCCGGCGAATTGAAGCTCAAGCTTGGCGGTAGTCTCTTCTCTATTCCACATCTTACACAGATTGAGATCAAGGAAGAATACAATTTCCTGGGACTTGATGTATGTGAGCAGGTGTTGCTTTGGCTGATAGCTGGATGTCACCAGAAGATTATGTGGTAAGCCTTCATGGATTCTTGCTGTCTTAAGAAGATATAATTCCATTTCTACACCAAATTATGATTCCTTTTCCTTTGATTTTGTGATGCAGTTCTCCTGGGGACCTCTGCTTCGAGATGTCTCAAGGCTTGACATTAAAGATGCAGAGAAATCAAACGCGTACTCTTCTTTGAATTTAAGAAGCAATTGATTAGTTCGCCTACATGATGTGATCTGATCTGATCTGCAATGTTACAAAATTTCAGTATTGCTGAAAGGATCAGACAAGAGATCAAGGAAGGTCGAAATGTTGATGCGACAAACTCATGGAGACAGCTGGAGGGCTTCATCAGTTCTGCCAGTAATGATGTTGTGAGTTGCTTTCCGAGTGTAGAACACAGAAACAAGTTTTATTTCAATTAATTCCAGTCCAGATTGTTCATGAGTTTGTACTGAAAATTTACAGGATTTCTATAATTTCTTATTGGATACGGCGAGTGATCCTCTGTTCATGACGGAGGTCCAGGAATCAAGGAAGCTGACAACGGAGACATATGCAACATATCTGAGCTCCAAGGCTGCCACCTCCGCTGTTGACACTTCAAGCTTCATGAATGGTGTCATCAGAGAAAAGCTGAAGATAATTCCAAAAAGTGTGAGGTATGTTCGAATTTTATGATCAATTCCGAGAACACAAGCTATCAAATTCATAGAATTAGATCAAACACGGGCTTAATTGACCAAATATTGATCTTGCAGCTGGGGAGGACAGTCCGGTCTTGTGTTTGATTCTCTTTCGAATGATTTCATGAAGCCAAGAATCAAGGAGGTAGCCCACCACCTAAAATTAAATACCTTAGCAAGTACGTTATGGAAATCATATCCAATGCAATTTGACTTTACTCTTGCAGGTTGATGAGCTTCTTTCTCTGGGAATCAATGTCACCATCTACAATGGACAAGTAAGAACTGCACACCATTTTCTTGTTACTTGTTACCCCCTCGGTGACCCACAGAAGAAACCAATTCAAACATTTACCTTTGACATACTGGTAGCCATTTGATCCTCCAATTATTGAATGGTGACCATATGCTTGTCATTTTGTTCTTGGAGTTGTTCTGCCACTATATCTGATGAGCCCAACCTGAATAAGGACATATGTGGCCTGCATTTGCTGAAGGTTAAGAAGTTTGGAATGTTCCAACTTCAAAAACCACTCATTTATTACTAAATAAAATGCTGTATTAGGTAGATGTAGTGAGTCTTTTTTTGGTCCTAGTAAGCTTCAAGATGTGGTGGGTCAAGGACGAGCAGTAGCTGCAAATTAGAGCAAGCAACACTAGATTTAGCAAATTAGACGTGTGATAACAACATAGAATAGAAGGATAAGGTGGAGGACAACCTCTGTTGGCCCCAGTTTCTATATTGAAGGGAAGTTTCCGAGGATATCTACAACATCTCAAGGTACTTGCTGCATGATAAGTTCTGAAGCTAGGACTCCTAAAACTGTAGACGCATTTATGGAAACTGGTAAAAGGTGCTGTTTCAGTAATTGCATAGGGATTCGATCATCAGTGACATTAGTGGGAAGAGATGCACTTGTGTTGCAGTTTTTCTGAGAGAGACAGAATATGAACTGGGATACGATAGAAGAAGGGCAATGGCTTTTAGTTCATCCACGAGTGACGTTCTCTAAATGCTCTCATCCTTCTTTTGCCAAGATTGTTGTCAGATTAGACCTTCTGCAAAGTTGGCAAAAGGTTTTGACCCTGCAGTAGTACTGGAGCAACAGTACTTCCAGTGGGCCACAGACTGGATTTTATGTATTGAAATTAATGAGCTGATCTTAGGAGAGAAAATGGCAATGGTTTTTTGTCCAGTTGCACAACATGTTGGTGCTATGAAGACGATCTGTTGTGGAATCTGATTATGAATTTACTAATAGCTCAATCTGGATTCCCACGCATTGAATTTCTAGAGGAAGAGAGGTGCCAATTATTAGGCTGAAGTCAGTTTGACATTAATTTTATGGTACACCCACAGTCACTTCACATGTCAAAGTATTTGAGGTGATCCCTCTCTCTCTCTCTCGATTTTTTTGTTAGCTTTCAGCTATGATTGCTGGAAACGTGTTTCCCTGCGTAAACAACTGTTATCATCATCACATTTTGATATGAAAAATAATCTGTAATTTTTGTCAAAACAATATTTACTAAGGCAGTAATCTTTTCTTGTAATTGATTCATGCTGAGTTCTTTATTCTATGTAAAGGTTGATCTGATTTGTTCAACCAAGGGCACCGAGGCATGGGTTCAGAAGCTGAAGTGAGCATCACAAACCACTTTTAACCTTTCCGGTTCTGGACTTGTCTTTGAAATCCTTGTCCAGTTACTTGAGTTTAGTGAATGACCTTTCGAATCCTTTTCAGATGGAAGGGGCTAAAGCAATTTAACAGCATGGATAGAAAGCCTTTATACTGCCATGGTGGGGAACAGATCACCAAGGGTTTCCTCAAGTCTTATCAGAACTTGCGTTTCTACTGGATCCTTGGAGCTGGACATTTTGTAAGTGTTCTTTTTGTTTCATACGGTGTAGGCTAAGGCAACCAACACTGTCATACATCTTAAACTGGTGATTACTTGTTGAAAGAGACAAAAAAAAAAAAAAGAAGAAAAATGAATCTTGATTAGAGCAACAGTTCTGCTATTATTTTCCCAACCTGATGGTGATGAAAAGAACCTCAAGTTCACCCACATGACAAGTGGAACACTTCTATCAAAAGAATTCTCAATGTGAGAATTATAAGGACTATATGCTGGTGTAAGATCCATAATATGCTGCAAAATCCTGAAATGAAATGCATGGAGATATGCCAAATTGTCTATGTAAACTTTGGAAGATAAAACATTAGACTTGTTTAATTAGCTCCATAATTAGTGAAAATTTGGCAATTAGGACCACATATCTTTTACTCCAGAGTCTATGGATTGAATCAATTTAAACAAAAAAATTTGCTATTTTTTCTGCAATATACATGGTTGATTAAACACATGTCAATCTCCAAAACTTATGGTGCAATAGTTTTATTGCATATACTCCACATGGACATTAGGATTCAGAGCACTCCAATTGTTTACATTCCACAGAGAATAGAAAATCTACTTTCGAAACAGATTATAATTTCTTGGCCAAAGAAAGCAGGTGACAATCCTGCGTACGCTACTGACTGGTACTTCCACAGCATGCACTTATTTCCATGCATTTGTAACTCATGAAATCTCATGTCTCCCAAGAAAGAGAGTCCAAAATCTTCTTATAGTGCTCCCTGTACTCTGCATGTACCTTGGGATTGACCAAGAGAAGAAATCTACTTGTAACACAATATAATTTCTTGACCAAAGAAAGTGACAGTACTATGTACACTAGTGATTGGTAGTTTCACTGCATGCACTTGTTTCACAACACTTGATTTGCATGCATTTGTCACTCATGAAGTCTCATTTCTCCCAAGAGAGAGTCCAAAAATCTTCTTGTGGTGCTCTCTGCTGTCCGCATGTATGCCTCCTCTCTCCTGCATGGCCATGGCCTGTTCTTCTTGGTCACTTCTAGTAATCTTTCAACAAGCCATGGTCCCCCAGCTACCAAGTTTCATTATTGTTCTTAGCAGTTGGGCAGTGATGAGTTCAGCACTGGATTGATTAGCCTTTTTTTAACCCAGTTGCTGAAGATGAACACAGCTTCAACAACATACAAGGATAGATGATGGCTTTCTTTTTCCTCTCAGAACAAACAGTGATCTTCTCTATGCAGGTGGTGGACCAGCCTTGCATTTCACTGCAGATGATTGCTGCCATTACCCACTCTCCTACTGTTTCTTCCTAGAAGATGAAAAATGTTTGCTGGCTCATATAGGAGGAGGAATAAAGGAAGGAATGCTAATACAAAAACAGCATTGATGGCAAGCAGAAAGTTCCTATCCATTATGTGGTGTATCTTCATTTCATGTTGCTTTAGAGGAAGAAGGGAAGAAGAAGGAGCTGTTTGAATCAAATTGTCAATGTTTTGGGCCTGAGTCTGTACATTTGGACAAATACCCAATGGAAATAAAATGCAATAAATGTGGAGGTTTCATGCATTTGTGTTGTTTGCTTAAACAAAGAGCTAATGATGGATTATTCTATTGAAAATTTGAGGTCGTGTTGGTTTCATTCAGAAAATGAAAAATGGTATTAATAACCTGCACCAACAATATTTTAATTCCTACGCCAAGATCAAGAAGATTCATTGCTGAATTCAAAGGTTGTAGGTTATGACAGCAACATCAAGCTTAGCTTTGGGCTGGATAATATATCTTTTCATCAATAGCCTATATTTATAAATATGAATGAATTAAACTTTTACTCTGTTGCAGCTGATTTAATTGCTGGTATTTTGAGTTAATTTTTTTTTTCATCTTTTCTTAGTAAAAAAGAATTTGTCGCATTTAACTCGTATGTCGTCGGTGATGACCATTGGATTTGAACTTGCAAGTGTCCCTGATAGTGCTTATTCTTATGTCAAAAATGGGTCTCATCTCAAGTTCTTTCATAGAGTCAAGAACTGAACAAAGAGAAAAACTACTTCAGTAAGGAGTATTATTACTAATTCAATTTGATATCGTTTGCTTTAATCGTAATGATTCTCACTTTCGCAATCCTCTAAACATGCCTCTTTCCTTGTGGTGTAAAGTAGCTATAATCACTAATGATGTTTTTCCAAACCAAAAAAAGACCTGAGGAGAATTTTGGAAGAAGAAAAACCCCAAACTCATGAATTTGGATACGACAGATTACAAGATTGAATGTTGTTGTGCAACTTCTGGCCGGGGAGTCTATGAGAACAAAAGATTATCCATGTGGTTTCTTAAGACAAGGGGGTCAGGTGCCAGGTTTGGCCGGAACGTCATTCATTGGGTTGAGCCGAGGTAGAGCAGGGGGTCGATTCTTCTACACTAGGCTCTTCCGTGTCGGATTCCTACACACAGGCGGAAGTTAGGAGAATGATTCCTAACTCGATTCTTCCGAAGCTTAAGTTAGTCGAGGAGTTGAGGGTATTTTTAGTGTTCGATGTCCGATCCCCTAACACTAGCTAAGGGGTCGGCCTTTATACCTCCAGCCGAGAGTCAGTCGTACGTGGTACATTAATGATTGTCAGGCTCCGGGTGGCTGACTCATATACTTTGCATGATATAGATCGACCTGCACGGTTCCATGTTGTGCAGTGTCATTTCGTGTGTTCTCGAGTGGTCTCATGCTATGCGGCGTAGTCTCGTACTATCATGAACTTAAATAGATTTACCTAAGTTGTACGACACCCTTGTATGTCCATTTACAAAGGTCAACCTCGAAAACTCCTATGATCCCTTAGGATATATAAAAGAGAAGACGAGATAGAGAAAGTGCTTCATACAGGATCCACAAGCTACCATTTTAGCAAACACTTATTTGCCAATGCAAATTATAACCATAGACTTGATAAGCTTAGAACGGTTGCACAACAAAGGTATAAAATTGGTCCACTATAGATCGAAATCTATTATAAGTGTTCACATGATATAAACTTTATGTACAAGCCTACAACGACTACCAAACTCGCTCAAATGAGATTAAGCTTTTGGCTTGCTCTTTACATATTTGGCAACTCATGAACAAACCAAAAGACATGAATATGTATAAGCATTATATTGAATACTCCGTTTACAAGTTTTGTCCGTGACATTCTCTCCCATTTATTCCTTTGACATTCTCATCGAAGCCTTTACTGACGCTGCATTACTTGCCTTTGCTGGATCTTCAATCTTCTGCTCCTACTGCAATGTACTCCTTGGCTCCTAGTTGCTCTCTATTTGTTGTTGTTAAGTTATCAAACTTTGATACGCTATGTTGCTTCAACTCACTAATGACTCTGACTTTGGTGTGGGGTCGGCTAAGTTGTGCTGATCCTTGCTGGTTCCTGCAAATTCTTCAGATTAAGGAAAAGACCATCCTTGATATGCGCTAGTCTTCAAATGCCTCTTATCGCTTGAATTGGGTGGATGCTTGTTGGAGCTTTAACGAGCATCACCTCGTAAACTTTGAAGTTTTTATGTCATTCCTTCACAAAATTTGCCCATCGAATCTTCTTCCACTTAGTTATCTTATCCAAGTAGGTTCGCATCACTTTTGTTTTTGATCGGCATTCAATTGGGAAATGAAGTAGACAATCTACTCTTAGTATTACTGATCACCATTGGTGAGGATTTAATAATTGTTATCTTCCATTAGGTTCCTTTGAAGGGTCTTTAAATATGAGAGCTCCTCTACTAAAGAACTAAAAGAATTAGAGTACTCAGTTTCACCCATTCTCTTGAGAATTAAGAAGGCAAAGATTACTTGACTTTGCTCGCCTTCTCGAGGGTTGTACTTCGTTCATCGAGCTAGTTACTAGACTTCACCTGCTCTTAACTCATACTTTCAAAGCACTTAAAGTGTTTGCAATCTTTGCATTGAGTCAGCTACTGTGATTTACCTTCTCAATATCATTGAATTTCTGGAATGTAAGAAGTTATCACTCCAATCTGAAGTAAGTCTCTAATACTTTTGGTCACCTTTGGGATTGTACCATCTTCTCTATCATTTCTATCGCCTACTCCTCTGAGTAGTAAAGGTACAACATCACGTGCTGCTTGCTTCATTCCTTGGTCATGCACTCTTGCATCGACTCGAAGTCCTTCACTTTCGACTATTTTGATGAGAAGCCCATTGACACTAGTCTTATGAAGTTCATTGTCCTCTACCCTTTAGCTTTATCTTAGTACATGAAATTTGCCTCTACATTGTTCTCCTCCTCGGCCTATCTCACAACCAATCGCTCTCCTTCCATGAGAGCAAGGGATCGATGTCTCCATATAAGTCCTACCTTTGTGGTACCATGGCACTACTATTCATTACCTCACATCCATGTCCCTTCTTTGCAATCGATAGATCTACCTCTACGGCACTGTGGCACTCCTTTAAGTCCACTTTCATTCTAATCGATGCTTGATTTTTGGGTAGCTGAGTCCCTTTAGACTCATCATTACTTCTTCACCCTTTTTCAACCACCTACTTTAACACCTCTATGTTCTTTGAGTTGCTCCTCTTAGTCAATGGAAACATAGACTACAACTCCTATGGCCTCCGCCATCATGTTGCAGGGCTTGCGTCGATTCTATTCTCCTTAGCTTTATTGGTCGTAACGTTACACTCGGCCTTGTTCTCTCGACCGCCGAGCTCCTTTAAGTGAATGTGAGCTCTGAAGCACTTCAACTCTTCAGCTGCTTCGATTATACCTCTGCATGATCCAGTCCCCCCATGGGAATCACTAGTACTTGTATATAAACTTCTCCCTCGGTAGTACACAGCCTCCTATACTGATGACCAAGGCTTTCATTCAATGCAACATTCAGTGCACGCACGAAAGACTTGCTTTTGTAGTACCATGGTATTCCCTCCTTGAATCCATAGCCCTTCTTACCATTGTGTTATTCATTGAAGTGGAGCTCCCAGTAGCACTCCCGATCATACCTCCATATGATCTCGTCTCTCACAGGATATCTTGTATGTGTTGCATTGCCTCGAACTGTTCCACTACGATCTGTTGCACCATGTCACCTCCTAGTGACATCTCCTTGCATTCTGATCAATGTGGTATAAACTTAAACTATGATCTCTCCATGTGTAGCCTCTACCAACACATCGCAGGGCCTTTGTCACCTTCGATTTTATTCACTCCTTTCATAATCGACCTTCGTCCACCCACTCTCAAGTCACACCCATACGAAGCATAGTTGTAAGATAATCTGTCGCTAAGTAGCTCCTGAAGTCCCATGACTTTACTGAAATTGATGCACCATTGTTTGGATCCTAGGCCTCTACCCCTACCAGCATAATTTTCATTGCGTACCGCTTTCCTCATGGCAACTCGAATGATAGTACTTTGGTATATTCTTCAAGAGTACTCACCTCTATGTCCTCTTGCCCTGTGCTAAGGCCTTCTGACACCAATTTGGCTTTCCCAAGCTGTGTCGTCTTAGTTTTCTCGTCAAATGCTTCATCGAGATAAGGTGCATGTGCCTCAAAGCTCCCTCTATCTTTGGCACCATGCAGTATGAGTCTGCTCCATCAGAATAAGAGACCCATTGAATGACATGATCCTACTCCTGGCTCTGCAAGAGTTCATGTCCTTGACCTTTGTCCAAGGAAAACTTCATGCCTTTGCTCCATGCTTCATCTTCTATGCTAACTCCCTTTATATGGCTTGGGTACATCACCAAGTTGCCCCCCCAAGTTGCTCCGCTTCACGATTTGCATTGAGTTAATGGTGGCTCTCCCGCCCACCATTCCATGAGTCAGCCCTCTGTTGAGTCTGATCTCCATATCGACTCCAAGTGTGCCTTCACTTTATGTTTTCTTGGGTCGCTCCCCCACTTGATCTCGCGCTATGCGTCCACCAATGCGTAATTCTTGTGAGATCATTCGATGACTCCTCGCCACTCGCTTGGTCCGTTGAGTTTTGTGGAGCTATTATCTTGAGGTACTCCTCCTCAATGTGTGCAATCCATTGCACATGATTCTCCCTCTGGAGAACCTACACTTATCTCTCCTGGATATCTGTCCCATAGGAGCAACTTCTCTCATCGCATCCTTCCCTCTGGAAGTTTTGGAAACCCCTATCCCCTTAGATTACTCCATCTTCTGAACAAGCGTGCATTGTTGCCTCCACAAACGCACCTGCTAGATTGCGATTCTTCGCCAATACAGCTCCCACTACACCTTTCTAGGTCTAGCAACATGCTGAATCTACTGCACACTTCAGCCTCTTATAAATGTATCCTTCTCATGTCGAAGAGAAAATTTTAATGCTCCATGGCATCGACCTTCGGTCGCCTTGGGATGGCCACGGACAGTCCGTCGTCCGCATACAAGCTCTTGTATGAGTATCGAATTTCTTGAGTTTGTAATTCCCCTCAACTCTGTAAGTTTTTGCATAACTCTTTCGATAGTTGAACAATCCACTCCACCTTGCATGGTCTCATCCTTTACCAAGCGCCTCACTTGCCTCGAGCATCATCAAGTTTGGTTGCCAATGTCGAGCCATTGCTCGAACTCAGCCATCCCAACCTTTGTGCGCTACGCATTCTTCTTAGCTTGTTTGTCCTCGTGGTGCCTCTTACGCAAAGGGTTGGCTATTCCTCTGCATGTCATTCTCGGATGTACGCTCCTCTGAGTGACTCCTTTCCCTACAACTCCATGTCCATTTCTCCCAAATGGTCGTGCATGTTGGTTGCCCTCAATGCAACTCCGTTAGATCCCACACATTTGCATACTAAGTGTTTCTATGTGTGCTTGTCTCACTCTGATACCATCTATCATGAACTTAGCTAGATTGGCCTAAGTCGTGCGGCACCTTGCATATCCGTCCGTAAAGGTCAGCCTCCCTGAAAACTCTTATGATCCCTTAGGACCTACAAAAGAAAAGACGGGATAAAGAAAGTGCTTCACATGGAATCTGCAAACAGCCATTTTAGTAAACACTTTATAGCTAATACAAATCACAACCATGGACTTCATAAGCTCAGAATGGTTGCACAACAAAGATATAAAATTGGTCCACTATAAATCGAAATCTATTACAAGTGTCCATATGTCATAAACTTTATGTACAAGCCTACAATAACCACCAAACTCGTTCAAATGAGGCTGTTAAGCATTTGGTCAGTCCTTTACATTCTTGGCAACTCATGAACAAATCAAAAGATATGGACATGCATAAGCACTACATTGAACGCCTTGTTTATACATTTTGTCCGTGACAATACGGTCCCGAGCACATGGGCATGGTCTACTGCCTTGCAGGGTCCAAGGTGCCATGTTGGTGCACGTGTACCACATTGGCTTCAAGGCTCTATACTGATTACATGGCTGTTGACTGATTATTATAGGCATACCAGAATATGCCTTATCAAATAGCTCATTTCACCGAAAATCCTTTCCCGCAAGTGAACCAATGTAAAAGAAAAGGAAATGCATGATCATTCTTGAAGCTTTAAAATGTGCCACGAAGAAACACTTTCAGAACTTAATGATGCAATCTGAAACATTGGAAGTGATAAACTGGTTAAATAAGACGAGCGGGGTTTCATGGAGCTTTAGGTCACTGATAGCAGATATTTTGAAGTTAACCAAGCAATTCAATGTGACATAGTTTTATTTTTTCAACAGAAATACTACACTTTTGATGAATTATCTTGTAAATTCAGGTAGAACATAAAAATCAACTTTAACCAGAGAAGTTGATGATGTTGACCCTTTTCGTTTTTTTTAGTAAACGAACAATTTTTGAGCTGGCTGGCTGAAGGCTAACCAAATAGTTTTTTTCCTTTAAAAAATTAATATTTTAATTCCTGGCTTCTCTAGGAACATATCCTGCAGTGTTCTGTGTCAGAAGATTAGCTTCTGCCTAAATATGATGAAAGGAAGATAAAGGACCTCCACACCCTTGTGAAAGGACCAACCATCTATGAAAATAGTCTCAACCTATGGGTACTTGATTCAGTAGAGTTCAAATTAATAAAAAGGAGACTTATTATGGAGATTCCCCACGACAACAAAATTAAAAAAAAAAAAAGAAAGATCTATCTAGGCAAATAGATTTTTTTCATGTCAGATTCAGTTTCACAATCTTTATGCAAGAATTAGGTAACAAGCATATGTTTCCAAGTGTTAACAGAGCCCACAACATCACAAGTCACAGACCAAGTTGCGCTTTGTTTTTAGATCTAACTAAAAAAAAGAAAAAGAAAGATCTAACTAGGCAAATAGATTTTTCATGTCAGAATCAGTTTCATAATCTTTATGCAAGAATTAGGTAACAAGTATATGTTTCCAAGTGTTAACAGAACCCACAACATCACTAGTCACAGACCAAGTTGAGCTTTGGTGCACTCTAGAGACCCACGAGGTTCAGTTCTTGCCCACCTCGGTTCTCGTTGATATTTACATCATGTATGATATTACTATTCTGCCGAGTAACATAAGTTGTTCCCATGAAGACAATTTACATCATGTCTTCATAACCTTCAAAAGATGTTTCAGAACAAGTCCACAAATTTATTTCAGCAAGTTGGTGACATGAATCAGTTGGAACAACAAATTGCAGATAAATATGTTTCTACAGCTATAAAATTGGCACAGTGTCGAGAAAACTCAGTTTACTGCAACTTTAGTCTTTTCTGTCACATTCTGTGGCAGCTATAAAATTGGCACAGTGTCGAGAAAATTTCCATTCGAAATAATAAAGGCGACAAAAGAGGGGGGGGGAAATAACCATTAGCCAATGCCTCAGAATACTCTATTTACTGGAGGGTCTGGACTATCCAGAAGCCAAAAACTGAAAAATAATTTTGTAAACAAGGATGTTATGATTTAATATTTCCAGGAAGGGGAGAACACATACATATTTTTCGTGAACCAAAGATAATAACAACAACTTTCACTAGGTCAACTTAGATACTAGTGCATTTGATGCACTCATTGACCTCTCCAAATTTATTTCATTGTGGAGAGAGAAAAAAAAGTTGGACATGAGAAAAGAGAAAAAAAAGGAATGTATTAATTCAATATAATAAACATTACCAATGCTAATCACATCATAATTGTTTTCAATATAATATTTTCCCAAAAATATTATCTAGTCAAGTATTGAAATAAAGGACATCTTTTTTACACATGGTTAGCCATTGCTTTTAAACATTCCAAAGCAATATAGACTAGATAACCCATGCACTCATCACCCTAATTGGCAACTATGGTATATAGCACGTTTAAAGTCTTAAGGTCAAACCAGTAGCTAGCAAAAATGCCTTAAGCCTTATTGTGTAGAGGCAATCCCCTTGCATCCAATTGTCACCCCTGACCACAGCAAAACAACTAGTTTTCTACCAAATTAAACCCATATTATAAAAAATTTGGCAACGGAACACGATTCCAAGATAGATCCATGGTGAACTTTTCAAACAACTTCAAATTCTCAACATTCATACATTGTGCTACATTTTATGCAAAATAAATATAAAGAAAGTGGATTACGTTAAACTAGAAGGTCAATTGATGAGTGAGAAGTTCCAAATTAGCTTATGCAACCAAGAAGCAAACTGCCATACTTTCCTTACATGTCGGAATAGCTTTGAGACAGAAAAATTACAAGTTATAAGAGCCAAAATGGAAAAACAATCCCACATCACAACACAATAGTCTTGCATTCTCTAAAGAGATTTATATAACATATGGCAATGGTTGCATTGTGCCAATATGACTTTACCTTGGTAGGAGTTATAGCTTGTCATTGTAAATCAACTAAGAAGTTTACATCTAGCTCTTCAATAACATATACACTATTAAAGCAGAATCATTAGCCTATGTACTTCATTTTTCTTGGATGCAGGCTTATAAGGACAAGCAGGTGGCACCCTTTCAGGCTTTCTGTATTCCCATCCAAAAAGATGATAAATTTTACCCTGTAATAGAGTGAAGAAGAATATACATTAGTAATCCTCGAGATAAGATATACAGCAAGAATCAACACGTAGAATGAATATGTTCCAATATCTGGCATAGAAACTACTGCTACTGCAAATCCTTCAAGTACAACAATGCTGTCAAATGTGCTGTCAGTTATATTTATCTTCAGTAACATCCAATAATAATATCCTTGTGTACAAATACATGAACGAGATGAATTGTAGTAAGGGAATTATGATAGTATGAAACACCAAAAGGGACAAATTCGTAATCTTATTCTATAAATTACATTTACATACTGTCTAAATTACCAATGAACTTAGAGAACCATAAATGGTTTGTATACCACCAGATTTCTTGTCAGAGATAGATTTACTGAAATGCAATATGTGAACCAATATTCATTGAAACTGCCTTTAATGTCACTACCACTAATGTGAAGAAATTTCTTTATTAACTATTACTTAATGTGTGAGTCTAGTTCATCCAGTTTGTCCTTTGCAAATATCTCAAAAAGATTTCACAATGTGGCTGAGGAAAACTATTCCTCAACTCTATGCCCTGTTGCTTACCATACAAATGAATGGACTAGGCAAGAGATGCTATCAACAAAGTATAAGATAGACAAAGTTGGCGTAGTAAGCTGCAGTTTGCTAAATTTCGACGCAAATAAACACTAATATTGGTCATTAGCATTTCAAGGAAAACCAAAAATCGTAAAAGAATAGCATCATTATATAGTTCAATAAACTATACTTCTTCATTAACTTATTTGATTAAAGTTGATAGTTACATCAGATTTTTCACAGAAATAGTATATATTAAATCAATAAGACAAACAAGAACAGGACACAAGATGAGCCTGTTATAGTCTGCTGAAAAAATATTAGGATCCTTCTTTCTCTTTAAAAAGTTATCAA
Source organism: Musa troglodytarum (assembly GCA_023547065.1). Taxonomy (NCBI): domain Eukaryota; kingdom Viridiplantae; phylum Streptophyta; class Magnoliopsida; order Zingiberales; family Musaceae; genus Musa; species Musa troglodytarum. Next base: position 82,624,712 of record CP097510.1, on the reverse strand, counting down.
CATATTAGATTATTTGATTCCATGAATTAAAAGCACGAACCTTTACCCTTAGTTCTTCATAGAGAGAGATTTATGGTTAGGGAATACTTGAACATAATTAAAAAAGAAGTAGAACGGATGGGAGAAACCTTCAACAAAGACAAACTTTTAGGCAATAAGTACCCAAAATCTTCGAATAGACTAGACTAAGATACCACAATTTAACAAAAAGAAAACTAAAATGTAGATTGCCGCACGATATAGAAAGGAATAGACGACAACATAAACTAAAACAAAATCCAAAAAGAAAATTTTGCATAATCATCAAATGCACACGATACCGCTCGAAATTTCCAGAGGAAAGGAACTTTGACGGATACGAAACAGGAAAAATCAGAAGAGAAGATCACTCACCACAGTGATATCGAAGAGCAAAGGCAAAGCATTGACCACCGGAATCAAGAAGAGGGGCAACAAGCACGCCAAGCACACCTGCAATCTCGATCACAAAAGACAATACGTGAGCGAATCCAAAGATTCTTCCTTTTCTAAGGGAAAAAGAGAGATTTTCGGAAATCATGTTGAGAAAGTTCAAAGCAAATTGTGCCCTCACCATCTTCCACTCGATCCTTTCGATTCCGCTTCGCAGGTTCTATGTCGAGTTCTTCGACGTATGAAATAGGTATAAATCGACGGAAGCTGACGCGAAATTGGGGATTGGGTGCAACGTGGGCCGTCGTCATACTCGATTGAGCCGGTACATGGGCCACGTAATATTTGAATAATTGTATCTACATACTTAATAAAATCTATACTAACTAAATAAAAATATATACCTTTTTTTTTAAATCACTTGGAAATATATTTATTTACATAGTTCAAATAATAATATAATAATATAATAATATTCAAAAGATATATTTAAAAAATTAAACACACTTAATGTTGAATTAATTTTATAAAAATAGATTCATCAATTTACTCTCATAAATAGGACTCTTAACAAATCATTTTTAGATTTTGGTATTGATTAATAATATCAATATTCTCTTGACCATCAATCATTCTCTGCATCTATTCTATATCTGAAAATTTTTAGGACAAATAATATATACAAGATTACTAAAATTTATTTAATATAGTTTACAATTTCCTCCACATTGTGAAGGCATTGTAACTGTATATACATATATATAAATAAATCTAAAAAAATATTTTATTCTCTTAATATATATACGCACAAATGTTAAGATGCTTATATTTATGCTTCTTTTGTTATATTCATCCAAAAAAAATCTCAAGTTAATCACCTCTAGTAGTAAATTTGAATTATATATAATACCTAGAATATTAGTACTTTACCATTACAAAAGTCAATAGAGGAGGCTTTAAAAATCATTTTTATGAGCTAGAGTTTCAAGATGTCTATCTATCAAACAAATAACAATCATATGATGGAGATTAATTACAAAGCATATATGCAAGCATGTGGTTTTCCCTGGAATCCTGGAGGTATAAATATGAAATTATTTATTAAAATGGATACATAAATAAATGTAATTTTATTTGGAGAAAAAAAAAGAAAAAACTTTGTGTTGTATCATGCTTGCCTCCGACACAAAAGGTGAATTAACTGCATAACAATTAGTAGACTGTAAATTACTACAAAAATCTGTTCTTAGATGTCCTTTGGGATGGAAATTTGCATGATAAGAAGCTGTTATCCCAAGCATTCTTCACCTTTGTATTGCATTATATTCTTCAGAATCTAAAAGAAAATGTTCCAGCAACCATTCTCCATTTGCATACAACAGACAAGCCAATCACAACCTCTGCATACATTATTGTTGTCAGCATTTCTGGATTACATGCTGTATGATTTTTCTTCCCATGTTTAGTCACTAAGAGAAGATTCTCTTCATAATTTTGTCTGGAAACATTGCTGCAATTATATTACTCCATGCACAGTGATGAATGAGTGGAAGAATAGATTGGTCCCCAGCTTTTAGGGTGTGCAGGTACTCTTTACTCTAGCTCGGCCTCCCATTTGATAAAAGAAGACACTGTGAGAGGAGCCCAGGGCACATGGTGCTACTGTATGCAAGCAGCATGATCCGTCTAAATATGCTCTGGGAGATTATCTGAACAAAGCTTGTGAGCCAAAAGATAATTTCCGACCCTTGCACGATCTGAAAGGAACTCACAATCCATATAGGTTGTTCCATTTTCTGGTTTGTAGATGAGTGTTGCATGCAGCCACGCAAGAGTTCTACCTTGCATTCCATCATCTGGGACCTTAAGAGTACATGTAGGTTGCTCTACTTTCTGGTTTGCGCATGATTGTTGCAAACAGCTACACAAGGAATTTTGAAGTGCACTTCAAGAATCTGCGAGGACTTTTCTTCAGTGCACTTTGCATGGTTTTTCTCTTTTCTCGTGTGTAGGTAAGCGTCGCAAACAGCTACACTAGTGTTGTGCAGTAGACTTGCATGATCTAAGAGGGCTGGTCGGATGCATGTAGGTTTCTATATTTTTTCTGCTTTTGTAGATAAGTGTTGCAAACAGCTACGCAAAAGTTACGCAGTACGTTTACGTGATCTAAGAGGACTTTGGTGATACACTGTAGATCACTTTATTGTATCTATTTTTCTGATGGGTAGATGTGTTTTGCTAACAGCTTTCACAAGAGTTGTGCACGACACTTGCATGGTGTGAGAGGGCTTCAAGATACATATAGCTTTCTCTATTTTGTAATTTGTAGATAAGTGTTGAAGGGTCCACATCAATTTGATTTATATTGTTTCTGATGCATTTATAGTCCATTTGAATCAAATTTTTACTGCTTTTATTGATATCTGAAAGTTTCAACTCAAGGTCAACTTGAGTTGTTGTGGGATTGACTAAACAAATCTCCAATTTTTAGTGACTAGATCCTCGATGATCTTACAATAAGATATAATATTAAGGTTTACAATCTCATGTATCTTGAGCTATATGCACAGGCCTCTAGAGAGCTAATCTAAAGATGGTTACTGCACAACCAATTACAAGCCTTTAAAGTCATGTCATGCTCTTTCAACGTAATTGATTCCAGAAGATATGACAAGTGGGCAATACAAATCTAACACTATATACTGCACTACAGACCCATTGCCTTTTCGCCTCTCTTTTGCTTCTCTCTCTGGCCCTTTCCCCTTTGCCTCTTATGGCACCTAGCAGCAAGGAATAAAGGTGTTTGCAGAAATGCTTTCATGGTTCTGTGGCTCCTTCAGCTCCAGCACTCGGGCGTCAGCGAATGGTCCCGCTTGGAATCCTTGCAGTAGTTGTAGACAAGGTAGTACCGCTGCACCCACTGCATGGCCGCGTACTGGCGGCGGCTGAGCCCGGCGCCGTGCCACGAGGAGGGAACCGGGCGGCAGCGCAGCGGCGCGAACGCCGTGCACCCGCGGACGACGAACCGGGTGAACCGCGCCACGAACGGCTGGTACCGGTAGTCTGCCTTGTACTTGCCGTCCTCGGTGGCCCACGACGACGCGTCCCAGATCGACCCGTACAGCCACATCGGCCGCAGCGGGAACGTGCCGGCGTTCTTCCTCGGGTACCGCCGTATCGGTATGTCGTCGACGAAGAAGCTGTAGATGGTGAGAGATAGCTAACCATGAGGTCGTCACTGATGGAGACATCGATCGAACAGGAAGAATCTACGTATCCCATCAGCTAAATGAATGATAATTAGTGACGATGTCTTAAACTGGACATCCAAAAAATGGTTGTTACAGTAGAGGAGCATCAAGTCCGACGGAGTCGGACCCGTACGCGCTCTCTGTTGCTTGGTCGCAGTACAAGTACTCCTTTTAAGTTATTCCCAAATTGCAAATCTACTGTTCATATGGTGGCCACCAATATCATTTCGACGGCATGTACTCCCCTGCCACTGTTAACACAGTGCGGTGATGTGCGTTGCCCATTAATTTGTCCAAAGCTACTTTGTAGTACACCAACACTAAAATCTTGTTAAAAGATTTGCTTTTGGCTTGTATGATTCATGAATGGGTAGCGCAGAAGATTCAGCAAAGCCATGGAGTCCAGTCAAGCTTTTGCTTACATGATCTCGTTTGGGTTCCACAGGATGGCGTAGTTGTGAAACCCAGCAGTAGGATCAAACCAGAGGTGGAACTTCATCTCCTGCCGATGATCCTGCCGTCGCCGCTTCCTCTCACGTACACATTTGTCTGCAGTATGTATGGCTTCCCGGGCGTAGTTCCCAGGAATTCGATGTCCACCTCATCGTGGAATCCAGGATGCGCTTGGTTGTTCGAAAGCTGCGGAGAAATCAAGGTTGCTCACACAAAAGTGGAGAACAAAAAAAGGCGAACTTTTGAGTGAAAGAGATTTAAAGGTTGCTCACATAAAAAGCTGTGATCACTCCTGCAGTGTAGCCAGGTTGAAGCTTGATTGATGTGCCAAAATACCCATTACGAAATGGGCGAATAGATTTGAATCCACTTCCTGTCACCATTGGCGCATCAGCAGAGCATGCATGAGCAGCTGATATTAGAGAAGACTCGAGCATCAAAGAAGAGCGGAAGCCGACCTGAGTTCCTGTCGAGCCAAATCGTGACCGAAGACTGGTCTCCCGAGACCGTTTGGTGCTCGGGACCCCAAAGATTGTTGAACCCCCGGTAGAAGCCTCGCAGAGGCCTGAACCTGTAGCTCGGGTAGTAACCAGGAGAAGGCTGGGCGTTGCTCCAATGCAGCATGAGAAGCAGAAGGAATGGCACAAACAAAAGAGCCATGGAGGCTGAGTTATGCGAGGCAAAATGATGGAAACAGATGAACTAAATAGAAAGACTCCAGCTCCTACAGCAAGAAGACTAATAATGGAGGGGGAGTGTGACAGTGGACAGAGCTGGGGCAAACAACTTAATGGGTTGGGTAGAAATGGAGTAAAAGAGGTAATGAGATCTGAGGCTTCATGGTTAAGAGGAAGCACAACAGTGTTCCGACACCCCCTTCTCATCCCTATTTTTAACTTGGCTGGGGCTCCCTATGGAAAGGGAGAGGGGTGGTGGGAGATGGAGGTTTCGTATCTGTAGCACAGCAATACCTTGTAAGCTTGCGGAGAAGTCCTCCCATTTTTGCATCCTGGCTCATGTCCAATCATTGATGTCTGACTTCCTTGACCCCTCACACTGCCCCTTCACCCCATTTTGCTCTCGCTTTTCTACTGTTCCCGGGCCAGTGTCTGTTTCAGGAGTCGATCAGCTCCATTAATTGCACACCTCCACAGCTAGTGGTAGATTTTGGTGAAGCAGCAGTATCAGCTTGGTGAGCCTTTGTTGTTGTTGCTGCAGCAGTGCCACTGTTGCTCCTCCCACAATGATGAGCACCGCTTCCACCATGCTGACCTTGTTGGCCGAGGGCTCATGTGACTTGCCCATGAACATCGCCATGAATGCTTTAGTTGGAAAGGGTGAAGGAACGGAGGATGACCATGCAAGTTATGCAAAGGCAGCTCAATCGATCATCTTTAATGTCAACTAATTCCTTATACTTGAGATGATGCCCTGCTCACTTTTCCTTAGGGCGCTCATAAAGTCAGAAAGACTTGCTGCTGCACTCCTAAATCACCAAGCATTAATGCGAAAGTGATGCCATTTGTCTTACAGATCTATTCAATACTTCTCCGACCTACTTGTTCTTGTTCTCCATCTACTGTATCCAGAGAACCCCAAACAGAGCTTCATGGTCTACTGCATCACAAGTAGGATCATTCGCCATTGACCGATCTCTCTCTCACTGTATCGGTTCTACGTACCTAACTGCTACACTACAAAAACCAGAGCAAAGTAGCCGTTGGGGGAGAAGGAATCAAAGCATGAAGCGAGGTGTGTGAGCTCATGATGCCAACACTACTGTTTGCTTTCACCGATACCCATGCAGGGCAGCAGGGTGCGGACACAGCAGCTAGCGGAGAGTGCCGTTGGCCCAACTTAAACGTTGGAGGAGAGAAGACGACGTACGCCGTTGCCTCTGCCGACAAAAGTTTGCTGCTATGGGAGGAGGACGCGCGCAGGTGCCCGTGAAGGGCGAGCGGGGGGGGCGGCCGGGGGTGGGGGTGTGTGGGGTGGGGTGTGTGGTGGTGGGGTGGTGGAGGGGTGGTGGGAGGTTTGCGGAGTCGGGGTCGGGAGGACGCCCCTTCTCCCGCCCGGACCACCCGTTGAGCCGCCGCCTGCATGCGTGCCAACGAGGTACCGCGAAGAAGAAGAATCCCGTGCCCCCATCAAGTTCATACTAGAAGTATTAACAATTACTCGTACTGTACAAACTATAAGTTTTGGCAAGCAAAATACTTCAATTTTTTATTAATAAAATATCAATAAAAGTTCAACAACCCCAATTCCTTATTTTTACTAATGTAATGTTTCATGCTCTTTCCTTTGATGTCTTAACACCATCCTCTTATTATTTACGCCAACATATAAATATATTATAAAAAAAACCTATAGATGTGGCCATATCAATTGAGATATTTAGTACTAATAATAATATGAGAGGTAACAAGATCTTAAAAATTATAAAATTTCTTATATCACTTTAGATATTATTTTATCCAAATATCACGATAGTAATACTAAGATGAGTAACTCTTGGGAAGTCCTTGTGTTATACTCCCGTATGATTTTATCCATTTTTAATTTCTAAAATAATAAATATCAATACCATAAACTATCAAAATAATAATTTTTTATTCGAAATATTTGGTAACCACTATTCTATCAATCGTATTAGGGCTCAAAGAGAACCTTTTGAAATTAGGTCATAATAGTAATTTTAAGTTTGTTAAAAAAAATTAAGATAATTTTAGTATAATATTATTGAATCTATCCCGCGTGACCCAATTTCTCTCCATAGGGACGGACTCAAACGATGGAAGTAAGAAATGTCATGGGTGCATGTCATGGGGCCCAACGACCCTATTGTATATGATGTTTAATATGATATTTTAAAGTGAGCAACTTAGGTTCCTTTATTCTTTTTAGCATCTTGTAAACTATCTAAAATAATGATTGGATTTGCAATCACGAGTGTCGTGTTAGCATGTGTATATATATATATATATATAGTGTGTTTAATATGTTATTTCTTTTTCAGCACCTTATAATCTACAACAATAATTGGCCTTGCAATCACCTCCACCCTTCCATCGTACACTCTCAAGTTCTGTTGACGGTTACAACAAAGGTTTTGTTAGGCCCATGAAACCTCTCTCCAAATGAGTAAATGACTACTGTTTAGTCCTCAAAGTACTTCCTCTCAATAAAAAAAAAATTCTCACTATTGTTCTTTCATTATTTTATTAATACTAACAACTAATTCTATAGGAATTGGGCAATTGTTTGAGAATAACATCTAGCGTTTTTATAGCGTAAATGCCATTACTATGAGTTTTTATAAGAGGAACATGAACAAGTACTCATGAATTTCAACACAACCTATCCAATTTAATCTTAAGATGTTAAAACAAGTACATTTTTTTTCCCTTTATAATTAATCGGGAGTATGTTTGGAGCTTGAAAATGATCAGATGTCATTCGGATAACTTTCATGCTCTAAGGCCTACACCTTTTGACAACACGATAAGCCAATAACCAAACTGCTGCAGATGCTGTGTGCCATCAGCAATGCATCACCAGGCCTGCCGACACTCCTCTTCTCCATGGAAGATGCCATACGGTGAGATTTGTTCTGTGCTCATGTAGCTTGATTCATTCATCTATTTCCCCATAAAAATAATATGTGATTAGAGCTCATAATTTAAGCCGTGATTGGCAATCATATTATTGTTGGATCGAGACATTCCATTAATAAATGTAAGGTTGCATGACCATAAATATCTGTTTTTCGCTGTTTCACTAAGCTCCATAAATATCGTGAGATAAGCTTTCAAGACGTCTATTTCTTTAATTTTATTTCCGAACCTAAGGTGATTTAACATCAATCACCTTCGATAATTATTGGATGATCCTAATGCAAGATTTCCATAGCATGTTAGCAAAATTATCATGATAACGTCAGAAAAATATGCATCACAGAATAGTTTTCTTTCCTTCTCTCTTATCAAAAATAAGATTCGTGAATGTAGTCTTACTATGATCTTATATTTTTCGAGTGGCAACAAGAACACAAATTATTTTATTTTATTTTATTTTTTTTATTTTTGTAAATAATACATGATGAAAATAGGTTATGATTCTAAAATTTTACTATCAATAATTATGATATTTACTGAGTTCGTGTGCTGTTGAATTCGAGACCCGAGCTGATGCTGTTGTTAGTCAAAATGTGCGGGCCTACCGCTAGAAGAATCCATTTAGGATGAGTGGTCAAAATCATGGTCGGCTTGACAAATTGAACCATTTTGACATCATTATTCCTTTTGCCACCGATCTAACAGGAGGGCTACTGCTTGGTTCATCCTTCGTACTTTTTAGTTGTCGATTAGTGAAGCCTGGTTGACCATTAGTCCTACCATTGACATCCTATTCGTAAAGAACAGGAATGGCAGTTATCAGTACCATAATATTATAGAATGTTTTCTTATTAATTCACTTAATGTATTATAACGGATGATAGGTATGTAATTTTAGGTAATTAAACTAAATTCAAATATCTCAAATTACTAGGCTTTTTTTGGCTACCAAAAATAAAAACCACCTTATTCAATTCTAAGGATAAATTAGCTTCAATATATATCTCTTACCAAAAATTAGAAGATTTTGCATATTGTAGATTGACAATTCTATAACTCCAAGCACCAAACTCCAATTGAACTCGTTCATAAAGCTATAATTATTAGTATAAAAATTATAATTATATTATTATATAAAAATTTTAATATCAAACACTAATATCAAATAACCATTGATCAAATATTATGCTTATATCTTTAAATGTTATTTAGAAAATTTTTAACTCATCGTCAAATTCAAAAGCTACAATAATGTCAATCTATAAAAAGAATTTGACTCATTTTCTTTCCATTTCTCATTCTTATGACTGGTCCAAGGGGAGATAAGAAAAAATCTATAATCTCTCGTACAATGCCATACCATGCTATACCATGCCACTTCTCATATCGAGTTCCTAGGAAGTCTATCTATTTATAGTCGAGAATATAAAGTATAAAATAAATAATTAGGAGAGTTCCTCCTATCAATATTATCTTTTAAGGAATCTTATCATAACTGAACTTTCTTGTTCTTGATCGATAACCATACTCATAATTTGATCATATCTATAATATATTTTACTTAATTAGATAAAGTTACTTAATCTAACATTCTACAACTTTACCCATTAATTAGTAAGATATAAAAAATTTAAAATCAAAATGAATAAGAGAAAGATTATTTTAAAATATATTTATTTAATTAAATTATGAAACTTTAAAAAAAATATTTTACATGTGTGTACAAATTTTATAAATTGACCAATAAATCTAATAAATATAATAATACTATATTAAGTCTAACTAATAATACGAGTCATAACGGTTGTATGTCATCAATGTGATACTTCATTCTATGTACCACAATATTATTAGCTATTCCTAATATAATCTAAAATAATCTCTGTAATTTGTCTTATCAAGCCAATCATATTATTATATTTAACCATAATATATACATATATAAATGTGAATAGGATAATAGAAATAAATAATTTTAATTATATAAACAAGAATGTCAATTATAATGTCTACTTAACATACATCACTATATCTTTGGTTGCTCATAAACTCAATCGAATATGTTCTTTTAAATATTTTAGGTTGATATTAATTATTTCTACACTCTTTTTTAATCATCAAATATTTTATATCATAATGTATATATATAATAGTATTTGTCATTCTCAGATAAGAAAACTATTATAATATATTACAAAATATCTTTAGTAATTTGACAATTAAATCTGACCATACCAAGTCTTAAGATAAAATTTTACAATGATAAATCTTGATTAGTGGCCTTAAAGCATGTTATAAAATTAGCTTCCATTATTGATATTGCAATAATACATTGCTTTATTTTTTCTTGTAAATTATTTCTCCAGCTAATAAATATAAAATGAAAAGTGAACATTCTACTATCGTGTTAATTTATAGAATTAGCATATGAAAATATAATCATTTCAAGTTGATCTAATTTTATATATGTAAGCATATAATTCTTCTTCTCTTCTTAATATCTTATTACTTTATCTATAGTATTTTAGTTTTTTATTCTAAGTAACTCTAATATCTACTCACTTAAGTATTTCAACTATAAAATTGATATCCGGTTTGATATAAGCTTAAGTATATAATAAACTTTTAACTGCACATATATAAAGAATATTTTTCTTTCATTTGATTCTTTTCTAAGTCATTTTAAAAATATTTTGATTAAAATTTTTTACTTCTGTCATTTGGTGAATGAAGTTGTATACTAAATCTCTAAGACTTAGTCAATATATTCTTTCAGAGATAGTTTTAGCAATCTTTGAGATCTATTTCTGAATATCTCAACATCAATAACATACGCTATCTTATTCATCTCAACAATCTTAAAATTCTTAGTGAGAAATAACTTAGTTTTATATAATAAACCAAGATAAGTAAAATTTTATCCATTTATAAGATCAATATAATAAACTAGCTCATTTTGATCTTTAGATAAAAACATCGGTCAATAGTATTTTTCTTGAATTTGAAAGAAATAATAATATTATAAAACTTTATGTACCATTATTTCAAAGTTTGTTTAAGGTCACAAATAAATTTCCTAAATTTATATACCAAAATTTATATTTCTTTTCTTTTTTTACGAATCATCTAGATTAATCTACATAAATTTTCTTATCCAAATTTCTATTCAGAAAAGTTATTTTTGTTGAATCTCGGATTTTGATGATGAAATTAGTTGATGAGTTTATGAACTAATGAACACATGAGAAAAGTGACATAGGACAAACTTCGATCATGGAAAGGTAAATTATTGAAGTAGAATCAAATATTAGATCGAAGAGCATCATGTTAGAGATTGGATGTCGGTAGAATGATTGGTTGGCGTCTTTGAAGAATGGACTTACGTGCTATAAGTTTAGGCATCAGTAGGAAGGATCGAGTATTGCACAAAGAAGATCGGATCTTTGCGGGAGGGAGTTTAACATGCAGATAGGTCGAGGCAATATCTTTGAAGAAAAGGACGATATGCTGGAGGATGAAGTTTTAGATGAAAAATGATATGCTGGATAATGTAGGCTTCATGATTATAATTGCTGTGTCTTGATTAAAGTTGTTTAGAGTGTAAATAAGTTAGTTTTGGATTATAACTAGGCCAACTTAATTAGGAGCCTAGTGGGCTTGAACCAGTTTTAAATCAAGGCTAAATTAAGCTTGTTAGAAAGTCAATTTAGTGACCTAAGGTTCGGTCAAGCGGTGGCACGTCGAGTTAGGCAGTGGTACCGCTTATGAGCTAGAAAGTATAAAATGTATGTTTTCAGAAAACCCGATGGTGGTACCGCAAGGGTCAAGCGATGGTATCACTAGAACATTATCTCCAAGATTATCTAAAGTGATGGTACCACCCAGATTGGCGGTGGTACTGCCAGTGCAAAGTTTGACATGTGGTAGTACTATCTAATGTAAGCGGTGTGTAGTACCCCAAAAACCTAGAAATTTAAATTTTTAACTTTATTTTTAAGCCATTTGGGGCCTATAAATACTCCGCTCTTTCTTACTTGAGGTAGTAAGAAAATAGAACAAAAAGTCTATGATTCTAAGATTATAAACTCTCTTAAAGTGTTAAGTCCCTTCTCGTTGAGCTTAGAGATTGTCCTAAGGGAGATATGTGAGGGAATCCTTGTAAAAGAGGGGTGTAAAGGTTCTCTCCTGAAAAGGAAAAAGAGTTATAATAAGAGTAGTTGATCTTCACCCATTGAAAATAAGATCGGTAATGGAAGCCAATGACCTCAAGTGAAGAGGAATCAAGAGTGGCCATAGGTCGGACGTTTAAACCACTATAAATCTAGTGTGTATTTTCTTTTATCTTCTACTTTGCTATTGCTTATTGATTTAAGTGTTTACGACACTTTACTCACTTTTCAAGTTAAAACATAATTTTTGATATGGTTTTATCGAACAAAAATTTTCAATCGGTTCTTCTTATCGATAGCACTAATTCACCCTCCTCTTAGTGCCATTATGATCCTAATAGTTGATATCAGAGTTAAATTTTCTCTATTGGTTTTAACACCCAAGATAGATTAAATGATATTTTTTGGCAATCAAGAGAGTCACTTTATCACTCGTCCTTCTATGTTTAATGGGATGTACTATACATATTGGAAAACTCGAATGAAGATTTTCTTGCTTTCGATAGATTTTGATCTATGGAATGTTGTTGAGTTTAGTTTTCAAAAATCTTCTAAACCAATGAACGAATGGAATGATTTAGAGAAAAAATATTTTCGTTAAATGCTAAAGCTATGAACACTTTATTTTATATTTTAGACAAAAACGAGTTTAAGATTAATCTTTTAGTTCATAGTTATGAATTGTTTAAGATGAAGCCAAGTGAAACCATTGGTGATATGTACACTTGTTTTACAAATATTGTCAATGATTTGAAAGCTCTTCATAAATGTTACACTAATCTTGAATTTGCTAATAAAATTTTAAGATCTCTTCCAAAAAGTTGGGATCCAAAAGTGACTCGAATATAAGAAGCACAGGACTTGAATAATTTTTCTCTTGAAGAACTTATAGAGTTCTTGCATAGCACATGACGAACACAAGAACAACTTTCTAAAGAACAGGAAGGATATTGCACTGAGAACCAAAGAAGATCACTTGAGCAAAAACATATATGATGATGATAATGATGATGACTTGGGACTCCTTATAAGAAAATTTTAAAAGTTCTTTAAAAGGAACAAAATAAATTATGTAAAACAAGATTCTAAGAATCAAAATAAACTTAAAAAGGATACAATAAATTGTTATAAATGTAAAAATCCAAGGCACTTAAAAAATGAGTATCCACAACTAAAGAAGAGGATGTTAAAAAAGAAAGCATTGAAGGCGATATGGGATGAATCAAGCGCATCAGAAGACGAAGAGTAAACCAATAAAGATGAAGTAATGAACTACACATTGATGGCTTTCAACGATGAGGTATGTGACTCAATTGAAATTTTTTTACCTTATAGTGAATTACTCGATGCATTTCATGATTTATATGATGAACTTAAAATAGTTGGTAAGAAATATAAATTGCTAAAAAAGGATTATGTATCTCTCTCTCATGAATTTAAAAAATTAAAAAATAGGTATGATAAGTGTTTGTTAATGCCTTACACTAAATGTGAAGAATTAGAATCATTAAAAAAAAATATTATTACAATAAATATTAAAAAAATTTAAAATTAATAATAACTTATTAAATATGATTCTTGCCAATAAGGGTCATGTATGTTGTAAGGAAGGAATCAGCTTTTCGAATAGTAATACTCAACAAAAGTCAACTATGTTTATTTAAGCACCCAAATTACATATCCCCCTAGAGTTAAATATAATTTTGTGGAAGATGCGATCATTATGTTAACATATGTTCATTTAAAAAATATAGCTCGCACAAATTAGTTTTGGTTTATAAAGGAACAATAAATGACTTGATGCCAATAATTAAGATAGATAGATCTAACCATAAAGGACCCAAAGTTAAATACATACCTCGAACAAATCTATTCTTTTTATAAGAATGTCTCCAAATAAGAGCTAGGAGTAAAAGATGATATCTTGATTTTGGATACTCAAGGTATATGTCTGGAAATCCAACACACTTATCAAAGCTCACTAGTCGAAATAAAATGTTAAATTTAAATCTAGTTCTTGCATCATAGAGATAACAAATAATAATAATTCTATAAATGCTTTATGAAGCAATAATATTTATCTTGATAATTTTCGTGACAAAACTTATTTTTTGGTTTTACACAATGATACATGGCTTTGGCAAAGAAGATTAGGGCATATTAGTATGAAATCAATCACACAAATTAGAAATAAATAACTTTAGTTATTTCTAATCTTATAGGAATCTATGCTTTCAATGAATTTCCTGAATGTAAGAAAAGTGATTTTGATGATGATTTTGGATTTTGAATTTGAATGAGATTTATCCAAACAAATCTTTCACTTGATATTTATAACTTGAGATTTATATGAATCAAGATCTTTTATTCTCCTATGATTCTTTCTTTTATTAAAGAAGATATTTATCCAAACGAATCTTGATTCTTTCATTTGATATTTATGAATTGAGATTTATTTTATGAATCAAGACCTTTTATCATTTATTCTCATATGATTCTTTCTTTTTACTAAAGAGAAGATTTATCTAAAAGAATCATGATCTTTTACTTGACCTCTTGATATTTATGACTTAAGTTTTATTATGAATAATCTATTTATATTTATGACTTATATATCTTATATTATGATTAGAATATTGATATTAAAAAAGAATTGTGCCATTGTATCATTTGATGACGAAGGGAGAGAAAGTCGTGCTAGTTTGTATATTGCAAGAGAAGCAAAAACTTACTAGCTTGTGCTTTACAATGAAAAGATAAAAACCTGTTAGCTTATACATTGCAAAGGAAAGCAAGAATTGCTAGCTTGCATATTACAAAGAGAAGTAACAACTTGCTAGCTTGCATATTTTAAAAAAAAGTAAAAACTTACACATTTATCCTTTTTGTTGATGATAAAGGGGGAGACGTTGATAGTGCTATTTGTTGATTTGGAATTATGCATGTAATACTTTAACTTATGATGATTTGAAATTATGATATATGTAATGATAATGCATATAATGATATTTTTATTGAGAAATCTAGGGGTGAAATTATATGCACAATGGAAGAACAAAAAACAAAACAAAATCCTAGATTTCCATGAAAAGTTTCATCATTATCACGAAGATTGATGTGTAAAAATCTATGAAATCGAAAACTATGTTTATGAAAAAGATAGTACCTAGGGAGATCGTATATCCTTGAATTTCTATAGATCCATGGGCGAGGATGAAGGAGGTCAAGCGTCCACCTCTCTAGCGGTGATCCACACGGCAAGAGCTATGAAGATGCTTCTGTTAGTTATAGGTGCCCTACAAGCCCATCACTGTTAGGATCGGATAGGCACTGAGAGGGGGGGGGGGGGTGTTGAATTAGTGCAGCGGATTAAAATCGTAAGTTTGAAATTGATTTCGGTAAAATAGTTAGTTCATGTGGAAACTTGATCCCGAAAAATGACTTGGTTGAAGTAGCGAGCAAGGGTAATGAAAAACTAAATGGTTTGCAGCCAAGTAAAAGAATGAAACAAAAATTTAAACACTCACACATTCAAGAACGCGAAGATGTATAGTGGTTGGTCAAAGTGACCTCCATCCACTTCCGAAGCCTTCTCCGATGAGGCTCCCAACTTCCACTAATAAATCCTTTTGAAGGGGAAGGACCAAACACCCCTCTTACAACCCTTTTATAAGAAGTTCACACTCTTACAGATTTTTCAAAGAGAACGAAGGAGGTGCACACAAGCTATTGAAAACAAGACTTTTACAAGACTTTAGCTCAATTTCTAACTCTCAAAAGGGCGCCCTTTTAGCTGAGAAAGGGGGGGGGGGGCATTTATAGATCCAAAGTGGATTCAAATTTGGGCTCCAAATTTGAAATCAATTTGGATTTTCGATGCTGGCGGTGCTACCTTTGTCAAGCGATGCTCGCTTGTCGTCGGTGATAATGCACAGGTGGTACTACCGCATAAGACAAGCGGTACTACCTCCCAGCATTCGACTGCCAAGTGGTTCTACCGCCTGGCCCATTCAGCATTGCTGAATGGGCCTTGTTCAAGGCCCAATAAGAGCCCGATTGGCCCCTACCAGATTTGAGCAGGATTAATTCGAAATCCTTGCCCTAAGTATGTGCCAACTACGAAATTGAAACATAATTAACAGTGATTTGAACTGACATTCTTCAAGTCTTATTCCAGCGAGCTTTACGATGAGACTTCGGTGGTCTTCCGATACTTCCCTCGAATTTCTTCTACGGATTCCCAGCATGCTCCTGGCTTATATGGCGCACTTAACGAGTCTTCGACAAGCTTTCAAACCTTCTCGGCAAACTCCACGAATCCTTCGACGATCTTTGCAGCGATCTTCCGAGAACTTCGGTAAGTCCTTGATTCGATCTCGGTTGGTTCCGGCAATACTTTCGATGATCCTTCGGACTTCTGATGAACTCTTGAACACTCGACGGACTTGACCTTGGCAAATCGCTTTATGTTTTAACCCATCGTAGTTAATCCTGCACACTTATCTTTGACAATATAGGTTAGAACAAATATTTCATCAATTGATTTCATTATCAAAATCCGAGATTCAACAATCTCTCCCTTTTTGATGATGACAATCAATTAATGATGGAGTTACTCTTAACTCCCCCTATCTATATGCCATATCATTAGAATGTAAAAGCACTTGAATTCAATCTTTTGAATTCAAGCCAAATCCGATAGATTTCATTAAACATAATGCTTAATAAACAAGCTTAGGTATAAATATGAAAACTTTGTATTTTAAACAATATCAAGGTATTTACACCTATAATAACAAGAAATATTAATTCCAACATGATAAGGATCAAGTGATATCCAAAAGAGTGTTTCAATATTAAGACATGATTTCAAACGAAAAAGTAGCTTATCTCAAGAATAAGAATTTTTAAGCATTTACGATGTGATACAATTGATTCATATTTCACTTTAAGCATTTACTCCAACATAGCAATAATTACTCCATCATAGCAATTTACATTTTTCTCCCCCTTTGTCATCAACAAAAATAATGGAGGTGGAGAAACCATTCATTACTTCGTAGAAGAAAAGAAAAAACCTCATTTATCAGGCCATGAGAGGGAGAATACAAAAGTCGATCAATTATTGAGCCATGGAGGGAGCAAGAAATCGTTCGAGGAGGATATCAAGTCATAAAGTAATATGAAAGTGTCATCCAAAAATTATGATCGAACCGAAAAAAAAAATTCATTCAAAAGCTGATTAGATGAAATGAAAATAACATCATGCAACATCATCCATAGTAGTCATAAGCATAACAGGACAAGTGTTTAAAAAGAGAACAACAGCTATTCCGGAGGGGGAATGCCAAAATGCCTATACAAGTGATCTATTTTGCGGTTCATTTGTTGCACTTCCTTCAAAATTTTAGCTTGCTGTATGTTGATTTGAGTTTGTTGTGATGTGATTTAATGTAAAGCAAGCATGATCGGATCTTCAGTAGATGGAGCAGGAGCTAGCTCAGATGGTGCTGGATCAACGGGACTATGCGGAGGAGATTCATTTCCCCTAAAAATAGGTGTTTCGGGTCGTTCTACTAGTGGGGGTATTAGATCAATCCTTCTAGGTTGCCTAATCCATAGGCCATCTCTAAAGGTGCATCTAAGTCGCTTTAGAAGACTTCTGTTTATTGTGTTATATCTATCAACCTGCATTATTTCCTCATCGGGTGACACACAAATGTTATGGGCAAAAATGAATCTAGTGATCAACCCGTCATATGACAACATTGAGTCTCTAGAGAAAATTTTTATCATGTGTTATCTAATCAAATAACCAAAGCAGTTGTTTTGTCTAGTCATGATCCAATACATCATACTTAGTTCTAACATACTAATCTCATTAAGGTGAAACTGTTTCGGAAGTAGAATGCTTATAATGATGTGATGAAGTAATTTCGAATTAAAAGGTAATAAGTACTCGTAGCTTTTAGGAATGATGCCTAAGTTAGGATTAGTAAAGATCGTCTCTAAGGCTTCGGAGTGGGTTACTCCGATTGCATCTATATCCCATTGCCCTCTAAAATAATATCCTCTATTCTTTTCTTCAATTCCAGTAGCTCATATATGGTACGATCAGAAATCTGAATTGTGGTTCCTAACATATAGGTAGTCAAAATATCATCTTCAATATTCATGTTAGCATAAAATAGCTTAACCAATCTAGGGTAGATTGGTTCATTAATTTGCAAGGTAGGTAGAATATTAGATTGGCAAACTATCTAATAGGTTCTAGGTTTTCTAGTTCACCTAGATCAACATGTTTACCCTTATGTATGGCTTTAGAATCAAAATTTGGGTATCTTAAGGCTACCTCATTAGATCTAAAAAGGGTTGGGTCAAATGAATCTCCTTCCAACCTTTTCCCTTTACCTCTTGATGATTTCTTAGGAGCCATATCTATTCATGATGAAGAAACAAAAGGAAATAATAAGGAAAAGACAAGCAAATGTGAAGAGAAAAAAAATTATAGATTTTACCTTCTTTGAGTTTCCTAGGGAGGTGAGGAGCTTGAATCAAGAAAAAACCTTTGAGAGCCCTTTAGGAGGAAGAAGAAATGGAGAGGAGAGCGTTTGGAGGAGTTTAGGAGGAAGAGGGCTGAATGGGTGGGTGTTTCGGTCGGTTCTACCGCCGACCCTAACACCCCCTTTAATATGGGGGTGTTCGGGCGGTACTATCGCCAACCAGGCAATGCTATTGCTTGGGAGCCGAGTACCCAAGCGGTGCTCCCGTCGGTTTTGGCAGTGCTACCCTTGGCCCCATAATTTTTTTTTAAAAAAAAATTATTTTCTAGTGTTGAAATGAGATGAGATGTAATCATAGATCACTCCTTGAGATATAGAATTAAAATGAGGGAGGCAAATCCGCAAGAGCCAAGTTTTCGTAAAAAC
Source organism: Musa troglodytarum (assembly GCA_023547065.1). NCBI lineage: Eukaryota > Viridiplantae > Streptophyta > Magnoliopsida > Zingiberales > Musaceae > Musa > Musa troglodytarum. Next base: position 82,605,882 of record CP097510.1, on the reverse strand, counting down.
CACGAAAGCTAAAATAAAATATATATAATGCTGCTCATACATAAGGACAATTTAACATGCCTATTTCTCTCCTAATGAAGTCAAATTGTTCTTCATTTAAAGGTTTCATAAAGATGTCCGCTAATTAATATTTTGTATCGATAAATTCAAGAGTGACATCGTTACTGTTAACATGATCTTGTATAAAGTGATGTCATATATCAATATGCTTAGTTTTAGAGTGTTGAATAGGATTTTTGGTTAGACAAATAGCACTTGTATTATCACATTTTATGGGAATTTAAATGAATTCCATAGTCTTCTAGTGTATTTTTCATCCAAATGACTTGAGCACAACATGCACTTGCGGCTATGTATTCGACTTTCACCGTAGATAGTGCAACCGAATTTTGTTTCTTGGAAGTTCAAGAAATAAGTGCATGTCCTAAATTGGCATGTTCTGGATGTGCTCTTTCTATCTATTCTACATCCACCAAAATCCGCATCTGCATAGGCTTTTAAATCAAAGTTATCAGATTTTGGATACCATAATCCTAGATTAGGAGTACCTTTAAGGTATCTAAGAATTCTTTTAATGGCTTTAAGGTGAGACAACTTAGGATTAGCTTGAAACCTCGCACAAAGTCCTATGCTAAACATAATATATCTGGCAGTTTGCGTAAGATAGAGCAAGCTATCTATCATTCCCCTATATATCTTTTGATCAAAACTTTCTCCACTTTCATCCAAGTCTAACTTGGTGGAAGTACTCATTGGAGTGTTGATACTTTTGAACCATCCATATTAAATCGTTTTAACAATTCTAATATGTATTTGGATTGATTAAGGAATATGCTATTACTAAGTTGTTTAATTTGTAAACTAAGAAAGAAGGTTAATTCTCCCATTAAACTCATCTCAAATTCATGACTCATACACTTGGCAAAAGATTCACACAGTGATTGATCCGAAGAACCAAAAATAATGTCATCAACATAAATTTGAACAATGAAAAAATTATTTTCAAAACGTTTGATAAACAATGTAGTATCAACCTTGCCTTTTGTAAAATTATTTGAAATAAGAAAGGAGCTAAGCTTTTTTACCAAGCTCTAGGAGCTTGTTTTAGTCCATAGAGAGCCTTAGTTAATTTAAATACATGATTAGGAAGAAGAAAATTTTTGAATCCGAGTGGTTGTTCAACATATACTTCTTTGGAAATAAAGCCATTTAAAAAAGTACTTTTGACTTCCATTTGAAATAGTTTAAAATCATTACTACTAGCATAGGCAAGGAGCATCCTGATAGCTTCTAATCTTGCCACAGGAGCGAAGGTCTCTCCATAATCAATACCTTCTTCTTGGTTGAAACCTTTGGCCACTAATCTAGCCTTGTTTCTAACCATAATACCGTATTCATCTTGCTTATTTCTAAAGACCCATTTAGTACCAATAACTAAATGATCATTAGGTCTAGGAAAAGCTTCCATATCTTATTCTTCTAAAATTGATTTAACTCTTCTTGCATTGCGATGACCCAAGAATCATCTTTCAAGGCATCATCAATGCATTTTGGTTCAACTTGAGAAAGAAAAGCGGTATGGGCACAAAAATTTTTAAATAAAGAACGAGTTTGAATCCCTTTAAATGTATCTCCTATAATTAACTCCTTAGGATGGGCATCTATATACTTTCATTCCTTGGGTAAGGAAATTTGGGAAGAAGATGCATCCAAGTTGTCATTTTGAGGAGAGAGTTTATTCAAATTCAAATCATTAAAACCAAGATCATCATCAAAATCTTTTTTCTTAGATTTGAAAAATTCATTAAAAACCACATGAATAGATTCTTCTATAGCTAAAGTTCTTTTGTTGAAAACCAAAATGCTTTAGAAATAGAAAAGTAACCAAGAAAGATGCCTTCATCGAATTTAGCATCGAATTTTCCTAAGACATCCTTTTCATTTAAAATAAAGCATTTATAACCACAACTTTAAAGTAAGAGACATTGGGTTTTTTATTATTCCATAATTTATATGGAGTCTTAGATAGGGATGGTCTTACCAGAACTCTATTCATAACATAGCAAGTCGTGTTTATGACTTCGGCCCAAAAATATTTTGGTAAATTATATTCATTTAATATGGTTCTAGTTATTTCTTGTAGATTTTTATTTTTCCTTTCCACTACTCCATTTTGTTGAGGATTCCTTGGAGTAGAGAAATTATGGTTATATCCGTTGATTTCACAAAAATTTTGGAAGTCATGATTTTAAAATTCACCACCGTGATCATTCCGAATTGATGAAATCATGAAACATTTTTCATTTGAGTAAGTTTACAAAATTTTAAGAAACATTTGAAACAATCACTTTTGTGAATCAAGAAATAGGTCCAAGTGTATCTACTATAGTTATCCATAATTACGAAGGCGTATTTGCTACCTCCTAAGCTTGTTATGTCAATTGGTCCAAATAAGTCTAAATGGATCAATTGTAATCGTCTAGTGGTGCTAATTTGATTTTTTGGTTTGAAGCTAGTTTTTATTTGTTTTCCTAGTTGACACGCATCATATACTTTGTCCTTGACAAACTTCATATTAGGAATTCCTCGTACTAACTGTCTAGATGAAATCTTAGATATTAGTTTCATGCTTGCATGACCTAATCTCCTATGCCAAAGCCAAGCATCATCATTCAAAACCGAAAAACATATTTTATTACTTAATTCATCAATATTTATGGTGTAGACATTGTTTTGTTTTAAAGTAATCATGGATATGTCATTGTTTGGTTTTTCAATGATACAAACATTAGATTCAAATCTAACAACATAACTTTTATCGCATAATTGACTAATACTTAAAAGATTATATTTTAAACCATCAACTAACAACACATCATTAATTGAAAAACTTGATTTGTTACCTATGGTTCCCTTGCCAATGATTTTACCTTTGTTGTTATCTCTGAAGGTGACATCCTTCTTCTTTGCTAGTGAGCATAGAGAAATGAGATGGATCTCCAGTCATGTGCCTTGAGCATCCACTATCAAGATACCATCTCTTGCTCCTAGCTTGTGAGTTTGTTTACAAAAGAGGATAGTTTTTATGTACCCATTTGATTTTGGATGCCTCACAAATTGATCTATTTATTTTGTAATTCAACATTGAATTGTTTATGGTTCCTTTAGGAACCCATATCAATTTATGTGGACTAATTTTCTTAAATAGACATTTATAGATAACATGTCTAGTTTTACCACAAAAATTACATTTCAAATGGGGTGATACATGCAATGTGGGTCCTTTAATGAAGGTGGTGGGATTTCGGTGAGTTCCACTCATAAATCCGATTCCACTTCTATTTTATGACCCTTGTTAGCAAGGATCATGTCCAAGCCCTTGCTACCGACCTTAAACTTGTTTAGGGTCTCTTTGAGTAGCAAATTCTTATTTTTTATTGCTTCTAAGTATTCACACCTAGAGCATGAGGGTAGAGAATGAGTTTGGAGACTATTAAACTTATTTTGCAATAAGGCATGCTCTTTTTCTTTAATAGATTAAACTTCTTACTAATAGTTCTACATTCATCAAATAACTTATGAAAAGCGATTGAAAGTTCATCAAAAGATAATTCTTCATTAAATAACTCACTAACCTCTTCCCCTAAGGCCATTAGCGTGAAGTTAGCCTCCTCTTTATTACTTGATTCTTCAACCTCAAAGTCACTTGAATCATCCCATGTAGCCTTCAATGTTTTCTTCTTCTTAGGTTGCTTCTTCTTGGCTTGGGGCATTCATATTTAAGTGGCCTAACTTCTTGCACTTGTAGCAAATAACTTGGTCCTTTTTATATTTAAGTTTATTTTTTTGTGTCATTTTTAAATTTATTCTTTCTTATGAACTTTTTGAATTTACGAGTTAAAAGTGCAATGTCATTATCACTGTCCTCATCACTTGATGTTCCTTTCAAGTGGTCTTCTTGTGTTCTTAGTGTCATATCCTTCTGTTCTTTGTAAGGGGGTTCTCGAGCTCTTCATGAGCATGGCACGTCATTTCGTAGGTCATTAGAGACCCAATAAGTTCTTCAAGGGAAAAAGTCTTAAGGTCCTTGGCCTCTTGAATGGCCGTAACTTTTGGATCCCAACTCTTTGGAAGGGATCTTAAAATCTTAGTTACAAGTTCAAAGTTAGAACAACCTTTACCAAGTGCCTTAAGTCCATTGATGACATTCGTAAAGCGGGTGTACATGTCTCCAATGGACTCACTTGGTTTTATTCGGAAAAGTTCGTAAGAATACAAAAGAATATTGATTTTGGACTCTTTTACTCGGCTAGTGCCTTCATGAGTGATCTCAAAGTATGCCAAATATCAAAGGCCGATTCACAAATTGATACACAATTAAATTCGTTTTGTTTAGTGCACAAAACAAAGGCATTCATAGCCTTTGCGTTTAAAGCAAAAACCTTCTTCTCTGATTCATTCCAATCACTCATCGGAAGAGAAGATTTTTGAAAACCATTCTCAATGATATTCCAAAGCTCAAAATCCATAGAAATAAGAAAGATCCTCATACGAGTCTTCCAATATGTATAATCTGGCCCATTAAACATAGGCGGACGTGTAATAGAATGATCCTCTTGCATACCGGAATATGTCATCTCTCTTGGGTTTTAGACCAAATATGAGAGTGAACCTGCTCGATACCAATTGTTAGGATCGGATAGGCATTAAGAGGGGGTTGAATTAGTGCAGCCGATTAAAACTGTAAGTTTGAAACCGATTTTGATAAAATAGTTAGTTCATGTGAAAACATCGATCCGATAAAAAATGACTTAGTTGAAGTAGCTTGAGCAAGGGTAATGAAAAAACTAAATGGTTTGCAGCCAAGTAAAAGGCTGAAACAGAAATTTAAACACACACATTCAAGAACGCGAAGATGTATAGTGGTTCGGTCAAAGTGACCTACATCCACTTCCGAAGTCTTCTTCGATGAGGCTCACAACTTCCACTAGCAAATCCTTTTGAAGGGGAAGGACCAAACACCCCTCTTACAATCCTTTTATAAGAAGTTCACTCTTACAGATTTTCCAAAGAGAAAGAAGGAGGTGAACATAAGCTATTGAAAACAAGACTTTTGCAAGACTTTAGCTCAATTTTTAACTCTCAAAAGGGTGCCCTTTCAGCTGAGAAAGGGGGGGTATTTATAGATCCAAAGTGGATTCAAATTTGGGCTCCAAATTTGAAATCAATTTGGATTTCTGTCTTGGCGGTGCTACTGCCTGTCAGGGGCGATGCTACCGCTTGTCAAGCGTCAGACTGACAATGTACAGGCAGTACTACCGCCCAAGGCAGGCGGTACTACCACCGCTGCACACTAGTGCTAGGCGGTACTACCGCCCAGCATTCAACTGCCAGGCGATTCTACCGCCTGGCACAGGCAGTTCTACCAGATTTGTTCAAGGCCCAAAAAGGCCTAGTAAGAGCCCGGTTGGCCCCTACCAGATTTGAGCAGGATTAATTTGAAATCCTTACCCTAAGTACGTGCTAACTACAAAATTAAAACATAATTAATAGTGATTTGAACCGACATTCTTCAAGTCTTATTCCGACAAGCTTTACGATGAGACTTCGGCGGTCTTCCGATACTTCCCTCGGATTTCTTTCGGTGGATTCCCAGCATGCTCCCGGCTTGTATGGTGTGCTCAACGAGTCTTCAGCAAGCTTCCAAACCTTCTCGGCAAACTCGTGAATCCTTCGATGATCTTTGCGGTGATCTTCCGAAAACGGTAAGTCCACGATTCGATCTCGGTTGGTTCGGCAATACTTCCAATGATCCTTAAGACTTGATGAACTCTTGAACACCCGACGGACTTGACCTCGGTAAATCGCTTTATATTTCTATCCCATCTAGTTAATCCTGCACACTTATCTTTGACAATATAGATTAGAACAAATATTTCATCAATTGATTTCATCATCAAAATCCGAGATTCAACAATCACGTGAGTGATGGCACCTATAACATATTACGTCAATCTCTTTGTTTATAATTATTAGTATTTTCTCATATTATCTGGATGTATATTGTGATGTCCTTGGATCTGTGCAATGGGAATCGGATCGTGATGAGATCATGATAATGAGGCGATTCATCTTTAAACATAGACCCTAAATAATTCCGATCATAGGTTACTCAAGAGGGACATCGAGATAACCAGACAGACTAATGTGCTGTATACCCATCCATATGATAGAGGTGGCAGGTCTCATAGCTACTTGTGTGGGGACATTAATGATACAATGTAAGTGCTCATTAAAGAATGAGTTCCGATTGATCCACTTTAATATTGGATGGTTATTGATACCTCATGTTAAACAACAATTCTGTAGTCCCAGTATGAGTACTCCATTCTTTAATGCCGGTCTTACAGGTTTAAAAAATTTTAGATCTGTTACAACCGGTTCTCGGGAATGATAGCTAACCTTACGAAGGTAGTTGAGTGTCAATAGAGGATCATCTACTCTTGGTATCATGAGAGAAATATCTCATGTGTTCTTACTCAAGCAAATCCTTGGCCAAGGTTATTCGGATTGAGAGAGAAAGAGTTCTTTGGGAGAATCTGATTAGAGCAAGACTCGAGTGAAAATCGTATGGGACTGACAGCACCATGCCCAATATATGGCTCTGAGATATTAGATGGATGATGGACTATAAGTACATGGTAACTAAGGACAGATAGGTCCAAAGGATTGGATTCCCCTATATTATTTGGGGACTACGACATAGTGGCTTAGTACGTCCGTAGTCGATGAGTCGAGTGAATTATTATGGAGATAATAATTTACTGAGTCAGAAGGAGTTCCAATAGGTATAACTTACGGCCAACTCAATATTGGGCTTAGAGGGTTACACATATGGTAGGTGTTGCGACGAGTAGAGATTCGGATATGAGATATCCATCAGAGCCCCTATCTTATTGGATATTCAATAAGCCCATGAATTATTGGATTCCATTGATGAGATCTAATAAGAGCGAGATTATTGGGTAGAGACCTATTAATCTAAGAGGCTTGGGTAATTGGATGGAGATCCAATACCCAATAGGGCAGGATCTATTAGGGTTGACAAGGGGCCTCTATAAATAGGAGGGAACCAAATGCCCATAGGCTAGGGTTTTCTTAGTAGCCACCTCCTATTCTCCTCTCCCTAGAGAGGAGCATCATCGTAATCCATGCCGTGTAGAACACCGCTAGAGAGGAGGACGCTTGACCTCCTTCATCTACCCCACGGATCCACAGAAATTCAGGGATATATGATCTCCCTAAGTACTATCTTTCCTATAAATGTAGCTTTTTGATTTAAGGATTTATTTTTATACACCGATCTTCGTACAACGATGAAACTTTTCATGGAAATCTAGGATGTTTATTTTTATACACCGATCTTTATTTTCGTTCCTCCGTTGCGCATGAGATGTCGCTCTTGGATTTCCCAATAGTTGTATCAGAGCCATGTTGTTTATTCGAAAATTGGTTTTTAACTGTGTGTGTTGTGATTTAGAAAAGTTTTATCATCAAAATTATTAGTGCAAAAGTCGAGGAAGGATAGCAACTGTTGCTGTCCTTACTGCACTCGCACAGTGACCGAAAGGCTGCTTGCAGCCTTGTTGCCTATAGCAACGATGACTGCGGGCAAGGGGCCTATAGGCAAGTTGCAGGCGGTGCCCATAGGCGAGCAGCCTACGGGCAGTGGCAGGTGGCTGGTGGCCCACCCACAGCGGCGGCCTCTTGGGGCAGCCTAGCGCGGGCGAGCAACGCTGAGCGCGACGGTATGCGAGCACTGGGCCCACGGGCGAGCCCCAGCGTTGGCCCTTGCAAGTGGGGGCAGTGCCCACTCGTGGCACCAACAGGTGTGCACCCATAAGGGCGGTGCTTGCGTGGGTAGCGCCAACGCGATTGGTGGTCACCCGTGGACAGACTGCCAATGGGCGGTGCGCCCGCGGGCAAGGGCCACCATTGGCAGGGTGGCGGTGGCCGTAGTCACAAATGAAGCAAAGAAGAGAAGGGATTAGGGTTTTCAGACGAAAGATAATTTTGTCCCTCAGAATTTTTAAAATTCTAAATTTGTCCCTTCTAGTCGAATTACCAAAATACCTTCATTATTTAGAAAATTTCTTATATATCCCTGAATTTTAGAAAAAAATATTAGTTAATTAAATAGTTTAATTAACTATTATTATTTATTTAGTAGTCCTGTATGATGATAATGTATACATGTGATGTATGATGTGGATGGATGATCATGGACCGTGTGATGTGTGTATATGTGATTATTATTATTATTAGGGCCTACGAATCTTTATTTTTTTCATTTATTGTCGGACTTGCGATCTTGTAATTATGTTGTAATTACACGAGAAGGCACAGCGGGAGCATGGAAGCGATAGTAGGACCCACGAGGCATTGACGGATGATTCGATGCATAGAGATGTGTTGAGATGACAACGACACCGAGGCATGGAGATGTGTCGATGCACACATAGATTTTGATGTAAATGATTGAGCCCACTAGCTTGGGCTTAATCACATTATGATATAGTCTATGATCATTTGGTGTAATTGCTCATGTGATGTGTGATTGGTTATACACCTACTATATATATATTTGCATGCGATGTAGATATATATTAAATATGTATATATATGATACGTCATATTAGGAGAACGAATCAAAAATCCCCTCTATCAATAATATTAAGTCGATAAACATAAGGCAATTAGATTAACCCACGTGGCCTTCCATCATTATAGGTAGAAACTGATTCCCGATGTAGGTTGAGTTGGTCGAGTCCCTCGAGACTCACCTATATCGTGATTCGCTATCTTATCTATGACATAGAGAAGTCACTGGTAACCTGAGGGCATAGTATGATTGGTGGAGTCCCTCAAGGGTATATCATTGAATCAGACTCATCTTATAACGATGGTAATGACTTAACTGAACATCATGGTTGGTCGAGTCCCTCAAGGCCATGATGGTTCGGAGGTGAACAAGATGGGAATCACAAAGAGTTGTGATCGGCCAGAGTTGCCTACCTTTTGGGCTTAGTGTGATTGGTCGAGTCCCTCAAGGTTATATTAAGACGTTGATTAGATCTCGATCCCCACTAGAAGTCTGTCGAAGACTTCCGTTTCATGCGCTGAGGGTGTCGCGTGACTTGTTAGAAAAATAGTGAGAGTACATCAAGATAGAAATCCATATCTTGATTATTTATATTTTTATAAAATCTATATGTTGTTGCTATTAGACTCTCTATATGGCATACTTGATGCTAACCGCCTCATTAGTCTAAATTATGCGGATTGACTCCGTAACCTGATAATAGTTCTCACAACAGAGAATGTCGCATATATCCTTGATATAGTGATGCCTATGCCCAAGGAAGGGGCAAGCGAGGATGAGATCGCTTGCTATGTGAAGTACACAGATGACTCCACTCTTGCTCAGTGTTATATGTTGGGCTCCATGACTCTCGAGTTATAGAGACAACATGAAAAGATTAATGTCAAATCCATACTCCTGCATCTCTGTAAATTATTTGAGGAATAGGGAAGAACTCAACAATATAAGATATCGAAGTCTCTTACATGATAGGATGATTGAGGGGACACTAGTTCAAAACCATGTCCTTAAGATGATTGAGTGGATAGAGAGACTCACAAGTCTAGGAATGATCCTAGAGGATAACCTATGTGTGGATCTTATACTTCAATCCCTACTAGATTCCTTTTCACAGTTCTCTATGCTGGTAAGACCAGAAACAAAAGGAAGACAGAGAAGTCCCTTAAGAAGGATAAGTGCAAGGGTAGACTAGGTAAAGCAAAGGCTGCTATGAAGGACTGATACAAGAGAAAAGCCAATGCTTCCACTACGACAAAGACAGGGCATTGGAAGAGAAACTACAATGAGTATCTTATAGAAAAGGTGAAACGGAAGCTTGGAGAAGCTTCAAGTACATTCATGATTAGTCTTCATTTGTCAGACTCATATGATAACACATGGGTATTGGATACCGGTAGTGCTTATCATATCTGTAATTTGTTGCAAGTTCTGAGAAGACTTAGGAGATTGATGAGAGGCAAGATAAACCTCAAGATGGGTAATGGAGCAAGAGTTGCTACTGTTGCTATTTACGAGGTCACCCTATATCTGCCTAGTGGAGCTACTATTGAATCTTGGATTTTGATGATGAAACTAATTGAGTGTGTTTTGTTGTTTAACTGCGTGTTGAGTTACGCAGGTCTACTGTCGATCAGGATTACATAGTTGACGCTGGAGGAATTGACGTTGCGCCGGAGGTGATCATGTCAGGATATTGGATGTCGAGCCGGAGGTTCGGTCGACTATCGATAGGAGGTTTCGGACGTCGGGCATCGGGCCAAGAAGTGCGGAGTTACGCCATGGATATCGGGGTTGCGGAGGTCAACCGTCGATTGGGCAACAAGCCGCAAGAGAGGGCGATGTGCCGAAGGATCGGACGAAGTGCCGACCAATGACGTGCCGGGCAACTGAATGTCAATTCGTGTTGTAGTAACTATTTGGATCAAAGTAGGGTGTTTGGTGTTTGTTTGTGCAGGAGTAACTACGATAAGGATGAAGACGTAAAGCGAAACAAAGGGCCGAAGTCAAGTGTGATGGATCATTGGGAGTTTGAGTGTTCGATGGAAGTCCGAAGATTCATTGGGAGTGCTGTCGGAACCGGCCGAGAACGAGTAGGGAGCTTGTCGAAGGGTTTTCGAAAGTTCGTCGGAAGTTCATGGAGCTTGCCAAGAAAGATCGGAGCTTGCCAAAGAAGATCGAGGGAACTCGCCAAAATCATCGTGGAGTCCGAGAGCTTGCCGGGAGTCCGCAGGATGGTTTCCGAGGGATCGTCGGAAGACCGTCGGAAGTTCGCGGAAGAAGACTTGACTTGCAGACTTTGTAATAGCTTAGGAATGTCTTTAATTTCGTAGTTAGCACATTAATTTGGGTTAGGATTAGGTGTTAATCCTTTAACCCAAGTATGGGCCCATTGGGCCTTGTTTGGGACCGGTTTGGGCCGAGTTTTCGGCCCAAACCAGGAAGTTGGTGTGTGCTGGGCGGTAGCACCGCCAGCCGAGCTAGGCGGTAGCACCTGCTGGCTGTGTGGCGGCGATACCACCCCTACTATGTCGATCTGCCCGGGCCCGATGAGTGCTGCTTGACACTACATTTGATTTCAAATTGGAGCCCAAATTTGAATCTATTTTGGATCTATAAATACCCTCCTTTTCTCAGCTGAGATAGGACCCTTGGAGAGTTAGATTTAAAAAATAAGTCTTGGGAAAGTCTTGTTCTTCATTTACTTAAGTGTTCACCTCATTTCCTTCTCTTTGTGAAAACTTGTAAGAGTGTGAACCTCTTGTAAAAGGGTTGTAAGAGAGGTATTTGGTCCTTCCCTATAAAAGGATTTGCTAGTGGAAGTTGGGAGCCTTATCGGAGAAGTCTTAGGAAGTGGATGTAGGTCGGATGACCGAACCACTATAAATCGGTTTGCATTTACTTTCTCGCAACTTACTTTGCTACAAACCATTTTCATATGCTACCTTATTTACTCAACTTCATCTTCATCTTCTTACGTATACTTTAAAGTTAAAACACAATCTTTCCGGGTTCAAACGAAACACTGCATTCATTCGTACGAAGTTTCCGAACTTGTGTTAATCACTGAAAAATCTATCGTTCTTTACCGTTGCACTGATTCACCCCCCTCTTAGTGCCACTCGATCCCTAACAGCTACTATTGATTAGATATATATTATTTTGTTCCCTCTATTATCAAAAATATTATTTTCATTTTATGTTTGACATTGAATGATTATAAAGTAGTTTTTGAGAACAATAGTTGTTCAATTATTAAGGATGATAAGATCATCATGAGAGGAACATTGCATAATAGTTTGATTATGCTAGAAACTACTCCATATATCATAAGTTTGAGTGAGTCCAAAAGGAAATGAGATGAGGTGAACAGTACATACCTATGGTATTGTAGGCTAGGTCATATCCATGAGGGAAGGATTCGAAAGTTATTGATGGATGGATACCTAGATCCATTTGACTATAAGTCATATGCAACTTGCGAACCTTGCCTTCATGGAAAGATGACCAACTCTCCATTAGTGGAATTGGAGAGAGAGCTACTGAGTTGTTGGAACTCATATATAGTGATGTATATAGTTCTATGTCAACTCAGGCTATAAGTGGTTATTCCTACTTTATTATTTTCATTAACGATTTCTCTAGGTACGGATACATGTACTTGATAAAATACAAGTTCGAAGCCTTTAAGAAATTCAAGGAATAAAAAATAAAGTAGAGAACCAAACTGGAAAGAGTATCAAGACTCTTCGATCAGATCGAGGAGGTGAGTACTTAAGTACAGAGTTCACCCAATTCTTCAAGAACTATGAGATTCTGTCCCAATGGACACCTCCTTATACACCCTAGCTCAATGATGTATTTAAAAGGAGGAATCACACACTGTTAGACATGGTGCAGTCCATGAAGAGTTTTGCTGACTTATCCGTCTCATTCTGAGGATATACCCTAGAGTTCACAGCTTACCTTCTGAACATAGTTCCAACCAAGTCAGTAGTATCTAATCCATATGAGATATGGAAAGGGAAGAAGCCTGATCTTAAGGTTGTTAAGATTTGGGATTACCCTATTCATGTTAAAAGACATTATCTTGATAAGTTGGAATCCAGGATAAAACTATGCAAATTCATGGGATACCCGAAGGAAACTTGTGGGTATTATTCCTATCACCCCAAGAACCAAAAGGCCTTTGTAGCTAAGAGAATAATGTTCCTTGAGAAGAAACACATTCTTGGTGGAGACAATGAGAGCGTGATAGAGTTGAGCGAGGTTGGAGAACCTCACTCAAGCACCATTTCACAACCAGAGTCTGTTCAGGTACCTAGCACACAAGTTTCAACTTTACGTAAGTTCGATATATCCCATCCTCCTGAGAAATATGTGGGACATATTAGAGGAGAGGATATTAAGGATATTGATCATCAGACCTATGAAGAGACTATTACAAGTATAGACTCTGGGAAGTGGCAGGAAGCCATGAATTTAAAGATGGATTCCATGTACTCCAACAAGGTTTGAAACCTAGTTGATACACTTGAGAGTCTTATACTCATTGGCTACAAGTGGATCTTTAAAAAGAAGATCAGAGTCGATGGAAAGGTTGACACAGGAATGCCTAATTTGCTAAAATCTGCTCATGTTGACCTTGCTGATGCTATGGTATATTTTCAGCCCACAATGTTGCCTCAAAGTCTTTAACTCAGCCCATTCAAATATGATAGCTCATGAGCATATTCTCTACACTATGTTAAAGCTATTTCAATACACTTTTCTTCATAACTAAAAAACACATTAATGGAATTAGTTAATAGTTGTAAAACATTTAATCTCAAAATTCCCTATGCATGAAGGGTTATTTCATGCACAACTATTTATTTTGGTATTTTAGGGTTAGAGAAGGTTGAGAAACTGAAGATGTTGGCAGAAGTGCTCTTGGAGCTCTCTCAAAACTCTATATCTCTTGGATTCTTCCTTGAGTAGTGAGTCCTTTTGTACTGTTTTGTATCCTCATTTAATTTCCCTGGGGTGGTAAAATTTTCTATATCCCTATGTGATTTTAAACCTAGTGATGAATTATTTTTACGATTGTGTTAAAGTATTTTTCATGAGATTATTTTTTTTGTGTCCGAAAGAACTTATTCCACCAAATACCATTATACTCTTGACTTTTCTCTCAAAATCTATTACGTATCGCCCCCATATCCGCTTGGTATTAGAGCTAAAGTTTAAAGATCATGGCATAGCGGAATGGAAAAGATGTTGCTGGTGAATGTTAGGGATCGAGCGGCACTAGGGGGGGGGGGGAGGGGGTGAATTAGTGCAGCGGTAAAGAACGATAGATTTTTCAGCGATTAAAACAAGTTCGAAAACTTCGTATGAATGAATGCAACGTTTCGTTTGAACTTGGAAAGATTGCATTTTAACTTTAAAGCATACGTAAGAAGATGAAGAGGAAGTTTAGTAAGTAAGGTAGCAAATGGAGATGGTTTGTAGAAAAGTAAATAGCAAGAATGTAAATGCAAACCAGATTTTTATAGTGGTTTGGTCATCCGACCTACGTCCACTCCCGATTCCTCTTGCTTGAGGCCACCGACTTTCCACTAGCTATCCTCCTTCCAATGGGTGAGGATGAACTCCCTCACAACACCTCTCCTTTTGATGGGCTTAGGAGATAACCCTTACAAGCACTCTTACCTCTCTCTTGGACTAGAACACTCTTAAAATTTAGAGGGAAGATTTGACACACTTTCAAGAGAGTTTTCCCCTTCTTTTTTTTAGTTCTAGACTCCTTTCATCCAAGAATATGAGGGGTATTTATTGGCCTCAAAGTGATTCAAATTTGGGCTCCAAATTTGAATTCATTGTGTGGTCGACGGCGCGAGGGCTACCGCTATCGGCGTCACACCGTCGCAGATGACACAGCAAGGGCGGTGCTACCGCTAGCCTGGGGCGGTTCCACCACCCAGCTCTTAGCCTCTGGGTGGTGCCACCGCCCAGGTCATTTTCAAAGACAGATGGTTTCGAAAACTCACTAAACCGGTCCAAACGGTCGAATTGGCTCAAATTTGGTTTATAGGATTAACACCTAATCCTAAAACAAATTATATACTAACTACAAATTTTAAAGATATTTTTTAAGCTATTTCAAAGTCCATAAGACAAGACTTCTTTCGGTGAGCTTTCGACGAACTTTCGGTCTTTCGACGAACCCTCGGAAACCATTCTGCGGACTCTCGGCAAGCTCCCGGACTTCATGATGATCTTGGTGAGTTCTATCGAGCTTCTTTGGCAAGCTCCAATCTTTCTTGGCAAGCTCCATGAACTTCTGACGAACCTTCCACTGAACTTCCGAAAACCCTTCGGCAAGCTCCCTACTCGTTCTCGGTCGGTTCCGGCAACTATTCCCAACGAATCTTCAGACTTCCATCGAACTCTCGAACTCCTAATGATCCATCCCACTTATCTTCCGGCACTTTGTTTCACTTTATGTCTTTATCTTCATCGTAGTTAATCCTACACACAAATAAACAAACACTCTACTTCGATCTAGACAGTTATTACAACACGAATTGACATTCAGTTGTCCGACACGTCATTGGTTGGCACTTCGTCTGATTCTTCGGCACATCGTCCTCTTTTATGGTCCATTGCCCAATCGACGGATGACCTCCACAACCCCAATATCCTTGGCGTAACATGCATCTTGGCCCGATGCCCGACGTATGAAGCCTTCAGCCGATTATCGATCAAACCTCTGGCTCGACATCCAATATCCTCACGTGATCACCTCTGGCACAACGTCAATTCCTCCAGCGTCAATTGTCTAATCCTGATCGATAGTAGACCTGTGTAACTCAAAACACAATTAAACAATAAACCACAATCAATTAGTTTCATCATCAAAATCTGAGATCAATAATCTCCCCCTTTTTGATGATGACAACTAATTGATGACTAACGGAGGTAACCATAACTCCCTGGAGTTTAACCAAACTCCCCCTATCAATATACCATTGATAGAACACTTGGATTATTCCAAATCCAAGTAACATTCATCACAATTAAGAGAATAAATCAAACCATCATGCAAATATATAAAATATTCAATCAATGCATGAAGTCATCAATCTGCTTCTCCCCCTATGTCATCAACAAAAAAGAGAAGTTGCATCATAGCTAGTTTAAAAGATATACAAATTTTGTAACATACTAGCTATCAATCTAGATATACATCATACAACATTTAAGCATAGCTTTGCATTACAACATCCAATCATACCATTCAATCATAACAAGTTTTTAAGGATGGGCAATGATGGTAATTTTTTACTTGCTTCTTGAGATGTGCAAGTTGCACTTTCTTTGCTTCCTTTGCATGTTCTAGCTAGCAAAATTTTTCTTTACGATACACAAGCTAGCAATTAATCTTCTCCCCCTTTGTTTTGTCAAAAAGTGGAGTACAAATAGTGAATGTTTTGATCATGACAAAATAACAAATTTACAACATGAATTTTTAGCATATTAAGTCATGAATTCAAGGGAGTAAAAAATCATGATATGAGAGAAAAAGATGATAAGTAAGCAATCAATAATGATAAGCAAGCAAACATACTTTGTGACACGCAAGTTAGCTTCCTTTCAATTCTTCTCTTTTGTAACTAGGTTTCACTTTTGCAAGCTATCAACTTTTTGTTTGCAATGAGCTAGCAATTATGTATAATCACTTTAAATATATATGCTAACTTTTCATTAAACATACAAACATAAAGGCATGGCAAGTATAACATTCTAAATTTTCGAAGTTTTACATTTTGCTTCTTTTGAGATAGTCAAGATAGCAATATTTGCATCCTTTGAGATAGCAATCCTTAACTTCTTGTGAAATTGCAAGGTAGCAATTTTTCTCCCCCTTTGTCTTTGTCAAAAAGAAGGGAGGACTAAATGGCTAAAAATTTCAATCATTATACAAGTCATTTTTATATAAATTATAAATTTACATTAATAAAAATATATATCAATTGTTCAATCATTACATGATGCAAATAAGATAATAATGCAAAGAAATCATGTCATGAAGGATATCAAAATGTAAATTTAACAAGGATCAAAGCCGAAAGATATCATTCATGATTCATAACTTTCTTTTAGCAAGATCAAAATTCACATTTATCAATTTTAATTCAAGATAAATGTCATACAACCAAGAATCATGATATATAAAAGCACATTTATATTAAGGATCAAATCATGATTCATTGATTCATCATAAGGCAAATTTCTTTTATATCAATTCTTCAATTGCCACATAAGGCATACAAGCCAAAGAATTGTCATTTTAATATCATGCAAGATATGATGTCAAGGCTCATGATTCATTTGAAAAGATATAGCACAAAGAGCAACTTGATTCATCCATAGGAATCAAGATTATATTTCATGAGAAGTTTCAAGTATCAAATATCAAATACACGAATTCATTCAAGTATGAATTATCGAGATATCAAGACTTGGATTATATTCCTCTTTAGTTAATGGTAAAAGGAAGCAATCATAGAGAAAATATTTTGATTCACAAAGATATCTCAAGTCAAGAATTCAAAGTCATGATTTTAAGAGATCAAGAGAGGAGTCATAAAATCATTCAAACTCATTTTGTCAACTCAAACTCACAATCAAATTATCAAAATCATTCTAGATTCAAGAGACTTATATGAATATAGTATACATGGATTTATCATTTGTCTTATTATGCCAAATCAAAATAAGTATTCAAAAAACAAAAGCCAAACTTCATTATAAAAATCATCAAGACAAAAATATAACACATTATTTCAAGATATGATATTCAATTTTTCATGATAATGTGTTTCATTTTGTTTCAAACAAGTGTGCTCATATTTCAAAAGATGAGTATCAAATTTAAGATCAAAACATGAGTTTGTCATCAAGATATGATATCACAAAGTCATTAAGCATGATAACAAACTTTTAATATTTTCATTTCAATGATGATTTCATAATGTATGTTCAAATATTTATATAGAATCCATCATTGTATAAATTCAAAATACAAGTTTATCATTAAACCCATTAAGATCAAATGCATCAAAATCTTTCATTCGAAAATTTTAATAAGAGCAACATAAATTGATTATATGTGAGCATGTATCAACTTTTCAAAGCAAGACGTAAGTTTCGGCATAAAGACCGTTATGACCAAACACATCAAAAATAAAAAATTATGATAGTGCATTTTCTTATTTTTAAGAGTTTCAATTTATGTGATTTGATCTTTCATAAGAATGATCAATGTCATGCATCATATTTAAACATGAGAGCATCATCATATTTAGAAATGAATTCATCATTAAAATCATTTCACTTCTTTCTTTCATTTGTTATAACAAGATGATCAATGCTCAAACTTTTGCTAAAATCATACATCATTTTAAAAATCTGAAAAATAACTTTCGTCATGAAACCCATTAAGTCCAAATATAACACAAGGCAACATCAAAGCCACATTTCTTTCATTTTGAAAATTTGTGGGCTGGGTCTTTATAATTGATTTCATGAAGACATATATCAATAAAAATTTCATCATTAAAAAGGGTTAAAACCCACTAAGCCAAGATGGAAGTTTTCAAATTATAATCAAGATACATACATCTATCATCAAAAGATTTTCAAGAAATTCATACATAGATATGTATCATGTTTAAGATTGAAAACTGATATGGAAAGTATACATGAAATTTCATCATCTCAAAATGTCATCTTAATTTGTCATGAAAACAATTAGACCAAGAATACGTTAATCCACAACATAGAGTCAAATCAACATTACTTCAAAGCTAATGCATGTTACAAAATCATCAAGCATCATGTTTAGAAATGAAATATAAAACATCAAGATACACATGCATGGATTAATTCTAGGCAATATCACAAATCATGCAAATATCATTCATAATTTTTACTTTTCAAAAATACTAGGAAGGAAAAAGCATAAAAAAAATCCTACCAACTATTTCAAGCAACTCATGAAAGGATCATGTAATTTCAAAGTAAAAACAACTTGGGTGAGTTTCTTACCTCATTGTCGAAAACCGTCAAAGCCCATTTCACCTCTTCTTTACGTGATTCTTCTTTGCAAGCCTTCTTATTCTTCTTTGGCCTCTTTCTCCATTCAAGTTCATTTGTGTTTTTTAATTTTTGTTTAATGAACTTGTTAACATTCATTGTTATGTGTTCAATGTCTTCATTGTCCTCATCACTTGAGTCATCACTCAAGTGGCATTCATTTGTCTGATATTCCAAATCTTTCTTGTTATTTAGAAGGTGGTTCATATGTTCATCATGTTCCAAATGTTCCAAGAAACTCATTTCATAGGTCACTAATGACCCGATTAATTCTTCCAATGAAAAATCATTTAAATTTTTAGTCTCTTGTATTGCGGTTATTTTTGGATCCCACCATTTTGGAAGGGATCTTAAAATCTTACTTATGAGTTCAAAATTCGAAAAACATTTACCAAGAGATTTTAGACTATTAATGACATCCGAGAACCGGGAGAACATGTCATCGATAGTCTCACTTGGTGCCATTCGAAAAATATCAAAATCATGCATCAAAATATTAACTTTTGAGTCTTTAACTCTACTCGTTCCTTCGTGTGTGATTTCAAGAATTTGCCAAATGTCAAAAGCCGTTTCGCACGTAGAAATCTGGTTGAACTCATTTTTGTGTAAAGCACAAAATAAGGCATTTATAGCCTTTGCATTTAAAGAAAACGATCTTTTCTCCAAATCCGACCATTCGTTCGTCGGTTTAGAGGGAAGTTGAAATCCATTTTCAATGATGTTCCATAAGTTTAAATCGAGAGAAATCAAGAAAACTCTCATTCGAGTTTTCCAATATGTGTAGTCCGAACCGTTAAAGAACGGTGGACGAAAAACCGAAAAGCCCTCTTGAAAACCATTTAGAGCCATTTCTCACGGGTGTAAATCCGAAAGAGAAAGAACGTGGCTCTAATACCAATTGTTAGGGATCGAGTGGCACTAAGAGGGGGGGTGAATTAGTGCAGTGGTAAAGAACGATAGATTTTTCAGCGATTAAAACAAGTTTGAAAACTTCGTACGAATGAATGCAACATTTCGTTTGAACTCGAAAAGATTACGTTTTAACTTTAAAGCATACGTAAGAAGATGAAGAGGAAGTTGAGTAAGTAAGGCAGCAAATGAAGATGGTTTGCAGAAAAGTAAATAACAAGAACGTAAATGCAAACTAGACTTTTCAAGCTACTGACGACATCCGTAAAGCGGGTGTACATATCGGATAGTTTCGCTTGGTGTCATTCTAAGAGCTCAAAATCATGCAATAAGAGGTTTACTTTTGAGTCTTTAACTCTACTAGTTCCCTCGTGCGTGATTTCAAGTGTTCGCCAAATATCAAAAGCTATTTCGCATATTGAAATCCAATTGAACTCGTTCTTATCTAAAGTCAAAATAAGGCATTCATAGCCTTTGCGTTTAAAGAAAATGACCTTTTCTACAAATCCGACCATTCGTTCGTCGGTTTAGAGGAAGGTTGAAAGCCATTTTTGATGATGTTCCATAAATCCAAATCCATTGAAAGTATGAAAACTCTTATTCGAGTTTTCCAATATGTGTAGTCCGAACCATTAAAGAATGGTGGACGAAAAACTGAAAAGCCCTCTTGAAAACCATTTAGAGTCATTTCTCACAGGTGTAAATCCAAAAGAGAAAGAACGTGGCTCTGATACCAATTGTTAGGGATCGAGCGGCACTAAGAGGGGGGGGGGGGTGAATTAGTGCAGCGGTAAGGAACGAGAAATTTTCAGCGATTAAAATAAGTTCTGAAACTTCGTACGAATGAATGCAACGTTTCGTTTGAACCCATAAAGATTACGTTTTAACTTTAAAGCATACGTAATAAGATGAAGATAAAATTGAGTAAATAAGGTAGCAAGTGGAAAGGGTTTGCAGCAAAGTAAATAGCAAGAACGTAAATACAAACCAGATTTTTATAGTGGTTCGGTCATCTGACCTACGTCCACTCCCGATTCCTCTTGCTTGAGGCCACCGGCTTTCCACTAGCTATCCTCCTTCCATTAGGCAAGGATGAACTCCCTCACATCACCTCTCCTTTTGATGGGCTTAGGAGATAACCCTTACAAGCACTCTTACCCCTCTCTTGGACTAGAACACTCTTAAGATTTAGAGGAAAGATTTGACACACTTTCAAGAGAGTTTCCCCCTTCTTTTTTTTTAGTTCTAGACTCCTTTCATCCAAGAATATAAGGGGTATTTATAGATCTCAAAGTGATTCAAATTTGGGCTCCAAATTTGAATTCATTTTGAGTTTCCCGGTGTCGAGCGGTGCTACCGCCTGTTAGTCTGGCAGACTGACATAGCAGGGGCGGTGCTACCACCAACCTGGGGCAGTTCCACTGCCCAGCCTGGGGCAGTTCAACCGCCCAGGTCATTTTCAACACAGTGGTTTCGGTCGAAAACTCGGCCTAAACCGGTCTAAATGAAGTCCGAATTGGCTCAAATTTGGTTTATAGGATTAACACCTAATCCTAAACCAAATTATGTGCTAACTACAAATTTTAAAGACATTTTTAAGCTATTTCAAGTCCATAAGACAAAACTTCTTTCGTGAGCTTTACGAACTTCCTGGTCTTCCGATGAACCCTCGGAAACCATTCTGCGGACTCTCGACAAGCTCCCAAACTTTATGATGATCTTGGCGAGTTCTACTAAGCTTCTTTGGCAAGCTCCGATCTTTCTTGGCAAGCTCCGCGAACTTCCGACGAACCTTCCGATGAACTTCCGAAAACCCTTCGGCAAGCTCCCTACTCGTTCTCGGTCAGTTCCGGCAATTACTCCCAACGAATCTTCAGACTTTCATTGAACTCTTGAACTCCCAATGATCCATCCCACTTATCTTCCAGCACTTTGTTTCACTTTACGTCTTTATCTTCATCGTAGTTAATCCTACACACAAATAAACAAACACTCTACTTCGATCTAGACAGTTATTACAACACGAATTGATATTCAGTTGCCCGGCATGTCATTGGTCGGTGCTTTGTCCGATCCTTCGGCACATCGTCCTCTTTTGCGGTCCGTTGCCCAATCGGCGGATGACCTCCGCAACCTCGATATCCTTGGTGCAACATTGATCTTGGCCCGATGCCCGACGTATGAAGTCTTCAGCCGATTGTCGATCGAACCTTCGGCTCGACATCCAATATCCTGACGTGATCACCTCCGGCACAATGTTAATTCTTCTAGCGTCAACTATCTAATCCTGCTCGATAGTAGACCTGCGTAACTCAAAACACAGTTAAACAATAAACCACAATCAATTAGTTTCATCATCAAAATTTGAGATTCAATAGTGAAAGTAGCAGCCACGAAGATGATGTTGAATCATTGAGGTTACAACTACGAAGATTGCTAAATAGTATACAAGAGAAAAATGAAATCATCGAAGAACTTCGAAGTAGAAACGACCAGTGTGAAAATGATGTTCAACAGTTTACTTCTGACGATGATACAGCTCACTCAAGAGAGTCGAGAAGATTTCGAGTAAGGCATGTAGTTAAAGACTAATGGTAGAATAAATACAACCCAAGATTGGATATTCCAAAGTTTGAAGGTAAAATTAGTGTTGATGACTTTATTGATTGGCTTAATACAGTGGAAAGAATTTTTAATTTTCATGAACCACTTGAACAAAAGAAGGTAAAACTTGTGGCACTTAAACTCAGATGGAATGCATCTTTTTAGTAGAAAAATCTAAAGAAGCAAAGAGAATGTGAGGGGAAAAGTAAAATCATGACATAGGAGAAAATGAAAAGGGAGCTGAAGAGAAAATACTTACCTAACAACTATAGGCAAGAGATCTTTCTTAAAATCCATGATTTCAAGAAAAAGATCTTAGTGTGGAAGAGTACATAGTAGAATTTGATAATCTCATGTTAAAAGGAGAGCTTGTAGAACCAGAAGAGCAAACTATTGTAAGATATTTAGGAGGTCTAAAATATGAGATTGCTAAAGTGGTTCAACTACAATTATATTGGTCTTTAAATGATGTGAGTAAGTTGGCTTTAAAAGTTGAAAAGCAATAGAAGTTTGAAAAGAGTTCTCGGTACGGGTCAAAAGAAGGCTATACAAAAGGAGGAAGTTCCAAGTCTATTGTCCAAAGCAAGGTGGTATCAAAGGTGCAAGACAAGGGTGAAGGATCTACTGACAACAAACAAACACTTAATTTGTCTATCCCAAGTGGTCGAAAATACTTCAAATGTCATGGTTTTCGGCATATTGCTTCGGATTATCCAAATAGGAGGATTGTTACTTTGGTTGAAGATTATAGTGATGAAATAGAAAATAAAGCTGATGATAAACCAAAATATGATGATGATGAGGAAGAGATTACTTATACTGATTATGGTTTGTCAATTATGCTGCAACGTAGCTTACAAGTGTCTTATATGGCTGAGGATGAAAGTTGGGTGAGAAAGAATGTGTTTTACACTAAATGCACTTCTCATGACAAGGTGTGTGGTGATTATCAATAGTGGCAGCTTTAAGAATATGGTATCTTTGGAGATGGTGCAAAAATTAAAGTTAAACATAATCCCTCATCCACATCCTTATCAATTATGCTGGCTGCAAAAAGGAAATGGTATTAAGGTAACTAAAAAATGTTTAGTTCCGTTTTCCATTGGCAAGTATTACAAAGATGAAGTATGGTGTGGTGTTGCTACTATATTAGGTAGACCTTGGCATTATGATGGGAGGGTGTTGTATGATGGCTACAAACATATATATTCTTTTAATATGAATAAAAAAAAGATTATTTTAAGAAGATTATTTTAGCTTCATTACAACCTCCTAAAATCAGTACACCAAAGAAGGAAGTTAGTGCTTTCATGTCCTACGGTGAATATAAGGATAAATTAGAAAAAAGGTAGTCATATTCTAGCTTTATTAGTTGTAGAGAAAAATGAACAAATAAGGAGACATCGACAATCATGAAATCAATCCTGGAGGAGTTTCAAGATGTTGTACCAGAAGAGATTCCACATGGCCTTTCACCTCTAAAAGATATTCAACGTCACATTGATCTTATTCCAAGGGTTATTTTACCTAATAAAGCAGCCTATAGAATGAGTCCCAAGGAGTATGAAGAATTTCAAAGGCAAGTGAATGAGTTGGTGAAAAAGGGATTGATTCGAGAGAGCATGAGTCCTTGTGCGGTTTCAGCCTTGTTGGTGTCGAAGAAGGATAATTCTTGGAGAATGTGTATGGACAACCGCGTCATCAATAAAATCATAATTGACTATCATTTTCCTATTCCAATGTTAAATGATTTACTTGATCAATTATGTGGTGCTTCTATTTTCTCTAAACTTGATTTGAGGAGTGGCTATCACCAAATAAGAATGAGGCCGGGAGATGAGTGGAAAACAACATTTAAAACTAGAGAAGAGTTATTTAAATGATTGGTTATGCCATTTGGACTATCTAATGCACCAAGTACTTTTATGAAATTCATGAATCATATACTTAAGCCATGCATTGGGACTTTTGTTGTGGTTTATTTTGATGACATATTAGTATATAGCAAGAGTGAAGAAGAGCATATAAATCATCTCAAAGAGATTTTTCTTACTTTGAGACAGTAAAAATTTTATGCTAATCTAAAGAAGTATGATTTTTTACAACTACTATTGTGTTTTGGGATATATTTGCTAGTCATATGTGCCCTGTAAGCCAATCACATGAGTGATGGCACTTGTGACTTGATATATACTTTTTCTCTTTGCTTATTATTAGGCATTTTATCACTTTATCTTGCGTGTTGCATATATTGTAATGTCCTTGGATCTGTGCAATGGAAATCGGATCATGATTAGATCATGATAATGAGACCGATTCACCTTTAAACACAGACCCTGAATTATCCTGATCATAGGTTACTCGAGAAGGACATCGAGATAACCGGATAGACTGGTGTACTATATACCCGTCCATATGATGGAGGTAGCTGGTCTTATAGCTACTCGTGTGAGGACACTAAGGGTATAGTGCAGGTGCTAATTGGGGAATGAGTTCATTGATTGATCCGCCTATGGAATGCTGGATGGTTATTGATACCTCATGTCAGACAGCAATTCCGTAGTCCCAGTAGTGTATCTGGTCCTTAGACTTGAGACACCAAGGATGTTCTATATGAGTACTCCACTCTTTGATACCAGACTTATAGGTTTGGAAAGTTCCAGATCTAGTACAACCAGTTATTGGGAGTGGTAGCTAACCTTACGAGGGCTATTGAGTGTCAATAGAGGATCATTCGCTCTCGGTATCATAAGAGGAATATCTCATGTGTTCTTGCTCGAACAAATCCTTGGCCAAGGTTATTCGGATTGAGAGAGAAAGAGTTCTCCAAGAGAATCTGACAAGAGCAAGACTCGAGGAGAGACCGTATGGGCCTGACAGCACCATACCCGGTATAGGGTCTCTCGGATATTGGATGGATGAGAGACTATAGATACATGGTAATTAAGGACAGATAGGTCCAAAGGATTGGATTCCCTATATCGCCTGGGGCCGCAGCGCAGTGGCTTGGTACGTCTCAGAATCGATGAGTCGGGTGAATTATTATAGAGATAATAATTCACTAAGTCAAAAGAAGTTCTGCCAAGTATGACTCATGGCCAGCTCGATATTGGGCCTAGAGGGTCATACACATATGGTAGGTGTTGCGTCGAGTAGAGGTTCGGATATGAGATATCCGCTGAACCCCCTATCTTATTGGATATCCATTAAACCCCTGAATTATTGGATCCTGAGATGAGATCCAATAATTACTAATAAGAGATTATTGGGTAGAGACCCACTAATCCAAGAGGCTTGGGTAATTGCATGGAGATCCAATACCCAATAGAGCAAAAGATCCATTAGAGTTTTCAAGTGGCCTCTATAAATAGGAGGGAACCAATGCTTTATAGGCTAACGATTTCTTTTGGTAGCCACCTCCTGTTCTCCTCTCCCGAGAGAGAAAGGTGCATCGTCGTAGTTCCTGTCATGTGGATACCACTAGAGAGGAGGACGCTTGACCTCCTTCATCCTCTCCTACAGATCTGCAGGGATTCAGGGATATACGATCTCCCTAGGTACTTTCTTTTACACGTGTAGTTTTTCACAGATTTGTTTTGATGCACCGATCTTCGCACAATGACGGAAACTTTCTACGAGAAATCTGGGGTGTTTTGTTTTCTGTTCTTCCGCTGTGCATGTGATGTCACTCCCCTAACGGATTTCCCAATAATATTATTTCAAAAGATAGAATCATGATGGATCAAAGTACGGTAGAGGCTATTCTTAATTGGTCAACACCTGCTTCATTGCATAATGTGAGGAGTTTCTATGGCTTAACTATCTTTTACAAAAGATTCATCAAGGGTTTTAGCTCTATTATTGCTCTAATTACTAAATGCTTGAAAGGTGATAAATTCAAATTGACTAGTGAGGCTAATAATGCCTTTGAACTATTGAAAAAAAGGTGACTGAAGCTCCTATCTTAGTGCTACATAATTTTGATAAGGTATTTGAGGTTAAATATGATGCCTCTAATGTGAAAATTGGTGCTGTTTTGAGTCAAGATGGAAAGCCCATTGCCTTTTTTAGTGAGACGCTGAATGATGCAAGAAGGAGATATTCTGTTAGTCATATGTGCCCTGCAAGCTAATCACATGAGTGATGGTACTTGTGACTTGATATGCACTCTTTCTTTTGCTTATTATTATTAGGTATTTTATCACTTTATCTTGCGTGTTGCATATATTGTGATGTCCTTGGATCTATACAATGGGAATCGGAACGTGATGAGATCACGATAATGAGATTGATTCACCTTTAAACAGAGACCCTAAATAATCCCGGTCATAGGTTACTCGAAAGGGATATCGAGATAACCGAATAGACTGGTATGCTGTACACCTGTCCATATGATGGAGGTGGCTGGTCTCGTAGCTATTCGTGTGGAGATACTAAGGATATAGTACAGGTGCTCATTGAAGAATGAGTTCACTGATTGATCCGCTTACGGAATGCTAGATGGTTATTGACACCTTACGTCAAACAATGATTCTATAGTCCCAGTAGTGTATCTGGTCCTTAGACTTGAGACACCAAGGATGTCTTGTATGAGTACTCCACTCTTTGATATCAGACTTATAGGTTTGGAAGTTCTAGATCTAGTACAACCGGTTATTAGGAGTGGTAGCCAATCTTACGAGAGCTATTGAGTGTCAATAGAGGATCATCCGCTCTCAGTATCATAAGAAGAATATCCCATGTATTCTTGCTCAAACAAATCCTTAGCCAAGGTTATTCGAATTGAGAGAGAAAGAGTTCTTCGGGAGAATCCGATAAGAGCGAGACTCGAGGAGAGACCGTATGGGCTTGACAGCACCATGCCCGATATGTTGAATCTCAGATTTTGATGATGAAACTAATTGATTGTGGTTTATTGTTTAACTGCGTTTAGAGTTACGCAGGTCTACTATCGATCAGGATTAGACAGTTGATGCTGGAGGAATTGACGTTGCGCCAGGTGATCACGTCTGGATATTGGATGTCGAGCCGGAGGTTCGATCGACAATCGGCTGAAGGCTTCGTACGTCGGATGATGTGCCGAAGGATCGGACGAAACGCCGACCAATGATGTGCCGGGCAACTGAATGTAAATTCATGTTGTAATAACTGTCTAAATCAAAGTAGAGTGTTTGTTTGTTTGTGTACAGGATTAACTACGATGACGATGAAGACGTAAAGTGAAACAAAGTGCTAGAAGATAAGTGGGATGGATCATTGGGAGTTCGAGAGTTCGATGGAAGTCCGAAGATTCATTGGGAGTAGTTGCCGGAACCGATTGAGAATGAGTAGGGAGCTTGCCGAAGGGTTTACGGAAGTTCATCGGAAGGTTTGTCGGAAGTTTGCGAAGCTTGCCAATGAAGCTCTTGGAACTCGCCAAGATCATCGTGAAGTCCGGGAGCTTGCCGGGAGTCTACAGAATGGTTTCCGAGGGTTCGTTGGAAGACTGCCGGAAGTTCACCGAAAGCTCACCAAAAGAAGTCTTATCTTATGGACTTTGAAATAGCTTAAAAAATATCTTTAAAATTTGTAGTTAGCACATAATTTGGTTTAGGATTAGGTTTTAATCCTATAAACCAAATTTGAGCCAATTCGGACTTTGTTTGGACCGGCCAAACCATCATGTCTAAAAAAAATGACTGTATGAACTCGCCCAGTCAAGTGGCACCGCCTAGGTAGGCAGATAACTGCCCAGCACTGTTGTCATCACGGATAACATAATAGCACACCGCCCCACACCGAAAAAAAATTCAAATTTGGAGCCCAAATTTGAATCACTTTGAGGCCTATAAATACCCCTCACATTCTTAGATGAAAGGTGTCTAGAACTAAAAAAAGGAGGAAACTCTCTTGAAAGTGTGTCAAATCTTCCCTTTAAGTCTTAAGAGTGTTCTAGTCCAAGAGAGGGGTAAGAGTGCTTTGTAAGGGTTATCTCCTAAGCCCGTCAAAAGGAGAGGTGTTGTGAGGGAGTTCATCCTCGCATGTTGGAAGGAGGATAGCTGGTGGAAAGCCAGTGGCCTCAAGCAAGAGGAATCGGGAGTGGACGTAGGTCGGATGTCCGAACCACTATAAAAATCTGGTTTGCATTTACGTTCTTGCTATTTACTTTGCTGCAAACCCTTTCCACTTGCTACCTTATTTACTCAACTTCATCTTCATCTTATTACGTATACTTTAAAGTTAAAACGCAATCTTTATGGGTTCAAACGAAACGTTGCATTCATTCATACGAAGTTTCAGAACTTATTTTAATCGCTGAAAATTTCTCGTTCCTTACCGCTGCACTAATTCACCCCCCCCCCTCTTAGTGCCGCTCGATCCCTAACAATTGGTATCAGAGCCACGTTCTTTCTCTTTTGGATTTACACCCATGAGAAATGGCTCTAAATGGTTTTCAAGAGGGCTTTTCGGTTTTTCGTCCACCATTCTTTAACGGTTCAGACTACACATATTGGAAAACTCGAATGATAGTTTTCATACTTTCAATGGATTTGGATTTATGGAACATCATCGAAAATGGCTTTCAACCTTCCTCTAAACCGACGAACGAATGGTCGGATTTGCAGAAAAGGTCATTTTCTTTAAACGCAAAGGCTATGAATGCCTTATTTTGGCTTTAGATAAGAACGAGTTCAATTGGATTTCAATATGCGAAATGGCTGTTGATATTTGGCGAACACTTGAAATCACGCACGAGGGAACTAGTAGAGTTAAAGACTCAAAAGTAAACCTCTTATTGCATGATTTTGAGCTCTTCCGAATGACACCAAGCGAAACTATCGGCGATATGTACACCCGCTTCACGGATGTCGTCAATAGCTTGAAAAGTCTTGGTAAATATTTTTCAAACTTTGAACTCACTAACAAGATTTTAAGATCCCTCCCAAAGAGTTGGGATCCAAAAGTAACCGCAATACAAGAGACTAAAAATTTAAATGATTTTTCATTAGAAGAACTAATCGGTTCACTAATGACATATGAAATGAGTTTCTTCGAATATTTGGAACATAATGAACATATGAACCACCTTCTAAAAAACAAGAAGGATTTGGAACATCGGACAAATAAATACCACTTGAGTGATGACTCAAGTGATGAGGACAATGAGGACATTGAACACATAACAATGAATGTTAACAAGTTCATTAAACAAAAATTAAAAAGCACAAATGAACTTGAACGGAGGAAGAGGCCAAAGATGAAGAAGAAGCGCAAAGAAGAATCAAATGACGAAACGCGAATTGGGCTTTAACGGGCTTCGACTATAAGGTAAGTAACTTAACTCCCTTGAATTATTTTGAAATTACATAATGCTTACCATGAATGCTTAACTTAGTTAGTAGGAGTTTTTTTCATACTTTTCTTGTATTTTTTGGAAATTTAAATTGTTTTAAAATTATACAATGCTTTTCTTTCTAGTATTTTTGAAAAGTAAAAATTATGAATGATACTTGCATGATTTGTGATATTGCCTAGGATTAATCCATGCATGTGTATCTTGATGTTTTATATTTCATTTCTAAACATGATGTTTGATCTTTAAATTTTTATATCATGCTTAATGAGGAATTGAAATGATGAAGATTAAAATCCTACATTTTGGAATAATGTATATTCGGACTTGATGGTTTTCATGACGAAATTATTTTTCACATTTTCATAAAATGATGCATGATTTTAGCAAAAATTTGAGCATTGATCATCTTGTTATTACAAATGAAAGAAAGAATTAAAATGATTTTGATGATGCATTATGAAAACATGCTTAATAATTGTATCATACTTGATGACTTAAAATATCATATTTTGAAATAATATATTCATAATGAATCCATGAATCTTGATGATTTTCATATCACTTTTTGGCTTTAAACTTGATACATATCTTTCATGCAAAAAGTTTTTGGGTATGCTCACGTGAAATCTTACTTGATAAATGAAAATGCTCCATACGTATGATCATGATAAATTCATGAATCTTGATGATTTTACATTGCTTTTGATTTCAAACAAGATGCATGATTTTTGACACAAAAAATTAATAGCATGTTTTAAGGCACACCAAATATAATTAAAAGATAGAAGCAAGCATATTGATGATTTCATTTTTACATGAAAATTTGAACATGCATATATATAAGATCAACCACACAAAATAAAATACAAAAGTTAAAAATATTTTAATCATGATGTTTTATTTTTGATGTGTTTGGTCTTAACGGTCTTTATGACGAAACTTACGTCTTGCTTTGAAAAGTTGATACATGCTCACATGTAATCAATTTATGTTGCTCTTATTAAAATTTTCAAATAAAAGATTTTGATGCATTTGATCTTAATGGGTTTAATGACAAACTTGTATTTTGAATTTATACAATGATGGGTTCCATATAAATGTTTGAACATACATTATGAAATCATCATTGAAATAAAAATATTAAAAGTTTGTTATCATGCTTAATGACTTTGTGATATCATATCTTGATGACAAACTCATGTTTTAGTCTTAAATTTAATACTCATCTTTTGAAATATGAGCACACTTGTTTGAAACAAAGTGAAACACATTATCATGAAAAATTGAATATCATATCTTGAAATAATGTGTTATATTTTTGATGATTTTTATAATGAAGTTTGCCTTTCATTTTTGAATACTTATTTTGATTTGGCATATAAAGACATACTTAGATAATAAAAATCATGAAAAGGAAATACATGACTTTTGAAATTTGTCTCTCTAAAGTTATCAAATTTTTGATAAAAGACAAATGATGAATCCATGTATATTATGTTCTTGAATCTCGAGAACGATTTTGATAAATTTGATTATGAGTTTTGAGTTAAAAAATGAGTTTGAATGATTTTATGACTCCTCTCTTAATCTCTTGAAATCATGACTTTAAATTCTTGACTTGAGATATTTTATATGAATTGAAATACTTTCTTCCTTAATTGCTATTTTTTATCATTGCTATTATACCTCCCATGATTTATGTTGTAGAGAAAGAATTTATAAATCATGATGCAATAAGATCTCTTATACAATAATGAAATGCTTATGTGATTCTTTGCTAAAGAAAATATCTTGATTCTTATGAAATGTGATCTTGATGAAAATTCTTATACATGAATCAAGTTGCTCTTTGTGCTATATCTTTTCAAATGAATCATGAGCCTTGATGTCATATATTTCATGATCCTAGAAGTGACATGATTTCTTTGTCTTGTATGGTAAATTAAATATTTAATAAATGAAATTTACTTTATGATGAAGAATCATTGAATCATGACTTGATCTATGAGAATGCTATGTTCTTATGCATCATGATTCTAGGTTGTATATCCTTTATCATGAATTGGAACTTGATGCTAAAGAAAATATTTATGAATCATGATTTTGATTTCTCGGAACTATATGCTTAGAATTTGTTTTAAATCATGATCTTAATCTTGCTAAAATGAAAAGTTATGAATCATGGATGATATCTTTTGGTTTTGATTCTTGTTGAATTTATATATTGATATCCTTCATGACATGATTTCTCATGTTTCAATACCATCTTATATGCATCATGTGATGATTGATATATTGATTGATGCAAATTTTTCATTGGTTCCTCTTCTTTTCGATAATGATAAAGGCGGAGTTAATTTGCTAACTTGTGCCTTAAAGGAGACAAATTTGCTAGCTTAAACATTGAGATGCACAATGTTGCTTTCTGAAGAGAGGCAAAAATGTCGCTCATCTTCACTCTTTCAACAAAATTGCTTGCATCTTTATTTACAAATTGTTGAATCTCATGCAATATTATTTATAGTATTAATCCTCCTTTCTTTTTGACATTGATAAAGGGGGAGAAGGCTTTTGCTAGATTGCATATTACAAATGAATACAAAAGTCCTAGCATGCAAAGAAAGCAAAACTTGCAAGCTTGCTCTTCTCAAAAGAGAAGAAAGAAATTTTAAAATTGTATGTATATCGCAAAAGAAGTCAAGAAAATGCACATCTTTGAATACAATTTGCTTGCACTTCTCAAAGGAACATAAAAAAACTTGCTATCATCACGACAAGTGCTATCTTGCCTATCATGATAAACTTGCGATGCTTAAATATTGTATGATGTGATTAATAGCTAGTATGATTGTAAAATTTGCATATTCTTTTAAACTAGCTATGATGTTACTTCTCCTTTTTGTTGATGACATAGGGGGAGAAGTAGATTGATGACTTCATGCATTGATTGAATATTTTATATATTTGCATGATGGTTTGATTGATTCTCTTAACATTGTGATGAATGTTGCTTGGATTTGGGATAATCCAAGTATTTCTATCAATGGCATATTGATAGGGGGAGTTTGGTTAAACTCCGGGGAGTTATGGTTAACTCGTTACCATCAATTAGTTGACATCATCAAAAAGGGGGAGATTATTGAATCTCGGATTTTGATGATGAAACTAATTGATTGTGGTTTATTGTTTAACTGCGTTTGGAGTTACGCAGGTCTACTATCGATCAGGATTAGACAGTTGACACTGGAGGAATTGACGTTGCGTCGGGTGATCACGTCTGGATATTGGATGTCAAGTCAGAGGTTCGATCGACAATCGGTTGAAGGCTTCGTACGTCAGGCATCGGGCCAAGATGCATGTTCCGCCAAGGATATCGGGGTTGCGGAGGTCATCCGCTGATTGGGCAACGGACTGTAAAAGAGGATGATGTGCCGAAGGATCTGACGAAGCGCCGACCAATGACGTGCCGGGCAACTGAATGTCAATTCGTGTTGTAATAATTATCTAGATCGAAGTAGAGTGTTTGTTTGTTTGTGCAGGATTAACTACGATGACGATGAAGACATAAAGTGAAACAAAGTACCGGAAGACAAGTGGGATGGATCATTGGGAGTTCAAGAGTTCGATGGAAGTCCAAAGATTCATTGGGAGTAGTTGTCGGAACCGACCGAGAACGAGTAGGGAGCTTGCCGAAGGGTTTTCGGAAGTTCGCCGGAAGGTTCGTCGGAAGTTCGTGGTGCTTGCCAAGAAAGATCGGAGCTTGCCAATGAAGCTCGTTGGAACTTGCCAAGATCATCGTGAAGTCCGGGAGCTTGCCAGGAGTCCACAGAATGGTTTCCGAGGGTTCGTTGGAAGACCGCCGGAAGTTCGCCGAAAGCTCACCGAAAGAAGTCTTATCTTATGAACTTTGAAATAGCTTAAAAAATATCTTTAAAATTTATAGTTAGCACATAATTTGGTTTAAAATTAGGTTTTAATCCTATAAACCAAATTTGAGCCAATTCAGACTTCGTTTGGACCGGTTTCAATCGAGTTTCTACCAAACCATCGTGTCAAAATGACACAGGCGGTTGAGTGGCACCGCCCAGAGGCTGAGACCTGGGCGGTGGCACCGCCCAGAGGCTGAGACCTGGGCGGTGGAACCACCCCAGGTAGGCGGTAGCACCGCCCAGCACTCGTGTCACAGATCGATAGGCGGTAGAACCACCTCTGACAGGCGGTAGCACCGCCCGACATCGGGAAACTCAAAAAATTTCAAATTTCGAGCCCAAATTTAAATCACTTTGAGGCCTATAAATACCCCTCACATTCTTGGATGAAAGGTGTCTAGAACTGAAAAAAAGGGAGAAACTCTCTTGAAAGTGTGTCAAATCTGCCCTCTAAGTCTTAAGAGTTTTCTAGTCCAAGAGAGGGGTAAGAGTGCTTTGTAAGGGTTATCTCCTAAGCCCGTCAAAAGGAGAGGTGCTGTGAGGGAGTTCATCCTCACTCGTTGGAAGGAGGATAGCTAGTGGAAAGCTGGTGGCCTCAAGCAAGAGGAATTGGGAGTGGATGTAGGTCGGATGACCGAACCACTATAAAAATCTGGTTTGCATTTACGTTCTTGCTATTTACTTTGCTGCAAACCCTTTCCACTTGCTGCCTTATTTACTCAACTTCATCTTCATCTTATTACATATGCTTTAAAGTTAAAACGCAATCTTTCCGGGTTCAAACGAAACGTTGCATTCATTCGTACAAAGTTTCAAAACTTGTTTTAATCGCTAAAAATTTCTCGTTCCTTATCGCTGCACTAATTCACCCCCCCCTCTTAGTGCCGCTCGATCCCTAACATGATATAGGGTCTCTGGGATATTAGATGGATGAGGGACTATATATACATGGTAATTGAGGACATATATGTCCAAAGGATTAGATTCCCCTGTATCGCATGGGGACTGCGGCATAGTAGCCTAGTACGTTCGCAGTCGATGAGTCGGATGAATTATTATGAAGATAATAATTCACTATGTCAGAAGGAGTTCTGACAAGACTCACGGCCAGCTCGATATTGGACCTAGAGGGTCACACACATATGGTAGGTGTTGCGACGAGTAGAGGTTCGAATTTGAGATATCCGCCGGAGCCCCTATCTTATTGGATATCCAATAAACCCTTGAATTATTGGATCCTAAGACGAGATCCAATAAGGGCTAATAATAGATTATTGGGTAGAGACCCATTAATCTAAGAGTCTTGGGTAATTAGATAGAGATCCAATACCCAATAGGGCAGGATCCATTAGGGTTTATAGGGAGCATCTATAAATAGGAGGGAATTGAAGACCCATAGGCTAGGGTTCTCTCAGTAGTCACATTCTATTCTCCTCTACCCAAGAGAGGAGCATCGTCGCAATCCCTGCCGTGTAGGTATCGCTAGAGAGGAGGACGCTTGACCTCTTTTATCCATCCCTACAGATCTACAGGAACTCAGGGATATACGATCATCCTAGGTATTTTCTTTTACACATGCAGTTTTCAGATTCACGGATTTATTTTTGATGCACCGATCTTCGCACGATGACGGAACCTTTCATGAAAATCCAAGATTTTTGTTTTCTGTTCTTCCGCTACGCATGAGATGTCACCCCCTTGGATTTCCCAACATATTCTACCTATGATAAGGAGTTCTATACCATTTATAGAGCTTTATCTCATTGGAGTTAATATCTTCTTGCTAAGCCATTTGTCTTATATTCTGATTATGAGGCATTAAAGTTCATTAATCACCAACACAAGCTAAACAAAAGACATGTAGCTTGGGTGAAGTTCTTGCAATCTTATAACTTTACAATTAAGCATAAATCTGGTGTTCAAAATGTAGTTGCTAATGCCTTGAGCAGAAAGTATTCTTTATTATCAACAATGGAAGTTAAAGTGGTTGGATTTGAGACATTCAAAGATCTTTATGAGAATGATGTGGATTTCGACTCAATATGACATAATTGCAAATCAGGTTCTTTTCAACAATTTTCTATCCCTGATGGTTTTCTTTTTCGAGCTAATACCTTGTGTGTTCCATTTTATTCATTAAGATAAGTAATTCTAGCTAAAGCTCATGGTGGTGGTTTAGGAGGACATTTCGGTGGGAACAAGACTCTAGTTTTTGTTCAATCAAATTTCTATTGACCCAAGATGTTCAGAGATATAGAGAGACTTGTAAAGCAATGTCAAGTGTGCCATTTGACAAAAACGAGAAGTCAAAATTCTAGTTTGTACACTCCACTTCCAGTGCCTAATGCTCCCTAAGAGGAAGTGAGTCTTGATTTCATCTTGGGACTATTAAGAACCCAAAGGAACAAGGATTCTATCATGGTTATTGTCGATAGATTTTCAAAAATATCTCACTTTATCCCTTGTAATAAATCAAACGATGCATCTCATATCGCTGATTTGTATTTTAAGGAGATTATGAGATTGCATGGTGTTCCAAGAACTATAGTATCTGATCAAGATTCAAAGTTTCTTAGTCATTTTTTAAGAACTCTATGGAGGAAGTTGGGTACTTCTTTAAATTTTAGCAGCTCACATCACCCACAAACCGATGGGCAAACTGAGGTAACGAATAAAAGCTTGTGAAACTTACTTAGAAGGTATGTTGGAAAGAACATCAAGCAATGAGATCTCATTCTTCCACAAATTGAGTTTGCCTATAATCATTCCTTGCATCATAGCACTGGTAAGAGTCTTTTTGAGGTTGTTTATAGTGCTAATCCTATTGGTCCTTTGAATTTGGTTCCTCATTCAGCAACTAAGCAATTTAGTGGAGATGCTGATGATGGAGCTAAGTAAATAAAGAAGCTGCATAGAGAAGCAAAATGAGAAGTATAGGCAAGTTGCCAATAAACACAAAAAACTTATAGAGTTTAATGCAGGTGATTTAGTCTAGATTCATCTAAGAAAGGAGCGGTTTCCATCGGGCAATTTTAGAAAATTGAAACCAAAAGTTGATGGTCCATTCAAGATGCTTAAAAGAATTGGTCAGAATGTTTATGAGATCGAGCTACCTGAAGATTATGGAGTGTCTTCAATATTTAATGTGGCTTATTTAAGTCCTTATTGTTAGGGATCGAGCGGCACTAAGAGGGGGGGGGGTGAATTAGTGCAGCGGATAAAACGATAGATTTTCAGCGATTTAAAACAAGCTTTGGAAACTTCGTACGAATGAATGCAACGTTTCGTTTGAACCCGGAAAGATTACGTTTTAACTTTAAAGCATACGTAATAAGATGAAGATGAAGTTGAGTAAATAAGGCAGCAAGTGAAAAGGGTTTGCAGCAAAGTAAATAGCAAGAACGTAAATGCAAACCAGATTTTTATAGTGGTTCGGTCATCCGACCTACGTCCACTCCCGATTCCCCTTGCTTGAGGCCACCGGCTTTCTACTAGCTATCCTCCTTCTAATGGGCGAGGATGAACTCCCTCACAGCACCTCTCCTTTTGACGGGCTTAGGAGATAACCCTTACAAAGCACTCTTACCCCTCTCTTGGACTAGAATACTCTTAAGACTTAGGGAAGATTTGACACACTTTCAAGAGAGTTTCCTCCTTCCTTTTTTTCAGTTCTAGTCACCTTTCATCGAAGAATATGAGGGGTATTTATAGGCCTCAAAGTGATTCAAATTTGGAGCCCAAACTTGGAGCCAAAAATTTGAATCTTTTGAGTTTTTCGGTGTTGTCAGTCCTAGCAGACACCCAAGCGGTGCTACCACCCCAGCCAGGCGGTGCTACCGCTCGCATAAAGAGTCGGGCGGTGCTATCGCCCCTGGGCCAAAGCTACCGCATTACATATCGGCGCTACAAGAGCAGGCGCACTACAAGAGCCGGCACGCCATGAGTAGGGCGCTACGAGCTGAGCAAAGGCTACCACCCGGCCCAAGAAGTTGCTGGCGGTGCCGCTGCAGCATGCATGCATCGTGCATGCACTCATCCTAATCAAGGCTCAATGGGCCCCCACTTTGGGTTATCTAATCCTAACCCATAATACGTGCTAACTATGAATTTTAAAGACGCGTTTCCTAAGCTATTACAAAGTCCACATGACAACTTCTTCCGGCGTGCTTCCGGTCAACTTCCGACGGTCTTCCGACGAACCTTCGGAAACCATTCTGCGGACTCATAGCAAGCTCTCGGACTTCACGATGATCTTGGCGAGTTCCCCCAAGCTTCTTTGGCAAGCTCCGATCTTTCTTGGCAAGCTCCGCAAACTTCCGACGAACCTCCCGGCGAACTTCTGAAAACCCTTCGGCAAGCTCCCTACTCGTTCTCGGTTCCGGCAATGCTCCCAACGAATCTTCGGACTTCCGTTGAACACTCGAACTCCCAACGATTCATCACACTTGTCTTCGGCCCTTTGTTTCGCTTTACCTCTTCATCCCTATCATAGTCACTCCTGCATAAACAAACATCAAAAACTCTACTTCGATCTAGACAGTTATTACAACGCGAATTGACATTCAGTTGCCTGGCACATCATTGGTCGGTGCTTCGTCCGATCCTTCGGCACATCGCCCTCTCTAGCAGCTTGTTGCCCAATCGATGGTTGACCTCCGCAACCTCGATATCCATGGCGCAACTCTGCACTTCTTGGCCCGATGCCCAACGTACAAAGCCTCCTGCCGATAGTCGACTGAACCTCCGGCTCGACATCCAATATCCTGACGTGATCACCTCCGACGCAACGTCAATTCCTCCAGTGTCAACTGTCTAATCCTGATCGATAGTAGACCTGCGTAACTCAACACACAATTAGACCATAAATCATACTCAATTAGTTTCATCATCAAAATCCGAGATTCAACACTTATCATGAATATATTGCTAAAACAAACAAGGACTTGAGGACAAGTCTTTTTCAACCAGAGGAGAATGACACGGGAGTGCCTAATTTGCTACAATCTGCTCATGTTGACCTTACTGATGCTATGGTATATTTTCAGCTCATAATATTACCTCAAAGTCTTCAACTCAACCTATTCAAATATAATAGCTCATGAGCATATTCTCTATACTATGTTAAAGCTATTTCAATACATTTTTCTTCATGGCTAAGAAACACATTAATAGAGTTGGTTAACAATTGTAAAACATTTAATCTTGAAATTTCCTATGCATGAAGAGTTATTTTATGCACAACTATTTATTTTGGTATTTTAGGGTTAGAGAAGGTTGAGAAACTGAAGATATTGGCAGAAGCGCTCTTAGAACTCTCTCAAAACTCTGTATCTCTTGGATTCTTCCTTGAGTGGTAAGTCCTTTTGTATTGTTTTGTATCCTCATTTAATTTTCCTATGGTGGTAAAATTTTCTATATCCCTATATGATTTTAAACCTGGTGGTGAACTATTTTTACGATTGTGTTAAAGTATTTTTTGTGAGATTGTTCTTTTTCTATCTGAAAGAACTTATTCTAGTAAATACCATTATACTCTCAACTTTTTCTCTCAAAATTCATTCCGTATCACCCTCGTATTAAAGGTAGAGACCTATAAAGCAAGGTTAGTGGTTAAGAGGTATTGTCAAAGCCAAGGTATTGACTACAATGAAACCTTCTCACCCATAGCCATATTAAAATCCATCCGATTCTATTGACTATTACAATACACTGTGAGATCTGGCAAATGGATGTGAAAAATGCATTCCTTAACGGTAACCTCAAGTAGGAGGTATATATGATACAGCCTGAGAAATTCGTATCCAAAGATAATCTAAATAAGGTATGCAGGTTACTTAGATTCATCTATGGACTGAAGCAAGTTTCCTAAAGTTAGAACATAATATTTGATCAGGTAATCAGATCTTATGACTTCAGAACGAAGATGAGCCTTATGTGTACAAGAAGGTAAATAGGAGTACTATCACCTTCTTGATGTTATATATGGATAATATCTTGATCATTGGGAATGATGTAGGAATGCTCTCCACAGTAAAGGCTTGGCTATCTAGACACCTCTCTATAAAAGACTTACGGGAAGCATCCTACATATTGGGAATTTAGATTTATAGAGATAGATCCAAGAGGATGCTTGGCTTGTCCCAGTCTAAGTACATAGACACCATTGTCAAAAGGTTTGGCATGAAAAATTCCAAGAGAAGTCTCATACCGATAAGACATAAGCTATCACTTTCTAGGAGTATATCCCCAAAGGCTTTAAGAAAGGACACATATGGATAGGATACCCTATGTCTCAACAATAGGATCTATCATATATGCTATGCTATATATACCAGGCCTGATATAGTTTATGCTCTAAGAGTGTCTATTTATCTTGTTATTTGTACTCTTTAGGCGGTATCAGTGAATCAGACTTAGACACTAGAAAGTAGTAAAGTGTATCCTTAAGTACTTGAGAAGGACTAAGGATCTTTTATTGATATACGAAGAAAGTAGCTTCAGAGTTCAAGGCTACACAAACTCGAGCCTCCAATCTGATATCAATAATAGCAAGTCTAATTCAAGGTATGTGTTCACCTTGAATAGAGGAGTAGTATGCTGGAAGAATTTCAAGCAAGACACTACTGCTGACTCGACCATAGAGGCGAAGTACATTGCTATTGTAGAGATAGCAAAAGAGGGAGTCTGGATAAAGAAGTTTATCATAGATCTGAGAGTTATACCGAGCAGCAAGGTGCTGATTCCCTTATATTACAACAACTATAGGGCGATTTCTCAAATAAGGGAACATGGGTCTCATCAGAAGTATTCTGAGAAGGTTCTAGCATATTAGAGAGATCGTGACCCGAAGAGATGTAGCAGTGGAAAGAGTTCCATCCGAAGATAACATTGCAAATCCACTGACAAAGCCATTAACTCAGATTATCTTTGAGCGTCACAAAGGTCTGATGGAGATCAGACATATAGGTGATTGGCTTTAGGTCAAGTGGGAGATTGCTAGTTATAGGTGTCCTATAAGCCAATCACGTGAGTGATGGAACCTGTAACATGCTACGTTAATATCTTTGTTTATGATTATTGATATTTTCTTACATAGACTAATTTATCTTTAAACATAGAATCTAAATAATCCCGGTCATAGGTTAATCGAGAGGGACATCGAGATAACCAGATAGACCAGTGTGTTGTATACCCACCCATATGATGGAGATAGCTGGTCTCTTAACTACTTATGTGGGGACACTAAGGATACAGTGCAGGTGCTTATTAGAGAATAAGTTCACTGATTGATCCACTTAGGGAATGTTGGATGGTTATTGATACCTCACGTTAGACAACGATTCTATAATCCCAATAGTGTATCTGGTCCTTAGACTTGAGATACCAAAGATGCCTTATATGAGTACTCCATTCTTTAACGTCAGACTTATAGGTTTGTAAATTTTCAAATCTGGTACAATCGATTCTCGGGAATAGTAGCCAACTTTACGAAGGTAATTAAGTGTTAATAGAGGATCATCCACTCTTAGTATCGTGAGAGAAATATCCCATATGTCTTTGCTCAGGTAAATCCCTAGCCAAGGTCATTCGAATTGAGAGAGAGAGTTCTCGGGGAGAATCTGAATAGATCGAGACTTGAGTAAAAATTGTATAGGCTTGACAGCACCATGCCCAATATACGGTCTCTGGGATATTAGATGGATGAAAGACTATAAGTATATAGTAACTGAGGACAGATAGGTCCAAAGAATTGGATTCCCCTAAATCGTTTGGTGATTGTAGCGTAGTGGCCTAGTACATCCATAATCGATGAGTCGAGTGAATTATTATAGAGATAATAATTCACAAAGTCAAATGGAGTTTTGATAGGTATGACTCATAACTAGCTCGATATTGGGCCTAGAGGGTCACATGTATATGGTAGGTGTTGTGACGAGTAGAGGTTCAGATATAAAATATCCGTCAGAGCCCTTATTTTAATGGATATCCAATAAGCCCTGAATTATTGGATCCCATTGATGAGATCTAATAAGAGCGAGATTATTGGGTAGAAACCCATTAATCTAAGAGGCTTGGGTAATTGGATAGAGATCCAATACCCAATAGGGTAGGATCTATTAGGGTTGACAATGGGCCTCTATAAATAGGAGAAAACTAAAGGCTCATAGGCTAGAATTTTCTTAGTAGCCATCTCCTATTCTTCTCTCCTTAGAGAGGAGCATCATCGCAGTCCCTACCGTATAGATCATCGCTAGAGAGGAGGACGCTTGACCTCCTTTATCCACCTCATGGATCTATAGGAATTCAAGGATATATGATCTCCCTAGGTACTATCTTTTCTACATATATAGTTTTTTGATTCGCGAATTTGTGTTTACGCATCGATCTTCGCATGACGATGAAACCTTTCGTAAAAATCTAGGATGTTTTTGTTTTTATTCTTTCGCTGCATATGAGATGCTGCCCTTAGTTTTCCCAATAGCTCCTCTCTGGGGAGAGGAGAATAGGAGGTGGCTACCAAGGAAACCTTAGCCTATGGGCCTTTGGTTCTTTCCTATTTATAGAGGCCCCCTGTCAACCCTAATAGATCTTGCCCTAATGGGTATTGGATCTCCATCCAATTATCCAAGCCTCTTAAATTAATGGATCTCTACATAATAATCTCTTATTAGCTCTCATTGGATCTCATCCATAGGATCCAATAATTCAAGGGCTTATTGGATATCCAATAAGATAGAGACTCCGATAGATATCTCACATCTGAACCTCTACTCATTGCAACACTTACTATATGTGTGTGACCCTCTAAGCTCAATATCGAGCTAGCCATGAATCATATCTGTTAGAACTCTTTCTGACTCAGTGAATTATTATCTCCATAATAATTCACTTGACTAATCGACTGCGAACGTACTAGGCCACTATGTTGCAGTCCCTAGATAATACAAGGGAATCCAATTCTTTAGACCTATCTATTCTCAGTTACCATATACCTATTGTTAGTTATAGGTGTCATACAAGCCAATCACGTGAGTGATGACACGTGTAACACATTGTGTCAATCTCTTTGCTTATGATTATTGACAATTTCTTACACCTTTAAATATAGACCCTAAATAATCTTGGTCATAGGTTACTCGAGAGGGACGTCGAGATAACCGGATAGATTGGTGTGCTGTATACCCGTCCATATGATAGTGGTGGATGGTCTCATAGCTACTCTGTGGGGACACTAAGGGTACAATGCATGTGCTCATTGGAGAATGAGTTCATTGCTTGATCCACTTATGGAATGCTGGATGATTAGTGATACCTGTTGTCAGACAGCGATTCCATAGTCCCAGTAGTGTATCTGGTCCTTAGACTTGAGACACTAAAGATATCTTATATGAGTACTCCACTTTTTGTTACTGGACTTATAGGTTTAGAAGTTTCAAATATAGTACAGTCAGTTATTATGAGTAACATCCAATCTTACGAGAGCTATTGAGTATCAATAGAGGATCATCCACTCTCGATATCATGAGAGGAATATCTCATGTGTTCTTGCTCAGACAAATCCCTTGCCAGGGTCATTCGGATTGAGAGAGAAAGAGTTCTCCGAGAGAATCTGATTAGAACGAGACTCGAGTGAAAACCATATGGGCTTGATAGCATCATGCCCAATATATGGTCTCTAGGATATTAGATGGATGAGGGACTATAGGTATATGATAATTGAGAATAGATATGTCTAAAGGATTGGATTCTCTTGTATCGTCTAGGGACTGCGGCATAGTGGCCTAGTACATCTGCAGTCGATGAGTCGGATGAATTATTATAAAGATAATAATTCACTTAGTTAGAAGAAGTTCTGACAGGTATTACTCACGGTCAGCTCGATATTGGGCCTAGATGGTTATATACATATGGTAAGTGTTGTGACGAGTAGGGGTTTGGATATGAGATATCCGCTAGAGCCCTTATCTTATTGGATATCTAATAAACCCTTGTATTATTGGATCCTATGGATGAGATCCAATAAGAGCTAATAAGAGATTATTGGGTCGAGATCCATTAATCTAAGAGGCTTGGGTAATTGGATGGAGATCCAATACTCATTAGGGCAAGATCCATTAGGGTTGACAAGGGGCCTCTATAAATATGAGGGAACCAAATGTCCATAGGCTGGGGTCTTCTTGGTAGCCACCTTCTATTTTCCTCTCCCCTATAGAGGAGCATCATTGTAACTCCTACCATGTGGATCACCACTAGAGAGTAGGACGCTTGACCACCTTCATCCACCCCACGGATCTATAGGAATCTTAGGGATATATGATCTCCCTATGTACTATCTTTCTTGTATACGCAGTTTTCTGATTCGTGGATTTATTTTATACACTGATCTTCATATGACGATGAAGCCTTTTTGTGAAAATCTAGGATATTTTTATTTTCTGTTCTTCCGTTGCGCATGTGATGTCGCTCTTAGATTTTCCAATATATATAATTCCTCATCCATCTAATATTCCAGAGACTATATATCGGGCATGGTGCTGTCAAGCCCATCCGGTTTCCACTCGACTCTCACTTTGATCGAATTCTTCCGGAAAACTCTTTCTCTCTCAATCCGAATGACCTTGGCGAGGGATTTGTCTGAGCAAGAATACATGAAATATTTCTCTCATGATACAGAGAGTGGATGATCCTCTATTGACACTCAATAGCCCTCGTAAGGTTGGCTGCCACTCCCAATAACTAGTTGTACTAGATCTAAAACTTCCAAACCTATAAATCTGATATCAAAGAGTTGAGTACTCATACAGGACATCCTTGGTATCTCAAGTTTAAAGACCAGATACACTGCTAGGACTACGAAATCGCTGTTTGACATCAAGTATCATTAACCATCTAGTATTCCATAAGCAAATCAATTAGTGAACTCGTTCTCCAATAAGCACCAGCACTGTACCCTTAGTATCCCCACATGAGCAGCTATGAGACTAGCCATCTCCATCATATGGATGGGTATACAACACACTAGTCTGTCTGGTTATCTCAATGT
Organism: Musa troglodytarum; assembly: GCA_023547065.1. Classification (NCBI taxonomy): domain Eukaryota; kingdom Viridiplantae; phylum Streptophyta; class Magnoliopsida; order Zingiberales; family Musaceae; genus Musa; species Musa troglodytarum. Next base: position 82,561,258 of record CP097510.1, on the reverse strand, counting down.
CCCTCTCGATGAACCTATGACCGGGATTATTTAGATTCTGTGTTTAAAGATAAATTAGTCTCATTATCATGATCTCATCATGATCTGATTCTCATTGCATAGATCCAAGGACATCACAATATACATCTAGATAATGTGAGAAAATATCAATAATCATAAACAAAGAGATTGACGCAACGTGTTACAGGTGCTATCACTCACGTGATTGGCTTGTATGACATATATAACTAACAATTTTAACTATGCATATGATGATATTTTATTTTGACATGAATTCAAATATAGTATTAGAAGGCTATCATTTTCTAAATTCAAGTTTATTTCAATATGACATATAGATACGGGGAGTTTAGTTAAATCTCCATTATCAATTGGTTGTCATCATTAGGGAGATTATTGAATCTTGAATTTTGATGATGAAATCAATTGATGAGTTTATGAACTAATGAGCGTTTGAAAAAAGTGATGCAAGATAAACTTCGATCATAGAAAGGTAAATCATTGAAGCAGAATCAAACGTTAGGGCCGGAGAGCATCATGTCAGAGATTGAATGTCGGGCCGGAGGATTGGTTGACGTGCCAGAGAATGGATTCATGCCATGAGTTCAGGCATCAAGCCGAAATGATTGGGGATTGCACCAAGAAGATCAGATGCAGTTGGAGGTCAACATGTTGATAGGTTGAGCAATACATAGAAGGAAAGGATGATGCGTTGAAGGACGAAGTGCCAAATGATAAATGACATGCCAGACAGTGTAGGCTTCATGATTGTAATTGTTGTGTCTTGATCGAAATTGTTTAGAGCATAATTAAGTTGGTTTTGTATTATAACTAGGCTAACTTAATTATGAGCCTAGTGGGCTTGAACCAACCTTGAATTAGGGTTAAATTAGACTTGTTGGAAGGTTAATTTAGTGATCTGAGATTGGGTCAGGCGGTGGCACTACTAGGTTAGGCAGTGGTACCGCTTATGAGTTGGAAAGTATGAAATATATGTTTCTGAAAAACCCGTGGTATTACCAAGGTCAGTAGTGGTACTACCCAGTATCAGGTAGTGGTACCACCAGAACACAATCTCCAAGACTATGTTAGGCAATGGTACCGCCAGTGCAGAGTTTGACAGGAGGTAGTACCGCTTAGTACAGGCGATGGTATCGCTAGTACCTCAAAAATTTGAGAATTTAAATTTTTGGCTCTATTTTTGAAGCAATTTAGGGTATATAAATATCCCACTCTTTTTTGCTTGAGGTAGCAAGAAAATAGAATAAAAAGCCTATGATTTTAAGGCTATAAACTCTCAAAGTGTTGAGTTCCTTCTCCTGGAGCTTAGAAATTATCCTAAGAGAGGTATGTGAGGGAATCCTTATAAAAGAGAGGTATAAAAGTTTTCTCCTGAGCTTGTGAAAAGGAAAAATAGTTGTAATAAGGATAGTTAATCTTCGTCTGTTAGAAAGAATATCGGTAGTAGAAGTCAGTGGCCTCGAGTGAAGAGGAATCGAGAGTGGATGCAGGTTGGATGACCAAACTACTATAAACTTGATATACATTTCCTTTTATACTCTTCTTTGCTATTGCTTACTAATTTAAGTGCTTACTACACTTTACTCACTTTTCAAGTTAAAATGTAATTTTTGATATAATTTCGTCAAATGAAAATTTTCAGTTGGTTCTTCTTATCGATAGTACTAATTCACCCCTTCCTCTTAGTACCATTACGATCCTAACAATTTTTATGTTCATTTATTGTAACTCAAAATCATGGGCAGAAGTATAGCAATGACCTATATCATACTCGTTAGCATATGCACTTATTGCATGAGGTTCAAGAACATCTTGGTGGGGATGAGGAGGTTGCTCGGGGTCATCCTCGAGGGTGAAAGGCTTGAATCATTCAACAAATGCTAATATTGCATTGGCATTTGTATCAGGATGGATGTGTCCATGCATGGAAAGGGTAGTTGCTGCTCCCTTGAGTGAAAGTGATATGGGTCAAAAGTAAAGCCTCCTCGCTTGAACGTTCATTTAGAAGGTGACAGGTAAGCATTCCTATGATATCAAGTTTTCCTTGTAGCATTAAAAATAATGAGAAAAAAATATCATTGACGTCTTGGTCAGCCTGATGTAGTTTAGACCTATATATGTAGGATTGTTTGAGGTGCCTCCGAGGTAGAAATACCTAACTCTCGAGGTGCTACCAATACTAAGACCAAGGTCATGAGAGGTTTCTCAATTTGATCCCTCCGTCATCCAAATTAGTAGCCTGAGGTGTACGAGTATAGATACGAGTACTCAAAAAAGATAAGCCCCCTTTCGCCTATCCGAAGATGGGTTTATGTACTAAGTCCAAATAGATGCAAAATATTTTATAGGATATTCTACGAGACGATAGCCTCTAACCACCCCTAACAGTATCCCCTTGGACTCTTGTCCATATGAGCAAGTAGACGAAAAGTATTTGCCAGCTTCTCTATCTTTGACACTATATGACGATTACGTGTTGAATGATGATTGATTGATAATATATTTTCTATTAATGAGCATATCATAGATCATATTTATGAAGTATAGATATCACTAAATATAGTAATAATAATATATATATATATTATTAGTATTTTCATTGACATGAACTATGTGTATGAAATTTGGATACTACGTTAACACAATAAAACATCGACCCAAGTTGCTAATAATTTTTTTAGCTATATTCATAACATACATATAACAAAGGAGTCTCATCCAAGCTTTATCACAACTCAAATAACCTGGCCACTATTTTGCCTCGCCTTGTCTCTTCTTGCACTCGCAATGTCACCAACGTGGCCATGTCTGCAACGCATCGTCGACACACACCCATTGTGGCCGTCTCGAAGTAGTTCACGTCTTCATTGTTTCGTCAACATGCACCCTGTCAACTGTCTCACAGTTGTTCACATCCTCACGACGTTTTCAACATGCCAACATGTCGATTATCTCGAAATCTTTCACATTTTCATCACATCTTTAATGCACGCCTATATCAATCGGTGTCTATGTCAACCACATCATTGTCATATCTCGGTGACACCAACAAAATCGTCTCCTAACTTAGTAAATTGGATTAAGACTCAACACAAAGAGCTATTTCCCAATGTGAAGAATCCATCAACCTGACATGACAAGGTCGGCAACCAGTTGACTTGTCTTGATCGATGGCCAATCTTTAGTGGCCACCCTATATCGTGTCTTCGTCGCGATAAACACTGACGCCTCTTTCTTAGAAGCACCGACAGTGTTGTAACCAAACTTGGGTGTGTCAACCCTTATCTAACCCAATGAGACAGACCCCCTCTCGTGGTGATTCTTCCTTCGGGTCAGTCGCACTGCATCTCTCATGAATTAAGCAAGACAACTACAACATTCGAGTCGTTAATGGCCCAACGACAACCAATCTATGGTAGTTAAATTACGACTTGTTCCCATTGAAGATGGTGCTATTCAACTGATATCCAATGGTCCATATGATACCCAAAGCACATGTATATTTACTCAGGATATAATCATCAAAGCGCATATGATATACTCTAACCAAGTGAAGTATCTCTGATAGATTTGCTTAGGATGAAAAGTATTAAAAAGGTTGATATATCTTATCCGGGCAAAGTATCTTATCATGCACGATACCTCCATCCATTTAATGAACATCAAAGCACCTAGTATGATATAATCGGACAAAATATCTCTTATGCCTAGTGCATCAATCTTGGATGAAAGCATCTAAAACACTATCTAATTGTATATTGTATCTTGAAATCAATAAACCCTAATCTTTAAGTATAATAATAAATAAATAATATAGTTACTATTTTCGATCAATCAAGACTCTATATATATAACCTAATCAGTCTTGAAATAATAATATACCATCTAAATATACCATGCCAATAAAACATTTGAAGAGAATATTCTCTCCTAAAGCCATAAGATGATAGCTATAAAGCTAAAACTATATTTATATAGTTATTCCAGATATGTTTTTTAATTTGAGCAAATCGAACTACTTATAATTTTTTTTTTCATCGATAATGAATGAAAACTATTTTGATAAATATTTTATCGAATGCACATTGAGAGCATGATACTAAACACATTTTTTTTAATCCTGAATAAAATTTATATTTTATTAATCAAACATATACCTTTTTTCAAACATGATAATACTAAAAAAATGTGCTAGATTCGATCAATTTTATCACGTCGGGTCAGATTGATAGTGAAAATTGATCATATCAAATGGGTAAAGTATCCTGATAGAATTTGAATCTATTTAATTGTTTGATAATCAAACATGGATGACCCGATCTTTCACATTATACAAGTTGTGCATTTAGATAAACTTTCATTTATAAATCTTTAGTCACTCGGTGAGGATAGGAGGTGGGAATTTCTTTAGATAAACATGGATGAAGTAGTAGTATTCATAAACTCTTATAAAATGAACCTCTCTCAACCATAGGATGCCACAATACTAAACTATAATTTTTATTTATTTTAAAACTTATTTTTTTTAAATAATAAAAATACTAAAGAGATTTAAACTATCGGATATTGTAACTCTTAAAATGAAGCAATATTTATATCTACTTCTTTTTGCAGAATTTGTTACTTATCGTGATTGATGTTGGTAGATGAATACATAATGTGATTGTTAAAATTTAGTTGAGTTATTTGATTTTCTTAAATGATAGAAAATGGTTGTGGAGATCTCCCAATTAGTTATTTTGATATTACAATTGTGATTTTTTGAGTTGATGTAGAGATCTCTCAATCAGCCAGTCTTACACTCAACTAATTTACCTTTATTTTTTCCTAGACGGTGGACGGTGTTGACTAAAGACACTCTCAATTTATTATAATACAATATTAGAATTTTTGAAGACATTATTTTAAAGATACCAACTAGATTGTTTGATCAAGAATTTGATTGTTGTAATCAGATCTAAGGATCGAATGCTTGTTGTTGTTATCGATGTCACAAATATGAAAATTATCTTCTTTTTTTTTGTGAAGGAATGCTGTGATGACTGATATGATTTGATTTATAAGATATTATAAGATATATATATATTTCTTTTTTCTTATGTTTCAAAATGTATTTGTAATTGAATTAAAGAATAAATCAATAAATTGAGTGCAAGATGAGGTTAATAAGTGAATTATTTATTTAAGTGATAAAACCAAGTTGTGGCTAGTGAAGATTTTTGGATGGTGAAAATAAACAGATCCCGTATCATCTAATATGCTTAATTTTTTTCCGCATAAATTGGTATTAGGGCAAACATGGAATGGTAATTCTGCAATCCTGTCGATCTGTCTCCGTCCTCCCACCGCACACTGTTTTGAGAGGAGAAGAATAATAAATATTATTAATGTAATAGAAAAGCTTGATACGGTGGTCTCCAAAATATCCAAAGCTGCCACGTCCATCGAATCTATAAATATCCCATTAAAATAGATGCATCCAACGTACAGTCGAGATTGCCTATTCTGCCATCATCATTGGGGGGAGCGGGTAGAGATCGACGGTTGCCGTTTCGCGACCAATCACCGCTGCCTTTAAGAGCGAACGGACGAAGGTATCCCGATGCCGCCCCGGCCTCCAACCCGTCGTCAAAGGAATTCCAGGGATTAAATGGTATGCGAGCCCCCCTCGATGCGATCTTCTTCCTCTCTCCCTCTCTCCTTGTTCGAATTCTGAGTTGAGATGTTGCCGTTGATGCAAGAAATTTTTGGTTTTGCCCTACTCGTGGTCTCCTTTTCTTTTCTGGTTCGGGCGCTTGGCTGATCAAAGGATCATTTTGGATCGATCGTTGTTTCTTGTCATGCATTTGCACGGTGAATTTAGCTGGGAGATGGGTGATTCCTGGATGGGGAGAAAGAAGGGAAGAGAAACGGAATATCTCGTTTAGATGCGAACACGTAAGAGAGAATTGGAGGAAATTCGATTCTCTTCGAAACCCTTATTTTTGGCTTCTTCCCCATATTGGGGAGATTTGAGCTATTTTTTGTTTTCCTATCAAGTCGTGTTCTTTTTTTCCCTTGTGTTGTAACAAAGTGAAATTAACATCTCATCCCTTTCTCTTCCTCTATTGCCAATACGTTATTATCCAAAATTAGACAGTAGTGTTGCTTGAACTGAAATTTGTGTTGAATAGGTGTTTCTTGTTGTCTGGAGTTGTTATCATCCCATAATTTCTGGTTACTAAGTACTTCATGGCATCTATGATGATAGATTGAATAATTGTGGAAACAATATGTAGAACTTTATGGGAGAGAGAAGTTTTTTTTTTCCTAAATAGAAATGAATTTAACTCAAAAAAGTGATTACAGCTTGTGCTCTGGAGGTCACCACACAATAGACTACGGAAGAGAGGTGGTACCTCCCCTAGCCAAACAAAAGTTGACCTAGAGGTTCTAGCAAATTTAGCTAGCCAGTTTGCGCATTCATTACCCTTCTTGAACAAATGGGAGAGTTTTACTTGAGAAAAAAAAAGAGAGATGATATAAAAAAAGAGTTTTGTGCGTTTGTTCAATATGAGAATAGCGGTCTCCGCATCTGACTTCACAGTAATTTAAAGAATTCCTTCCTTGCTGACTAGAATAACCCATCTTTTATAGCAACAAGTTCATTGTAAAGGCTCCCTGTACTAGTATTGAATTTACCCAGGAAAGAACCAATATGAATACTTGAGAGTAAACCCAAACCCCCTCCTTTGACTGCTATAGGAGCCATCCACATTCAATTTGGCCCAGCCTTGATCCGGCTTGTCCCATCTAACCACTATGGATGAAGCAATCCATTATGAGCCATCCCCATTCAACAGGGGTGAGAACTTGCCATGATGCCCTAAAATTTAAAAGGTAATGAATGCTACAGTAACTTGGGGTTGTGATACTCTTTAGCTTATGTAGAAATTTCAAATAACAAATACACTAATGGTATTATTATTCACAGTGAAATATACCAATGATTGCAAAGTAATAAAATAATGTGATAAACGTTATGGATTTTGCCAAAGATTTATGTTAGATGGTTTAGTTAGTATTAGATTTTTTTGGCAAGTTACATGTACCAATGACTTGTGGTACAATTTGTGGAACAAGAAATTAGCACATTTTATGTGGCACATTATAAGGGATGCGTATTTGCAAATCAATTTGTTCCCACCATATGTTTACTATTGAAACATACTACGAGGGACATCCAAAACCATTGCAATATTTTCTTGTCTTAAACCATGATCAGATTGTTCCTCTTGTGGTATTCATTTAGTTGATTTGATTATACATTTGGATGTGAAACAATGTATTTTTTATTTATCTACCATAATTCCAATGTTACTTAAGGCATTTGCAAAAAAAGTAAACAGAGAAACTGAAATTGTGGTTTTCATTCAAGTAATATGGTGCTTTCTTGTTCACTACTACTATTTATTTGCTGAACATTTTAGAACTTTGATGTTGCTCATGCAGATGGATTTAGAAGCTCTTTTTTTTTTTTCCTTTTTACTGATAGGAATGTGGAAGCTACATTAGATATCACTAGATGAGCTGTCATGGAGGCGTGATATTGATAGATGAATGCTCCTGCAGAAGTTACCTAAATTTAGCTTCCATGGGGTAGGCATTTCTGTTTCTTGAGACGAGGATGACAAGCTATTTATTTCTGTATGTTTGCAATTTCTTTTCTGGATGATCTGCAGAAGTTACCTTGGCTAATTCATTTCTGAATGTCCATTCTTCTTTTTGTATTCATGGAACACCATTTAGTTTCTTTAAGTTTGTGCAGAGCAGTTGTTGTTTGGGTATCCAAGCTGAAACCAGATCAAATTCAGAAAGAACACTGATGTCATCCTTTTGGAGAGATCAATCTTCAAGGTGTTGGATAAGACAATGGTCATCAAGTTCAAGGGAAATGGAAAATGATTTCGGCAACTTCAACTCCCTTGATGCACACCGTCCTTTGTGCCTCACATCTGTTGCAAAGGACATGAAGGTTCCACTGGAAAATAAAAACAACCATCCCTTTATTAATCAAGGTCTGTCTCAAAATGGTATTGAAAATTTCCAGCTTGATGAATAGTGTTTTCTAATCAAATCCTGATGCTTGTTGATTATATGCTTTACAAATTTCAAGATGAAATATCATTATGTCTTATCACATATGACTTAGTATGTGGTAATACCATTTTAAAATAATTGTTATGGCCTTGTTCAGTTTGACTACTTCACTCATGTGGACATTTGTTGAGTCACATATAGAATTTGCATGAGATATATATCGGTTATTTGTTATATATTGAACAGAGTGGAAAATTGATAACCAATAACATATTTTTCTAAGAAAAAAAGCTGATCAAGTTATATTTATCTAATAATATTGTCGCTTATTTGCTGGGCTCTTCGTCAGGGTATGTGTTCATGGTTTTACTTGACACGGGAGTGCCTAATTTGCTACAATCTACTCATGTTGACCTTGCTGATGCTATGGTATATTTTCAGCCCACAATGTTGCCTCAAAGTCTTCAACTCAACCCATGATAGCTCATGAGCATATTCTCTACACCATGATTAAAACTGTTTCAACACGTTTTTTTTTCATGACTAAGAAACACATTAATTGAATTGGTTAATAGCTGTAAAACATTTAATCTCGAAATTTCCTATGCATGAAGGGTTGTTTCATGCACAACTATTTATTTGGGTGTTTTAGGGTTAGAGAGGGGTTTTAGAAACTGAAGATATTGGCAGAAGCACTTTTGGAGCTCTCTCAAAACTCTGTATCTCTTGGATTCTTCCTTGAGTGGTGAGTTCTTTTGTACTGTTCTGTATCATCGTTTAATTTCTCTGGGGTGGTGAAGTTTTCTGTATCCCTATGTGATTTTAAACCTGGTGGTGAACGGTTTTACGATTGTGTTAAAGTATGTGCATGAGATTATTTTTTTTTCTGTCCGAAAGAATTTATTCCAGCAAATACGATTGTGTTATACTCTCGACTTTTCTCTCAAAATTTATTTTGTCCGAAAGAACTTTTTCAGCAATACAATTATACTCAACTTTTTTTTTCAAAATCCATTCCTTATCATCATTACTTGATTGCAGTATGCATACATACAGGGTTGCCATGTTCTACTATATGAACATCAAGATTTGCTAGTTTCTTCTGTACACATTCATTTTGTCAATATTGTTTTCGGTAATATTATAGGCAATTAACAATATTATGGGCTGAGAGTTGGGGAGTTTTCTGTTTGAGGCCTCAATTGATGGGCCTTTCATGAGAAATACATCTGTACTTTGTTATCCATATTTTTCATTATTAACAAGCCGAAAATGGTTACATATTATCAGAAGGTTGAAGTAGGAAGAAGCTGGATAACTTTTTGTCTGTGCCCAAGTGGTAGCACTTTTGTACTTGAGTAATATCTGTAGTTTTGCTGGTTGGTACATATTAGTTTACATTGTTTTTTACTGTTTATTGTTTAACAAAGCTCATCAAAAGTTTCCATATTATTTGTCACTGGGGATTGGAGGATAAAAAATTGTTCAAGTTAATGCTCAAGAATTGTTACCTATATTTTCCAGCTGCTTTAGCTTGGAATGAGATGAGACAAGAATGGGTAGGAGACTGGTCAAAAAGATGCCGCAGAATACCAAGGGAACCATCAATAAGGTAGACACCTTGGTTCCTCATCATTTCTATTAGATTTGACTGTGAGTTCTTTGAATATAGGTGTAACTTCTGCATTTGAAGACTGTATTACTCTATAGGTAGGAGTTAGACTTGTGCATTATTTTCCTCTCCACATTAAATTATATGATCAATTTGCCTGACATTTGTTGTGTGTCAATATTATATTTTCTAAGTCAGCACTATGGAATTCTCATTGAGAGCACATGTTGGTTATGGTCCTACTTCTATCATAGAAAGTTCTTTTGTTGATCTAAGCTACCAGGAGGCTTATGCCTAATACTGTTGCTGGTTGACAGCAGGTGATGCTAAGATTTTGACCCAAACCAAGAGTCTTGGTGTTTGATGAATGCTTGAGAAACTCATGATTGTTAATGCTTTGAGCAAATGAAAAATGAAGTTTGGCTCATATACAATGCAAAGATGGTGACATATCTGGCATAAAGTTTTTAGAGTATAAAAGGATTAGGAAACTCCAGTTAGTTTCTGGAACTGACCTATGTAACATGGCAGTTGAGCAGTCTGGCTGAAATGATCTGAGAGATGATTTTATGTTGGGAATAAGATGATATTATCAACCAAGCCTATTGCTTTTGCTAAATTTTCAGTGGACGGACCTTGGTGCCAGGTTAAGACATTTTTCTTTGGAACTTGGATGATCAGGATTCAAGCCAAGAAAATAGTCTCTGCTTGCGCGGTTAAAATACATATATCTACCCTCTTTAGACTTTGCATTGATGGAGGCTTTTTGTGTTGGTGTATATATTGCTTTCCTTATTGGACTGTCGAGTTGAGGAATGTACAATGGAAAGGTAAACGTTAGAGAATATTTGCTTTTTGGTGACTTGGAGGATTAATAGAAATAGAAAGACATAGGACTTGATTTGTTAACAATCAACCATTTTTGCTACCATATTAAGTGTCAAGCTAAGTGCCTTTATCTTTGTAGTAGCAAATGATTTGATTAATACTCTTGCACACTATCTCATTGATAAAGAATAGGTCCTGTTTACTCCCCGCCTTCAGGGAATTGGTTGAGTTCTCTTCCACAAAGTTTCCCTCCTGCAAGGGAAAATGTTGTTACCGTTTTAGTCCAAGAGACTCAGTTTCACATGTTTCCAGAGTGAGGAAAATTTGGTCAAGTTGGGGCTGTAAATTTGGTATTCATGGCATGCGTGCATCTAAATCTTTGCAGCTGCAGGTATAAGAAGAGGAAGCTAAAATCCAGTTAGCATGTATTTTTAAACAATATCATTTTCTAATTTCAAATTCTCTCCAACTGTATGTTCCAAACACCTAGAATGGAGCTTTTAGTTTTGTTAATCAAATACTCATTATATTACTATGAATATATCATGATGGTAATCTCTATTCCGTTCGCATTCAATTATTTGTCTTGTTCAGCTGGTGCTCAACATATGATGACTTGCTATCGACAAGCCAACCTTTTCCAGAGTCAATTCCATTATCTGTAAGTTCAAAGTCCAGAATGTTTTTAGAATAATCTTTTAGAACTTATACATTATTGTATGTTATTGGTCATATGCAGGAAATGGTAGATTTTTTGGTTGATATTTGGCACGAAGAAGGGCTTTATGACTAGGTAAGGACTCTCAGTATATATCATAATATTGTTGAGACATATTAAGGCCTGGCTCACATTGCCCCTGTCACAGGCGGTGCCTCAACTTACTTGACTTGTGATTAAAAGAGGATTTTGTCAGGTCCAGGATTGTTAAATTTGTGTCTGTCTTGTGTTGCACCCTAGTAACGGAGCTCCCATGTGTAGTGAGCTCTGAGTATACATGTGTTTGAAAGTTTTCTTTATAGAATTTCAAGAAATTTGCTGACTGAAAGCTTGTAATACAATTTCACTCCGACTCTGTACAGAAAAGCGATGTTCATGATTTATCTTATATAATTGCGTTCTTATTTTGAAGCATCAGATTCCTTGGCTTCATATAAGGCAATAGTAAAGAGCTTGAACTGTTGCTATGTCAATGTCTTCAGATGGTCTGGTGGATCAGGTTCCTCGGTTTTATGTTATCTTATTTATGTTATTTTATTACATCTTGCAGTTGCAAACTTGATTTTCATCCACCTCAAACGTTCTTTCTTGATCGGGAACCGAAAGATTGTCCCAGATTTCATGGATTCCAAAAAGTTTGTCATTCACCTGCAAGTCGAAACAACAATAAAACAATTGATGTGACACCACACATGATCAGTGTACCGTCTCTGACGCATAAAAAAACATCCTCTTCAGGGCCACACGATCCAGAGTTGGTTGCCGCAAGGGGCAAGAGTTCATTGCCCTCGTTCTGAGGGCAGATCCAGCGAGCATTTATAGTATACTGTTGTATTGTGAGAAACAAGGGGTTGAATGTTACAGGAAGTAGCAACATTATGCAAATAGATACAAATACATCATGATGTGTGGCTATCCGCAAATCTTGCAAACAGTGACAGGATTCCCATTATTTTGCTCTTTTGACAAAAACATAAGGACCACATCAAAGCAGTTGTATCCTTAACATTGTACAAGGTTCACCGAAGTCAAAAAGAGAGGAGTAATAAATAGTACACTATTTGACTTATTCATTTCTTTCAATCAACTCTTCAAAAGCTGACAGCAAGCTAAATAAAAATGCATAATTACAAGGAAGAAAACATTTTTTCATGCGCGATGCCATTATCAATGAGGAATCACCTTATAGAATACATCATATCCTGTTGAAATTCCATCATAGCTATGAGAACCATGGGGTAAAATAAAAATACCCACCTTCGGCACATGGCAGACAAGAATGTTCTTTAATATAATGGTCAATCAACAAATAATCTGACACGGGCAACCAGAATATTACACCCAGATTTCAATAGTTTTCTCATAAAATGAAAAAGTGTTATGCGTCAATAAGATATCATTTGTGTAAAGATTTTCATGTTGAAGCCAAGCGCAGCTCACCTTCGTCTTTGTTATGTACATGCGACGGTGTCATGCAGCGTTCTTATTGTACCACCAAAAAAGAGAGCAAACTTAGCTCACAGTAAGGAATTGCTCTCTACTTGCAGCTTAAAAGCCACAAGACATTAGTGGAACAATGACATTTCTTTGCAGGTAGGCAACTTATAAGTTTCTTGCTAGGGTTGTCAGAAGAAGACAACTCAAAAGAACTGGAATAAGTCAAAAAACGAATAAATGGCACAAACAAGCACTTTAAATGTTAAGACAGATTCCTCCAAGCACAGCTGTAAAGAAAGCAGCTGATACTGAAATGGGACATGATACATTAACACAGTTCCTGTGTTCATTCAGAGGTATCTTCAATATCATCATCACCTAGTGATCTAGATTCGATTATGAACCGAGCTCCAGATTTAAGCCTGCAGGAAAATAGTGAAACAGAAATTGAGGGGCAAGAAACCAGTAACTATAAAGATTCAGTGAGAGGGAACATGGACTATAAGATTCAACTTTCTTCAACCTTGATCACCTTCTCTTTTTCTTCTCTATCAAATTCTGACCTCACAGATGATCCCTCATCCATAATCCTTTCGTTTTTCACCATATGATGAATTGAGTGGTGAGAATTTGCTAGAAGAGTTCCCCATTATTTCTGAAATTTGGGACATCAAAGTTCCATTCTGATTATCCCTTGACTGTGTCCAGGATGTAATTTTCGTTATACTAGGGAGCAGGGTCTGCAATACCGTACCGTACCGGAGTTTCAACGTTTCTTTGGTATGGCATAAGACGGTACCGAGCGGTATGTTTCGAAACGTATCGCTCGGTATATATATTTATAATTATAAATATTATATATATATATATAAATAGATTTTTTTTTCCTTCCGACGACGTCGCCCTCGGCAACGTCGCCCGAGGTGTCAATGGGCGACGCTGCGTTCGAGGCAACGCGTCTAAAAGTTAAAAATAATTTTTAAAAATTTGAGCCTCGGACGCCGCTCGAGCCTTCGCGACGCCGCTCGAGCCTCGACCATCGCCCGAGGCTTCGGTGACGTCGCCTGAGCCTCGGGACCGTCGCCGAGCCTCGAGACCGTCGCCGAAGCCGCGACGCCGCCGAGCCTGACGCCGCCAAGCATTAAAAAAAGCTAAAAAAATAATTTTTTTATTAAAAAAAATAAAAAAATCGTACCGACCGATACAGGGGGTCCGCGTGCCGGTATTCTATCGAACCGGTACATACCGCCCGGTATGGGCGGTACAGATCGGTATTACAGACCATGCTAGGGAGGCACTTTAACTGAGCTGAATTTGCTTCCTTTTCCTTGTCCCTTCTCGAATAAGACATGTTGCAGTTCCTGTATCATTAGGATTTCTTTATATATACAATATTTGAACCAAAGTTGTAAATTGGAGATTTTTTAAATAAAAAGGATGCTATGTACAAGTCCATAAATGTAAGTACAAAAGCAAATCTGGTATCACGAGATTTGTAATTTCAATTTTAATGTTCACTTTAATGAGATCAGCATTGTTCGGTACAATATAGACCTAATTTTATTCCGTGTTCTCATGATCATGCAGAGCTAGCACTCATTCGACCACCAAACCCTTATGCAACCTGGTGTCTAGCCAAAATACTTGACCATAAACTCATACCTAGCTTATCTATTATTTCCAATGGTTACTACAAACCAAGTCTTAACTTAAGATGCTAAATTCCTCAACAAGCAAGTGCATTGGCACTTGGTTTGATGGGGATTTCCAACCTACAAACCAAGTCATAACTTGAGATGACTGTTGCAATGCAACCTACAAACCACTAAACTGTCCCTTCTTTGGACTGTGCCAATGCAACCTACAAACCAAGTCATAACTTAAGATGCTAACTGAAGATGCTTCATCTAAAACTTCTAGTTAGATTTGTAGGTTGCATTGGAACAGTCCTAATCAGATGGGGATTTCCAAAGGAGAGTTCCTTTTGACAAGTTCTAGATGGGGTATTGTGAACTTACACAGGTGTCCACAAGGATTTTGCAGCCAGGACCTACAAAGTATTGCACGCTAAGATTTATGAACCATTATGTTACAGATATAATGGTCCCTCTCTGTCATGTAAGACATGATGCAGATAATTCACTACATCTTTCTCCCGAAGTCATCGAGTTAAAAAACACTATCAGATTCTACAATTTCTGTCCTACATCCCTAACGACTGAAGCTCCTATATCCGTGGACATATGATCACCTTTACAAGGAACATAAATAAAAAACTTCGACAGAAACCAGAAAAGTTCATCATGTGAATTTGGCTAATAGTACTAGCATTTGCTTGCTTGCTAAATCAAGGCCAGGATATCAGTGATCCTAGAATCAGTAGCTATCAAGAAGCACAAATGGACCTTTGTCTATAAAGTATCGTCAAGAAAAAAAATCCAAGATTATCTCTTCGAAACTTGAAATCTACTGCACATTCACTCAAAAGCACTGTAACAAAAGATATCCTTTGTTTCCAGCCGTTGAAACATTTTTTAATTATCTTTCTTCAACTCATAAGAAATATAGTTGCACTGAATAACACAATTCTACATTTTATTATGGCCCCTCTCATTCTTTGTGGGTTGTTAGTACCAATCCTCTTAACAAATTGTTTGCTACTGAATGCAAATATCACTCCTAGTCATTTCCATGCTTCCAGTAACCCAATACAATGGTGATTTCTCTATAGCCCATACAAAAAGAATTTATAACTCAAGAATATGATTTATAACTCTGTTAGAAAATATTATTCAGTTTAAGCATAAATGACAGCCACAGTTGCTCATGTATCACTTCACCACTGTTTCTTCAACAAGTACATGAACCAAAAAACCTGAGAGTTCAAAAAGAAAATTAAGAAGTCAAAATGGAGGGGAAACTACACTATTTCCAAAGTTTGAAATGGTAATTATCTAAAAACCTCATTTAAGAGATAGTTCAATAATTTATTGTACCTGGTTACAAAAGAAAAAGGTTAGCTTCAGTACACTTGATGCAGGAAGAGATATGAGGCATGCTACCTAATATCTCTGGAAAAGATCAAACTGCGTTACCTATTAAATGAAATTTGCACGCTTGATGAACATATGCAGGATACTGTCATGAAGATTTATCACATATAAGTCCTGCCAGCTTTGTCATCAGTTATGAGAATTTTACAGTCTGCAGATATAACTGCATATTACTTGTAAGCAATATGGAAATGAGAGTTAGAGGAAGTTCTCCTTCCATTCAGTTGCAACAAAAGGGAAGCAAGATATGTATCAACAGGAAGAGCAAATATGTTTTCAGCAGGACTACCCAAAACATAGAAAAAAAAGGACAAGAAGCAGATCAAACACACCTTTCCATGTCTCGAGTGTTTCAAATCTCAGTCCTTTAGTGTAGCCAAGGAGGAAAAGAAAATATTTCAATATTTGTTTTTTCTCATAATATTTTTTCCCTTGATACTAGACAACTGATTAAATTCCTTAACTGCAGAAAGTTGCGGGCCTGCAAGAGATAAAGAATCCAAATTTGATATGAAAGTACAGATAACCCTATGGTCAAGTGAAGATGAGACAATCAATTTAGCAATGATATCACAAAGCGAGCTTCCAAGTTCGTTTCTCAATCATCATACTTATGTTACGATTTTCAGACCATTAGTGTTTCCTAAAGGCTAGTCAATGAAGTAGAATATGTGCAGAACATCAACACTTACATGGAAATACTTCTATTCAGAATATTGATTTAAGCAATTAAATTCTGCACTACCTTTCCTCACCAATGGAAGACGATCGTTTTAGACTAGAAACTCCTTCCCCTATTTCCTCTTTGTACTTGTTTGTTTCAATCATGCTCCCACTAAAATGTCCCTTCTTTTTCAGACTTATGCCAATTTCTCTTCGGCTCTCTGGCAAGCCATTGATTCCCCCCAGAACCATTGAATTGGCAGACAATGGCGAGGAGAAATTTGTACCAGTGAACCTTGTCCTATAGGTTGGCATAAATCCAAGGCCATAGTGGTCTTTCACAGAGGTTGATCCACAAGTAATCAGGTGCATAAGCATATTTGTGGCTTTAAATTTTGACCTGTTTGGGAGGAAAACTTCCTCTGCTTCCATAATCCTAAAGTTGTTCCTTCTGCTTACTTCATCTCTGATCAAGGACTCCAAGGTATTCATCTTCCCACAAGAAGGATCACTGGGAAGTGCTAAAGGTGGTGATCTCTCAACATTATTGGTTTCATGCTCCTCCTTTGAACACATTGTCTGCTCATCTCGAGGCCTATCATCTGTTAGGACACCAACAATTCGAGTGCTCGATCCATGACTCATACTTCCTCTGTCGTCGGTTTGAGTGGAGGCATCCTGAGCTCCAATGGGATTGCAGATCCTGTACTCCATCGGGTTCGAGGAACCCAATGCTGATGGCGGGGCCGTTCTAGCACCAAGCTTCGGTGAAAAGTTCCCCAAGGAGCCTGATCTACAGGCCGGGGGACTTAGCACATATCCTTGTTCAGCGGGAGAATGAGGAGGAGTTGGTTGCTTCGGTGACGGCGGGGGAAGCTTTGGCTCTCTAATTATAATCGTTGCAGAAGACGAAGAACAAGAAGCTTCTTGGCCTTTATAACAGATTGCCGGCGGCTCTTGCATAGGGTATTTCAGATTCTGGGTCTTTCCATTGCTTATGCCATGACTGTTCCGGTCTGAATCGAACATAAGCGTCATTCAATCTGGTCATAGAATTCTATTCTTCTGACTTCACTAACAATTAGATATAGTCTAGATGTAAATCCACGATGTACCTGGAGGTGTTTGATCCAAGAGTTCGGAACCCTTGAGCACGTACTCATTGCCCTGCGACGGCAGGATCAGATCGTCCTCGGAGAGGTCATGCCACACAAATCCATTCTTGTAGCTCCTGCACCATCGCCTACCCATTAGCTGACTGCAGAGTTGAAATCTAGGGTTCTTGCGGTCTCCAATCTCGAGAAATTTACCTCTTGTAGGACCAGGAGTACATGGCAGCCATCCCCTTGCCCCTCAGCACGTTGAGCCTGTCGATCACATCTGCGGAGGAAGAGACACAGGAAAAGTCAACCCCTGGATGCATCAAGATCGTTCCTTTTCTCTCCCATTCGCCCGAAACCGGTCCACACTAACCTCTGAGGTAGAGTCCTTCGGGGGAAGAGAGCGGGACTTCGATGAAGTGCGGGTGCTCGAGGTGGCGATTCCTGCAGAGGTAGTACACCACGGGAATCTTCCCCCCTCGCTGCCGCTCCTGCAGGCGCTGCTTCAGAGCCGGCTCGGTCCACACTTTGGACCTCTTCGGACTCGCCTGCGGCGCGTACCTTCTCATCATCCGTGCATCCATTTCTCGCCTCCTTGCCGTTGGACTTCACTTCGCGGCAAAAGAAGTGTTGGCGCTCAGGGTTCTCTTCACAAAGCGGCAGGGAATTCCGTGCAATTTGAGATCAGAAGAAGAAGACGAGGAAGAATGAGGAGGAGGGCTTATGGTCGAACACCTTGAAGTAGCCGATTAACGTCTACGATTATTATATACTTGGAGTTCCGCCGACGGAGGGGGAAGGAGCACGAGGTGGAGGTGGAGGTGGAGGTGGAGGAGGAGGAGGTGGCGGGTGGTAGCTCGCTGTCAGTGCAGGAAGAGTGCGTAACGACGTGCGGCTTATTATATGGGGAAGAAGACAATGTCTTGGTCGGTTTGGTTATCATGGAATGAGGATGGCAAAGTAAATTTCACTGTATACACTCCCAACTTTTTTCTCGGTTTTTTTGGGAAGTTATGAAAACAAGTATACGAACTTAGCTGAGTCATATAATATTTAAATAATATTTGAACAAGTAAAAGAATAACACTCGTAAAATTCGAAAGATCAAAAAAAAATTTAGAAAGGGTGATTGTATATTAACTCTTTACTTGTTTTATTTACAGAGATAAAATTGTATATATTAATTCTTTCAAATTACATCGAATCTTTATTGATGGGAGCATTGAACCGTCCTTAGCTTAGCAGTGAAAACACCCAAGCAAAGACTCAGCAAGCAAATCATTGATGAATGATTTGAAATCTCTCTTGGGCTTCATTTTGACCTCTCCCCATGGTCAGTATGTCAACCAGTTCGTGGTGTAGTGTCTCATTTGGTGTAAAGCTTGCCTGCTTCTGACGGCACGCTACTTTGAAAAGCACAGATTAAGTACTTAAGAAGGTGTTTGACTAACTTTTTCTCTCACCAATGACAACAATGGAACTGGAAATCTGATTTATTTTCTTGCAGAAGAACTGGAGTTTGACCATTAGAGGAAGAAGGCTTCTTTTAACTCCTTGGCCAACTGGGGACAAATTTGCTAGTGATTTATATTTCGCAGTCACTCAGGTCAGCCAGGAAAAGATTGTCATTTTACTAATCACTCCTAAGCATTAATGTTATATTCCCTTTGAGCTTCACTATATGTAAATAAAATAGTTGATGCTTTCAATCCTACCAAACTCATCAAGAATATAAAAATCACAAGTTCCATGTAGCAGATAACAACACCAGAATGCTGTTCTATCTGTGCTAAAGACTATATTGCTGATATCAGAGAACTAATTTCTCCAGCTTGATGGATCTCCTTTTAGAGTTTAATCTAGCTCATATCAGAGTACTTTGATGCTTTTGCCATCAATTTCCCGGACAGATCATCAGATTTGATGCCACAAAGTAATGTTAGCTGCAAATCAATCTACATATCTGCCCTCTATCTTCCCCTGCTTTTGTACAGACTTCAATGTTTCTTATTCTGAGACTTAAGGGTGACTTGCAGATTAAGATTAGGCTTATTGTCACTTCACTTCATAAAATAATGAGCAGGTCTGAAGGTGCAGCAGCAGCTTCCAGTCTCAGCTCTGCATCCATTTGCCTGGAGACTATGATCCACATGCAGAGCTGGACTTGTCTACAAGATGCCATTATTATGTGGGACATCAGAATGAGGTATTATGATATTACATTATGACCAATGCATTTGTCCTTGTTGATTGTAGTAATGGAGGGTTGGGATCACAGCAACATCAGAAAGGTAAATTAGAAGACATCATGCAGTACCTGAATGTCCAATGTTCTTGAGGAAGATAGTGTGTGCTTTGCCTCCCATCTCCCCCACATATCTCAATATCACCACTTTTTTCACCTTGCTTGTAGTTATTGTTCACCTCTTATGGACCACATTAGAGCTTTGTTAGATCTAATTTGGCTGAGACATCAACTGAATCAAATTAGAAAATTTCCAAGATATATGTCTGAGTTATGATTGTTCCATTGGTCACAAGTCCTATTTCCACTAAATTTTCTCAAATTTGAGGATGAGTTCTGCAAAATAGTCTCACTACGAAATCAATATTTTGAATCACAACAACATCACCATCAGAATAAAATTAGAATTTTTTTTAAAATCTAACTAGGTTTCATTAGTGACAAAATGCAATTGCACCAACTAAATCTTCTTAAATTTGACGATGATTTGCGCAAAGCAGTCTCAATCAACTCTCTTGAATTGGTAAAACTTTTTCAATCTCTCATTTTATCCTTGTTCGCATGAATTCTTGTAAGGGGAAAACAGAAGAATAGAAAACTATTATATGTTACAATGAGTGCTGCAACTTGCTCCCAAATGTGAGCACCAGCCTCAAAACCTGGTCCATTGAGCTTGCCCCATTTATAAGGGATTGGGACATGCATGATGTTCCACCTAACGAGTTCTCAAAGAACATGGTAAGTGTTAGTTGGTTTGCTTAGTAGTTCTTTACCTTCCCATTGGATAATTTGACACAGTTGTGTGAAGTTTAGATTTATTGTGATGAACAATATATAACAACAGATAGATTTACTATTATTTATATTAACTTTGTGTTGAATCTCGGATTTTGATGATGAAGTCAATTGATGAAATATTTGTGCTAATTCACCTTGTCGAGATAAGTGTGCAGGAACAACTACGAAGGGTAGAAAACATAAAGTGATCAAGTCCGTCGGGGGTTCAAGAGCTCATCGGAAGTCCGAGAGATTTTCGGATGTGTTGCCGGAACCATCAAGGATCAAATCAGGGACTTGCCGAAGTTTTCGGAAGTTCCTCTCAGAGATTGTCGAAGGTTCGCGGAACTCACCGGGATGATTCGGAAACTAGCCGAAGACTCGTTGAAGCTCGCCATACAATCCGGTGTGCCGAGAATCCACCGAAGCAATCCGAGGGAAGCATCAAGCTTGATGGAATCTCGCCGAAGCATGTCGGATCAAATCACAGTAATTTGTGTTTTAATGTTCGTAGTTTGCACATAAGTAAGGCAAGGAATTGGCGCTCGAGCCAAGTGAAGGCTCAGACGAATGAGGCGGTGGAACCGCTGGTGGGCGTGGAAGCTGGCCGGGCTGGTGGAACCGCCGGGCGGCAAGACGCACAGTGCGGTGGCACGCCGTTCGCGTAGCACCGCCAGCTGAAACAAAGTGGGAACGCTGGCCGGGCGGTAGCACCGATCTCTAAAACCAGGCGGTGGAACGCCGATCGGGCGTGGCACCGCCTCGGCCATGATCGCAGGTGACACCGCGCGTGGCACCGCCGCATTTCGGTCAAAAGACTGCGATGTGTGGCACCGCCGGCGTGTGGCACCGCCTCGACTATCTGTTCTTGGAACTCCAAATTTATTTCAAATTTGGAGCCCAATTTGAACCCACTTTTGATCTATAAATACCCCTCCCTTTCCCAACTGAAAGGGTAACCCTTTTGAGCAAAAAAGTCTAAGTCTTGAGTTATTCAAGTGTGTTGTAAAGCCTTGCTTTTGCTAGTGTTCACCTTCTTCCCTTTCTTGAGAGATCTTGTACAAGTGTGAACATATTGTAAAGGGTTGTAAAGGGGTGTTTGATCCTTTTTCAAAGGAATTGCTAGTGGAAGAGAGGAGCCTCATCAAAAAGGCTTCAAGAGTGGATGTAGGTCATTTGACCGAACCACTATACATCCTTGTGTTCATGAATGTGTGAGTGCTTACTTTCTTGAAGCATTACTTTACTTTGCTGCAAGTTATTTAGTTCATACTTATTTCCCTTAAGCAAGCAGTTTCTTTCAAGCTCTCTCTTTCGTCAAATCGAGATCTTCCTACGAACGTGAGTTTTCGCAAATCGGATTCAAGAAAACGGTTTTAATCCGCTGCACTAATTCACCCCCCCCCTCTTAGTGCCTTTTAGATCCTTTCAATTGGTATCGAGCAAGGTTTGCTCTCATATGGTTTAAAACCCAAGAGAGATGGCCTACTCCGTATGCAAGAAGGTCTCTCCATTACTCGTCCACCTATGTTCAATGGGTCGGATTATACGTATTGGAAGACTCGTATGAGGATTTTTCTTATTTCCATGGACTTCGAACTTTGGAGCATTGTTGAAAATGGTTTTGCAAAATCTTCTTTTCCGATGAGTGAATGGAATGAGCCGGAGAAGAAGATTTTTGCTCTCAATGCAAAGGCTATGAATGCCTTATTTTGTGCGCTTGACAAGAATGAGTTTAATCGAGTTTCTATTTGTGAATCGGCATTTGATATTTGGCGAACTCTTGAAATCACTCATGAAGGCACTAGTCGAGTGAAAGAGTCCAAAATCAACATTCTTGTGCATTCTTATGAACTTTTCGGATGAAACCAAGTGAGTCCATTGGAGACATGTACACCCGCTTTACGGATGTCATCAATGGACTAAAAGCTCTTGGTAAAGGTTTTTCGAATTTTGAATTGGTAACCAAAATTTTAAGATCCCTTCCAAAAAGTTGGGATCCAAAGGTGACGGCCATTCAAGAGGCCAAGGATCTTAAAGTATTTCCGCTTGAAGAACTTATCGGATCTCTAATGACTTATGAGATGACGTGCCATGCTCATGAAGAGCTTGAGAATACCCTTCCAAAGAACAGGAAGGATGTGGCACTTAGAACACAAGAAGACCACTTGAAAGGAACATCAAGTGATGAGGACAGTGACAAAGATATTGCTCTTCTAACTCGAAAGTTTAAGAAATTTATAAGAAAGAACAAATTCAAAATGACACAAAAGGCAAATTTGAACACAAAAAGGACCAAGTCCTTTGCTATGAATGCAAAAAGCCGACACTTCAAGAATGAATGCCCTCAAGCCAAGAAGAAGCAATTCAAGAAAAGAGCTTTGAAGGCCACGTGGGATGATTCAAGTGACTCCGAGGTTGAAGAGGCTAGCAACAAAGAGGAGGCAAACTTCGCACTAATGGCATTTGGAGAAGAGGTTAGTAGTTTACTTTATGAAGAGTTATCTTTTGATGAACTTTCTATGGCTTTTCATGAGTTATTTGATGAATGTAAAACTATTAGTAAGAAGTTCAATTTGCTTAAAAGGAGCATGCTTTGTTACAAAGTAAGTTAAATAGTCTTCAAAACCCTTCTCTACCCCCATGCTCTAAGTGTGAAGACTTAGATGCAAATAAAGAGGAGAACTTGCTACTCAAAGAGACCCTAAACAAGTTTAAGGTCGGTAGCAAGGGCTTAGACATGATTCTTGCTAACAAAGGTCATGTCGAAAATAGAAGTGGTATTGGGTTTGTGAGAGGTTCTCATCAAAATCCCACCACCTTCATTAAAGGGCCTACATTGCATGTATCACCACATATGAAATGTAACTTTTGTGGCAAAACGGGACATGTTGTCTACAAATGTCCATTCAAGAAAATTGATCCAAAAATTGATATGGGTTCCTAAAGGAACCACAAACGATTCAATGATGAATTGCAAAGTAAGTAGGTCATTTTGTAAGGCACCCAAAATCAAATGGGTACCTAAAACCATCCTCTTTTGTAGACAAATTCACAAGCTAGGAGCAAGAAATGGTATCTTGATAGTGGATGCTCAAGGCACATGACCGGAGATCCATCTCATTTCTCTATGCTCTCTAGCAAAGAAGAAGGATATGTCACTTTCGGAGACAACAACAAGGGTAAAATCATTGGCAAAGGAACCATAGGTAACAAATCTAATTTTTCAATTGATGATGTGCTACTAGTTGATGGCTTAAAACATAATCTTATAAGTATTAGTCAACTATGTGATAAAGGTTATGTTGTTAGATTTGAATCTAATGTTTGCATTATTGAAAACCCAACAACAACATATCCATGATTGCTTTAAAACAAAACAATGTCTACACCATAAATATTGATAAACTAAGTAATGAAATGTGCTTTTCGGTTTTGAATGATGATGCATGGCTTTGGCATAGGAGACTAGGACATGCAAGCATGAAACTAATCTCTAAGATTTCATCTAGAGATTTAGTAAGAGGTATCCCAAACACAAGATTTTTTAAGGATAAGGTATGTGATGCATGTCAACTAGGGAAACAAATAAAGACTAGTTTCAAATCTAAAAATCAAATTAGCACCACTAGACCATTGCAATTGATCCACTTGGACTTATTTGGACCAATTGACATAACAAGTCTAGGTGGTAGCAAATATGCCTTTGTTATTGTGGATGACTATAGTAGGTACACTTGGACCTATTTCTTAGCTCATAAAAGTGATTGTTTCAAATGTTTCTCAAAATTTTGTAAACTCACTCAAAATGAAAAAGGCCTCATGATTTCATCAATTCATAGTGATCATGGAGGAGAATTTCAAAATCATGACTTCCAAAATTTTTGTGAAATAAATGGATACAATCACAACTTCTCTACTCCAAGAAATCCACAACAAAATGGAGTAGTGGAAAGAAAAATAGAAGTTTGCAAGAAATGGCTAGAACCATGTTAAATGAATATAATTTACCTAAATACTTTTAATAAGCCGTGAATACGGCTTGCTATATTATGAATAGAGTTCTAGTGAGACCATCCCTATCTAAAACTCCATATGAGTTATGGAATGATAAAAGACCCAATGTTTCTTATTTTAAAGTTTTTGGTTGTAAATGCTTTATCTTAAATGAAAAGGATGCCTTAGGGAAATTATGCAAAATCCAATGAAGGCATATTTCTTGGTTACTTTGGTTTCTAAGGCTTTCCGTGTTTTCAAATAAAAAGAACCTTACTTATTGAAGAATCAATTCATGTCGTGTTCAATGAAATTTCAGAATTCAAGAAGAAAGATTTTGATGATGATTTTGGTCTTGATAATTTGAATTTGAATGAACCCTCTCCTCAAAATAACAACTTGATGCATCTTCTTCCCAAATTTCCTTACCCAAGGAATGGAAGTGCGTAGATGCTCATCCCAAGGAGTTAATTATAGGAGATACATCGAAAGGGGTTCAAACTCGCTCTTCTTTCAAAAATTTTTGTGCCCATGCGCTTTTCTTTCTCAAGTTGAACCAAAATGCATTGTTGATGCCTGAAAGATGATTCTTGGGTTATCGCAATGCAAGAAGAATTGAATCAATTTGAGAGGAATAAGGTGTGGAAGCTTGTTCCTAAACCTAATGACCACTTAGTTATTGGTACTAAGTGGGTCTTTAGAAACAAGCAAGATGAATACGGTATCGTGGTTGAAACAAGGCTAGACTAGTGGCCAAAGGTTTCAACCAAGAAGAAGGTATCGATTATGAAGAGACCTTCGCTCGGTGGCGAGATTGGAAGCCATTAGGATGCTCCTTGCCTATGCTAGTAGTAAAGATTTCAAATTATTTCAAATGGATGTCAAAAGTGCATTCTTAAATGGTTTTATTTCCGAAGAAGTGTATGTCGAACAACCACCCGGATTTGAAAGCTCTTTATTTCCTAATCACGTGTTTAAGCTAACCAAAGCTCTATATGGTCTAAAACAAGCCCCTAGGGCTTGGTATGAAAAACTTAGTCATTTTTGATTTCAAATGATTTCACTAAAGGCAAGGTTGATACTACATTGTTTATTAAACATTTTGAAAATGATTTTCTTATTGTTCAAATTTATGTTGATGATATCATTTTTGGGTCTTGTAATGAATCACTATGTGAATTATTTGCTAAGGATATGAGTGATGAATTTGAGATGAGCCTAATGGGAGAACTAAATTTCTTTTTAGGACTACAAATCAAGCAACTAAGTGATGGTATATTTCTAAATCAATCAAAATACACATTGGAATTATTAAAACGGTTTAACATGGATGGCTCAAAAGATGCTAGCACTCCTATGAGCACCTCTGTTAAATTAGATATGGATGAAAATGGAGAAAGTTTTGATCAAAAAACTTATAGGGGCATGATAGGTAGCTTGCTCTATCTCACGCAACCGGACGACATCATGTTGGTGTAGGGTTATGTGCTAGATTCCAAGCTAATCCTAAGCAATCTCACCTGAAAACTGTCAAGAGAATTCTTAGATACCTTAAAGGTACCCCTAATCTTGGATTATGGTATTCAAAATCTGAAAATTTTGACTTGAAAGCTTACACAGATCCGGATTTTGGTGGATGTAAAATAGATAGAAAAAGCACTTCCGGAACATGCCAATTTCTAGGACATGCACTCGTTTCTTGGACTTTCAAGAAACAAAATTCGGTTGCACTATCCACGGCTGAAGCTGAATATATAGCTGCTAGTGCATGCTATGCACAGGTTATCTGGATGAAAAATACACTAGAAGACTATGGAATTTACTTAAATAACATCCCTATAAAGTGTGATAACACGAGTGCTATTTGTCTAACAAAAAATCCAATTCAACACTCTCGAACTAAGCACATTGACATTAGGCATCATTTTATACGTGATCATGTATGTAGTAAAAATGTCACCCTTGAATTTGTTGATACATCTCATCAATTAGCGGACATTTTTGAAACCCTTAAATGAGGAACAATTTGATTTTATTAGAAGGAATTAGGCATGTTAAACTGCCCAAATAAGTAAGTTCTATTTGATGATATCTTTCCTTGAAATCATGGTTTTATTGATTTGAGTTTGATTTTGGGTTCATCGATTTGATTTTTGATCTTATATTCATCGATTTGCCTTCATTCCTTCTACGAGACTATTTTTCAAAAAAGCCAACTTCAAAAAAACCAATGACAAAAAAAAAAAAAAAACACCAAATCTGCAGATTTTGTACTCTGTGATAGCATCACACATGTGGCACCGCCTGAAGTCCACTGCAGCGGTGGAACCGCCTTTCTTTGATAGAACAGAACTTTGTTATTAAGGAGTGAGTTAGGGCAGCGGTAGAACCGCCGAACTCACGCCGCTTTGCGGTAGAACCGCCAAACCTCTCCCAACACCTTCAACACTCGATTTTACTAACCATTCTTCCCTTTAGAAGCCTAAGAAGAAGAACTAACCTTGGTCAAGCTTCCTACATCTCAAGGGCAAACTCTAAGGTAAAAACAGAATTGTCTAGTTTCATTTTCTGTTCTGTTTCACCAGTTAAAATTCTGTTCTGTTTCAATTCAAACAGAAATGTTTCAAACACATTCTGTTCTGTTTCAATTCAAACAGAAATGTTTCAAACACATTCTGTTCTGTTTCAATTCAAACAGAAATGTTTCAAACACATTCTGTTCTGTTTCAAACAGAAATGTTTCTGCTTCAAAGATATGTTGATTCATCCTTGTCAACTGTTTCATTGTTAGATGGATCTAGTTTCAATTCTCTTGTTGTCTAATTTCCATCATGTTCTTCAATTCTGTTATGTTTCAATTGTTTAATTTTCACTCCTTTAAATAGAAATGGCTCCTAAAAGAACATCAAGAGACAAAGGAAAAGGATGGAGGTAGATTCATTTGACCACACCTTGTTTAAGTCACAAGAAGCTTCCCTTAGATTCTCTGAATTTGGTTCTAGATCCATTCATAAGGAAAATATGTTGATTTGAATCAATTAGGAACCTAGAACCTATCATATGGTTTGCAGACTTAGAAGCCTTACCCATTTGCAAATTAATGAACCTCTTTATCACGCTTAGTGAAACTATTCTATGCTAATCATTTGTGAATGATGATGGCTTGTCAACTTATCTTTTAGGTAATGAGATTCAAATATGTGATATTACTATATGCTCATTGATTGGCATTGTTGAAAAGGAGCTAGGGTGCTACTTTAGAGGAAAGTGGGATACAGACACAGTTGGTGCCACCCACTCTGAAGCTTTAGAAGCAGTATTTGCAAACCCAAATTTGGGTATAATTCCCAAGAGTTGTGAACATTTACTACCTTTTAACTCTAAAATTTTGCATCACATTCTAATTAGCATTATCATTCCTAAACAGTTTCATCATGATGAGATCAGCTTCACTGAGTTAGGTACCTTATTCTGGATCATGACCCGACAACCCTTTTGTTTTGGTTACCTAATCAGGCAGCACATGATAGAGGTCCTTTCTAAAGGATCAATGTTACCTTATGGAGGTTTGATTACTAGACTACTGCATGCCCAAAATATTAACATTCCTCCAGATGAAGAAGCAATACAAGTGGACAGATTTAATATCATTGATGTTAAATTACTTTGGCCACTTAGGTGTGAATTCGAACATGGAATAGGTTAGACAACCTAGGAGATGTGATATTCTTCCCCCACCCGTAGATCATCCTGAAACACCAGTCCTTAGGGGAAATGAATCTACTCCTCCTGATCCTTTTGTTGCAGCTACATCAGTGACACTTCCTGCTCCATCCTCTGAAGATCCGATCATGAGAGAGTTAAATGAAGTAAAACTACAGCAACTTGAAATTTTGAAGGAAATGCGGAAGATGAACTTAAAGATCGATCATATGTATAGGCATCTTGGCATTCCTCCTGAGGAGTAGCTTGCTGTATTTCTTGTTGCACGGTGTAAACTTATGTTGACATGTGTGTTGTATTATCTTCATTGCATCTTGACATATATGTTGCATTACATCGTCATGGCCACTGTGTACTGATTTTCGGCTTTCTGATTAATTTCCTTTGTGTATGACATATTATGGCCGTCTTAAGTGTTACATGCGAATCCCTTGTTTTCTTTTTGTTGATGACAAAGGGGGAGAAATAATGTGTGATGATAATTATATGCATGGTTTAGGTTCTTGATATCATGTTTTTAATTATGAACACTTACCTATTTGACATCTTCCATGCTTTACAAGCTATTACAAGTTCAAGCTTATTTAGGATCTTGATATCATGTTTTTTTTTATATACTTGATTGATATCTTTGATACCTATTTGACAACATCAACTTTGAAGATTAATTCTTTACTATGTTGAATTCAAAAATTGAATTCAAGCAATTTTTGTAAATGGCATATAGATAGGGGGAGTTATGAGTAACTCCTTCACCACTTGATTGTCATCATCAAAAAGGGGGAGATTGTTGAATCTCGGATTTTGATGATGAAGTCAATTGGTGAAATATTTGTGCTAATTCACCTTGTTGAGATAAGTGTGCAGGAACAACTACGGGGTAGAAAACATAAAGTGATCAAGTCCCGGGGTTCAAGAGCTCATCGGAAGTCCGAGAGATTTTCGGATGTGTTGCGGAACCATCAAGGATCAAATCGTGACTTGCCGAAAGTTTTCGGAAGTTCCTCTCAGAGATCGCCAAGGTTCGCGCGGAACTCACCGGGATGATTCGAAACTAGCCGAAGACTTCGTTGAAGCTCGCCATACAATCCTGGGTGTGCTGAGAATCCATTGGAAGCAATCCGAGGGAAGCATCGGAAGCTTGCCGGAATCTCACCGGAAGCATGTCGGATCAAATCACAGTTATTTGTGTTTCATGTTCGTAGTTTACACATGAGTAAGGCAAGGAATTGAGGAAAAATCCTTGCCAAAAATCAGTAGGGGCCAACCAGGTCTTTGCTGAGCCAAG
This sequence comes from Musa troglodytarum, assembly GCA_023547065.1. Lineage (NCBI taxonomy): Eukaryota > Viridiplantae > Streptophyta > Magnoliopsida > Zingiberales > Musaceae > Musa > Musa troglodytarum. The sequence continues at coordinate 82,531,718 of CP097510.1, read as the reverse complement.
TGAAGGCTCAACAGACTCATTCGCCTGGCCGAATGAGGCAAAGTACCAGATCATTAAGTTCGGGCGGAATCGTCGTTGAAGGTAAAGATCAAGCCGGTTGGCACAGGCGGTGGCATCGCCGTTCGCGTAGCACCGCCTGCTCGAAACAAAGTGGAATCGCTTGGTCATGTAGCACCGCCCCGCCTC